>VXAX01001267.1:287729-322507 GCA_013399835.1 Leptocoma aspasia | reverse complement strand
TTTTTTTGCTCTTACAGTCATTCCACAGAAACAAGAAAACTCCACTGCTTTTCTTGGCATGATTATTATGATCTATTCTCTAGACCCTTGTAGAATTTTAGTAATAGCACTTTTTCCCCTCTGCGTAGAGTAACCAGTATTTTGTCCTGGGTTCAATATTAATATCTGCTTTATTGTTCTATTCTAATTACAATCTCATTATTAAAGGGGCCCTATGTTTTCCTATGACAGATATTGCATCTCATTGTTAGTGGATCTTGGTTATTCCATGCTTATTGTTATTAATAATTTGTAGCAATTGGATTGGAATTAGAATATTACTTTGCTAAATCACTTTTGCTGCTAATTAAGGCACTGTGTGTGACATTGTTTAGCTCCAAACATCATCGTCCTGCTTTTCAGCCTGCTCTAATTACCAGAAACTCATTCACTTCGACTCAGAAATCAGGTCTTTTAATCAAACTCCTTTGAGCTTTGCCGTGGTGGGAGCTGCTCTTGGTGGGAATGAAAAGTTCTCATGGACAAAGATATTTGTAATGACAAATGCACCTTTCACTGCAGCCCTGGAGCTCCTTAGAAACAGAATAATTGTCCTCAATGCTTCCAAACACAATAGAAGGAGGAGGGTTCTGAGGGGAAAGTGAAAGATGACTGAAAAATCCCAACTCTTCAAGGTATCAGCAAGGAAATTGCTGTAGCTTTAAATTGTCTTCTCTGCACAAAACAGCTGTGAGATCAGATCTGTCACGCCGTTTGCTGGGGCAATATTTCCTCTGAAGAAGCAACATCACTTCATTATTTGCCTGGGAACTTTGCTCACTTTGGCTGCCAAGCAAACAGGAGACACACAAAGGTCACGAGTGAAAACTCACATTAATGGCCAGGGGGCTCCTGGCATCAGCAGGACTCTCTCTTAGTGGCAGAACCTCTGACATATCCTGAATATTGCAGCAGTTGGAGGAAAAGCAGAAAAAGGGGTTTATTCCTCTGCAATTCTTTCTGCAGCCATTTTAGGGGAATGTAAAAAAGGTGCAGATATTTGTGCTGGAGTTGTTCTGCACACAAAGCTGTGCACACATGCAGCAGCCTCACCTTTCTTTTGCCATGGAGTCACAGAGTGATGGAACAGTTTGGGTTGAGAGGGATCTAAAAGCTCATTTTCACTTTCAGGCCAGATTTTTTTTCTTTTTTTGCTCTTACAATCATTCCACAGAAACAAGAAAACTCCACTGCTTTTCGTGGCATGATTATTATGATCTATTCTCTAAATACCTTGTCTTTTCCACTGATTATCCATTCAATCCAGGGGTAATTCACTCCTAATGCCCTGCCTGGGCTGAGGTGAAATCCCCTGGGAACTACCAAGGTTCTGGTTCTCGCCTGCAATGGAGAATAGTTTATATTTTTCCCCCTCTAAATGTTTGTGTTGCCTGTAGGGAGTTGTTATTTCAGCTGGAATTCCAGTCCTAGCTTTGGAATTAGTAATGGATGACGCTGCTCTCCTCATGTTTTGGTGTCTTCTGTATTGCATTATTTGGCTTGAATCCTCTCTGTATCCATAACTGTCATATAATTGTTGTTAATGTGGTTAAAGCAGAGAACGCAGCTGGAGCTGAGGCCCTTTTTGGCAACTTTCAGTGTTCCCAAAAGGCCACCAAATATTCCACCTCTGGGGCCACGCTGCACCTTGAGGGATCCACCAACAACATCACCAATATCCCGGAATCCCAGAATGGTTTTGGTGGGAAAAGACCTTAAAGATCATCTAATCCCACCCTCACCATGGGCAGGGACACCTCCCACTGTCCCAGGCTGCTCCAGCCTGGCCTTGGGCACTGCCAGGGATCCAAGGACAGCCACAGCTGCTCTGGGCACCCTGTGCCAGGGCCTCAGCACCCCCAGCTCCAACAGCATCCCTGCATCCCAGGGAGGAAAGCTCTGAGGCAGGCAGGGGTCCAGGCACCACTCCAGCACCATTCCAGGGGCAATGGAAGGTTATTTCCATGGGAAGTTGTTTCTGTGCATTGATCTCCAGTCTGGGTGGGTTGTTTGCCACAGGATTTCCTGAAGAGCAGATGCAAAGCTCGTTATCATTTGGGAGAATTGTCTGGGGAAACGGCAGCCTGTTAGAAAATCAGAGCACATTGTCCCTTGGGGCTGGCTTCTCCCCAGTGGAATTGCTGGGTGCCCTTGGCCAGGCTGGGGTTTGGTTTGTTTCACTGCCCAGCAGGTGCCCAGGTGCCACTCCTCCCTCCCAGACCTGGGGATCATCTCCATCTCAGTGCCCTCAGCTCACCCTGGAAAGTTTAGTGTACTGTAGAGTAAAGTCTACCCAAACTTTGGCTCACGTGCTCAGAAAGCCTCTCCCCCCCCAGCCCCAGTGTGATTTATGGAATGCAATTTCTTCATCCTCTGACATTGTCTCACTTTCATACACTTATGCCAAATCGTTTTTGATGATTTATTACTTTTCCTACACCTTATAAAAAATGGGTATCAATACAATGGTAACAAAACTGTAGGGGTTGATCTCTAGTAACTTATTGAGCATTATTCAGATTCATATTTCAGTCATATTAGTCTAAAGATACTGAAATCACTGATGGCATAATGCAACTTAAATCAGAATATGATGTGATACCTCCAACTGCTGTTTCTATTTAGATTTATTCTGATTTACACTGAATATGGTAGAAATAAAAGACTCTTCTCTGTGTCTTCCTTGTACATTTGTGAGTTTGCAAAACACAAATAGTTTGCTCTAGGCCAGAGAAAATGTAACCATTTATGCAATAGATATTGAATTCATATTTGCCTGACAAGTGACCTTATCAGCTATAACTTGTCATCTCCTAATTAGTCTACATTTATTTTATTCACTCAATTAACCCCCAGCCTCTCCAGGAGATAAGTTGGCGATACACGAAATTATGTGTGGTGTTGCAATTAAAATGGTGCTGCACATGTCCTCCACAAATTTGCCTTAAAGAAAGGTAAACCTCATTAATATCCCACCAGTCTGACTGCAAATTAAAATGGTTTTATTGCCAGTGATGCCACTGACTTTCAGTGCTCACTGGCAGGGAACAACAATGTCTTTTCTTCAGAGAATCTAAGAATAATCACATAAAACTAAGAGTGCACAGTGAGATTTAGGGAGCAGAAATACCTATGTATTATTAGACTTCTTCTTCCCAGAGAAATGCCCAAGTTCTTCATTAAAAAAAAAAAATATATATATTTACAGATTAAGAGTGACCTGAAAGGTGAGCACCTAGAATTTGCATGGAAAAGAACAAAATCCTACAAACAGAATCGAGTCTGATTCACATTTTGTGTCTTGAAATAACTTGGGTTAAGAGTTTTGGATAAAATCCTGAACCACATGATCAACAGAAATTCATGCAAACTTTAAGGAAACCAAACCAGGATCAAGATTTCTGTCCCAGTTTGACATGTGTAGAATTGTTGTCAGCCCAAAGGTGGATGCCCGCTGCAAGTCAAAATAATCAAACAAACATTTATTGTCTTGCACTGACATTTCACCCAAATGTCTGCACAGTTTTCAAGATATTAGGGATGTCAAAACACAAACACGCAGAAAATCAGCGCGGTGAAACAGGACGTGTTGTAAATTCAGCCAGGTGCAATTATTGAGGAGAGGGAACATGGAACGCCCTCCTCTCTTTGCTCTAAAACTCTGCAGTCTAAACCTCCTGAAATTAGAGCTGAATCCATCATTGATTATGCCATTCCCCAGAAATGTGGCCTTGAGCGGACTTGTCATAACTCTGCTGGCGCCGCTGCCCCGCGGGCACGGCCACCATCAGTCAGGAGGACACAACTTCCCAACCACCACAAGTCAAGCAAATGTGTCCCCAGCAGCCTTGTGGGACGGGTTCTGCTGGAGATGGATGGCACCAGGCTGGGATGGATGGCAGGAACAGGGCAGCTCCTCACACACCTCTGTGGTGGCATCAGGGTTTAGTCCTTAGGGGAGGACAGGCACTTCAGCTCTGAAATTCCACAGAAATTGGGGGAAAAGTGCCCCATCCCTGGAAGTGCCCAAGGACAGGTTGGACAGGGCTTGGAGCAGCCTGGGATAGTGGAAGGTGTCCCTGCCCATGGCAGGGGTGGAACAGGGTGGGATTTAAGGTCCTTCCAACCTAAACCTTTGTGTAGTTCAATGATTCCATGATCCAGCCTGAATTCAACATTGCCCTTCTGTCTTCATCCTGAAATTCTCCCCCACCTCTGTATCTCTTGATTGATTTTGATTTACAGTCTCATCCATATATTTTTTTCACTTTTTGGATTTCATCTTTGCATTTCATTTTATTTTGTCTTTGCATTTGTTGCATTTCACTGCTCACATTGCCCCCACAATTTAAACACTCTGTCCGAGCTCCAGTGATGACAAGCAGCCCCTGCATCAAGTGTCCTCCTTTCTTTGCCATCAAAACACTTTCCTTTTTTTTTCCCCCCAATCTGCTGCAGTTTGAATTCCACCACTGGCAGAGATGAGATGACTAATCCAATTTCCCTCTATGCAAAGAGTCCTCTTGCATTTCTCTCTGCACTTCTACTTTTTCCCTGAATAGCCGTCATTTAATGCCCCGTTATCTTGGATGGCACTCATTTAGTGGTTTATTAAGCAGTAATTCAGCAGCCTGTTATCAGTTCCTACTAGAGCTGGGGAAAATATGCCAGCCAAGTATGTGAGATTTCCGCAGAATTACAGCGGTTTTGTGATTTTTGGATTAGAGAAAAATTACCCCAAAGTAACAGATATGAAATGTTTTCCCTGCATTTCATTATTGGCCCGGTGCTAAAGCTCCCATCAGGCTATTTCTACTGTAGATCGTCTGATTTTTATTTCTGTTTCCAAGCCAAGCAGTGAAATTTTACAAAATCACAGAGAACTCAATGGACTGAGAAGTCCTAAGCCTCAACTCATATTTTCTCCTGCACTCATGTCCTTCCTGAATGTTTCCAGGTGGGAAGAAGACATAAATTAATTTTTTAGAGCTTCTTAAAAACCAGGGAGTCGAAGTGAAATAATGGGCAGGGGTAGAAACCAAAGTTTAGTGGGAGCAATGTAAATTCCAGCTGGAAAAAAAATGGGTTTGTGAAATAATTTTGATGATAGAATAGGTAAAGGCTTGATTGGAAATTACAACTTGTAAAATTGTGGTTTTTAAATAAGAAATCATTCCTGTTTCCTAAAATGGCTGGGTTTTAACAACTAATGAATGTAGAGATAAAAGGGAGGAGGTGAGAGGATGACGGAGCAGCTGAACGGGCACTGGCCAGAGTTATGGAATTTTTCACATCTGCTTATGAGAAGCATTTCAGGTTCTGGTTTCCCCCTGGAAACTTGCACAGGAGGTACAGGAGCACGAATGGTGCAAACTCTTCCCATGGCCTGGCATTCCATGTTCTCCAGGCAGGGGGAGAGCCTTGGGAAGGGCTAACGGGGACACCTCAAACCCCAGTTTGGGGCTGCTGCTGTTTCTGTGCAGCTCTAAAATGGCATCAAACATGGACATCAGGAGAGGAAAGGCAGTGTCTAAACGGGATCATTTCCAATTTTCCCTGGATTTTCAGCCTGCTGAAATGGGCAGCAACATTTCCACCTCACGTGTCCCTGGCTTCAGCCCTTCCTGCTGATCCCTTCCCTTTCCATCTCTGCTCCAAAGCAGAATTTCAGTGCAGCCTGCATTTCCCCCCTCCTTTCAGCTGGGTTTTGTTTTGTTGTTTATGCTGTCATTTCTTTTTCATTTTTCTTGGAGAACGCATCAGATAAAGGTCATTTTTCCTTGAATGGAAAAGCACAGTGATTTTGACAGTGAGACATTCCCAGCTTGCTCCACATCAGAAATGTTGATATTAGCTCCTTTAAAATAGAGAGTAGAGACAAAAATTGCCTGAGCAACTCAATGGCTGGCAGTCATTTCCCAAAAAAAAGAGCATTTCCAAAGTTATGCTTGTGGCTTCTGCTAAATTCCAGGCTGCCATTACTGGAAGGATTTTAACTTCATTTGTGTTTGCTCATGAAAAAAAAAAAAAAAGATCATCATGAAGGTATTAAAGAGCCACAAAAGATGATGGCTTCAAATAGTGTCTTTTGGCTGATCCATAATCATTTGCTTTGGCAATTTTATTGGGGAACATTAAGGCTGATCACTAACTCTGTGTTCCTAATTATTTCTGAAATATTGTGCTGTTTCCTGTGCTGAAATGCAGAACGAGCAGAGCAGTGGGCTGGTTGGGATTGCAATGTTCTAACTGGGTTTTAATCAATGAGTGATAATGAGAGCCTGTGTTTTGACTTTCCCTTCTTAATTGCCAGTAATAAAGCAGATCCTCATTGATGATATTTAGCAGAGTTCAGTTTCATTCATCTCTGTTTATTCTATTTATTTTGAAAGTGCCTGGGAGCTTTCAGCGTGCTAGACACAATAACAGAATATTCAATGCTAATTATATTTTCCTTGCCTGATATTTTCTACAAGAGAGGCTACAACAGAGGATGATGCTGCCTTTCCTGGGGAGTGATTGCACCTCCCTGTTTTCAGCAGGTTTCTGGAATGCAGAAGGAGTCAAAGGACAAAACCACATCCTTAGAAATAATCCCAACCACATTTTGCTGTTTAAATCTCTATTTCCCTTCTGCTGCTCATGATAGTTGAGAATTTNTTGCTTGTCCATCCCTGAGCCTGATTTAGGGCAATGGTCTTAGATTTTTTTTTTTTTTTTTTTTTTTTTTTGCTAGGATGCCAAAATAAGAATTAAACACAAATATTCTCAAGATAAGGCCCATCTGCAGGTGCTGCTGGCCAGGAAAATTCATCTTACCCAAACAGCCACAAGAAAGCCACACAAGGTCTGATCTATCTCAGGTAGATCTTCACTGGCCAACTGTCAATTTTGTAACCTGATTTTTGGTTAAGAAAGGCCATTTTTTTCCTAAAAGTTTAAGTTCCAAATTTAGTTTTGATCCTTCAAATGGATGCCAGTGACTGTGATGACAAATGCATGCGAATCAGTCAGTCAATACAACAAATATTTTGATAATATCCTGCCTGAATAATCTAATTTAAATCAGGACCTGCCTTAGGTTTAAAATGTTTTAAATATCCCTTGCATTCCTCTTCAATTATATGTAAGAAAATAAAGAGTGTTTTAATCTTGCCTGGATCATTGCTTGAGATGATTTATATCCCAAGATTTTCTTCCTGAGTTATCAATCATCTGAAAGCAAAGGAGTAGGTGGCAGCCTGAAATTTCTATATCAGATCTTTCTGTGTCCTGAGGAATTTTTGCCATGGCAGTAATTTGGGCTACAAAAATAAATGGTCTCCACGTATTTTTCTATTATCTTCATGATCTCAATAATTTCTAAGTGTTATCCCAGGATATAAACCCTGTTATCTACAAATAGCTAATTCCTGACTGGTTTAATTCGTGCCTCTTACTTAAGCCCTAGTGAGAAAAACAAGCATCTGGGAAGGAGCCATTTTGTTCCAGTTATTCAAAATAAATAAACCAAATTTAAATAACTTGTACAAGGAGCTTAAACACCCACCTGCATTATAGTGCTGTAGAATGGAGATTGTATCTGGATTTCTACAATGTCTGAGACTCTCAATGCTGCAGAACCAAAATGCAGCTTCACATTACAACAATTTGCCTGTTGAGCATAAATGGGAATTACCAAGTGTGGCCTCTGGAAACAAAGATGAATCACTGCTTGCCTTAGGAAATTCAAGCCATTTGCAAACAGGCCTTTCCCAGGGTTTCTCTCCATTCCAGTGTGCCTGGATCTTTGAGTGCAGCACTTCTCCTTTGTCCCCCTCTGTCTCCAGAGTCCCTGGGTGGGAGCCGAGGGTTGCAAAGACTCAAATGGGACAGAAATTTCCCCAAATTCCTTTATTTTCCCCCTTTATTTTTCTGTGCAAGCAGAACTGCAGTTTCTCACGTTGTTATGTGCTTATTCAAGCCACTGTTTCACTCTCTTCCCTCTATCAAGATCACATTGATAAGGCACTGACAGGGCATCAATCAATGGAATTTGGGAGACATCACACAAAATTCTAATGACAAAAATCATCTGGGCTTAATTACTCCCCATCCTCTAAGAGAGCAAAGCACAGTTCCATTTTAAACAGAGCAAAGTTAGAGAGAAACAAAGTGCTGGCTTTATTTAAGTGGCAGGATATTAAATGATATAGCTGTTATCTTCTCCTGTAGTATAAATTATTGAATTAAGCCTTCAGTCAGTTTGGCAACAGTGCCAAATGAATATTAGAGGAGTGCAGTGCAGCAAACAGAATCTGTCACTGAATCTGGGGCTCCCTCAGAACTGAAATTACAGTGAACAAAATGCTGGATTGGAAAAGGTTCATCATTATTTATTCATCTTGCCTAGTAACACAAAAAACTAATGAAATTTCATTGAGAGGAGGGCACGTCAGGATTAGTATCCATCAGAAAGGCACATCCCTCCAACTCCATCAGGGATATTTGTCTCCATAATTAGATGTCTGTTCCACCAGAGTTCTCCATCTGAAGGACGTGCCCAAGTTCATGACATGAAACAAATCACCTACCCTAATGAAAAGGTGATTTTCACCTCTTATTCCACCTGTCTACATCTCCCACAACAGCACAAAGTCTTTGGGAAATCTTTTCCTAAATCCAAAAAAAAGTCAGGCCCAGGTAGGAATTTCAGCACTGTTGCTCACAAGTTTGTTTATTTGTCAGTAAAATACTCCATTATTAATACAGGTGACACATTGTGTATTTATAGCCCCTCTCCTGGAGCACCTTTCCACACATCCCCACAATGAATTGTTCATAAATCTGTGCTCATCTCCAGTCGAAAGCTTAAATCAGTGCAGCCTCACTGAATGCTCTCCACAACCCATCCATTAGGAGCAATTTTCCTTCTCTGCAACTTGAACTCTTGGTCTGGAATCTTTAGGGAATATCTGGGGGTTTGTATGGAACAGGGTATCCTGTAAATCTGAGCTTTGATTGCTGTGCTCAGGGTGATATCAGGAGAAAATGTCATATTTTGGCATTTAGGGATCCATCCTAAATTATTTTGGGATTAGAATGTGTGTATCTGTTAGATGGGTAATAAATTCACTGCTACCCAAATATATTCCTAGAAAGTGTTGAAGCAATACTGGTTATTATAGAACTTTAAAAAAATGTTGGGAGTATCACATTTTGACAAAATCTTTAGTCACTATATATATTTAATTGAAAAAGGCTCATAATTCTCATGACTATGACAGCTTTTGCATAATACTTCCTTAATTATCACCTGTGATATATTACACCCTAATTTTCTATGCTAGGTTCTGACAATAATGGTTGTATTAGGAATCAAATCAGTATTTTATAGCTTGATTGTTTGTTTTCACACCCAAGGAAAATGTGCAGTCAGTCCATAACCTGAGCATGTTCTTTGCTCCATCAGCCCCAGCTCACCCTCCCTGCCCCACCGCAGAGATCCTGTTTAAATAACAGGAAAAATATTGGAATATTTGACTCATTTCTCAAGGAAAAAAAAAATTGGCAGGATGCAGAATCGACTTACTGAAAACATTTCAAATTTTTGTGCCATTTAGGGCTGGAGGAGCCCTGATTAAATAAAAGTTATGTCTGCAAATTCAAATCAAGAATGGGGTTCTTCGAGTAAGCCACAGGAACTTCCATCCACCTCACGTGGGATGAGGGGACAAAGGAAGGGGCACTTGGAGTGCCAGCTCCTGGGAAATGCCAGATCCCAGCTGTGCCTCCTCTCATCTGCTTCCCCTCATTATTTTTCAAATCTCAAGGAAGAGGCACAATTTTCCCACTGTCTCCCAGATGGAATGGCCTCGAGTACAGGGTGGGATGGTTTAGGTTGGATATTAGAGGGAATTCCTTTATGGAGAGGGTTCTAAAGGATTGGAAGAGGCTGCCCAGGGCAGTGGTGGCATCACCATCACTGCAAGTGTTCAAAAAAAGTGTGGCTGTGGCAGCTGAGGACGTGGTTGAGTGGTGATGGTGCTGGCATGGATGGATTTGTTGCTTTGGAAGTCTTTTCCAGCTGCAAGGAATCCATGATTCTGTGAAAGGGATGCCCTGCACTCTTGGCTGTCATTTTAAAGACAGCCAAGTTTCATTCATCAATTCTCATTTCCATTTTCATTTCTATTTTAAAGTTTCATTTGTAAACCCTGGGCTTGAGTGGCAAATTTCCCATCATTACTGAGAGTTTTCCTGACTTCAGCAGTGCCAGGAGTTCCCCCCTTGTGCCTCCTCACTGCCTCCCCTTCTCCCAACATTACAGGGAGCTAAATGTCTCCCTGGCTTGGTGTCTGCTAACAGAGACACTCTGGAATTCCACCAGCACTCCCAGTTTGACTCTTTCAATAGAAGCTGAGACTTGAAAGGAGCCCTGTGTCTCTGGAGCTCTGCACATCAACATCTGAAGGGAGAAAACACATGAAAGCTGAAGGCCCTTTGGGAAAATCCTACAGGTCTTGGGTTGCTTCTTGCTGCTCAGACCTACAAGATCTAATCTGCCTTTCTCTGTGTCACTGCTCCACTCTCAGAGAGCTGGGTGGCACTGGGAGGGACAGGGGGAATCCTGCCTGTGCTCCTGACACGTCCTTTTTCTTTCCACAGAACATTTTCATGGCCATTTCTCTGCTTCATTTTTCCCCATCTTCTCTTCCAGTGTAAAAATCCAATTCCTTGAAGGGATGTGTGTTACTTTAGGTGGTACCAAGCAGAGTCTTCTCCATTACCTCTAGTTTTGCATCTGTCAGGCTCCTTTTAAAGTCCTTGAGCCCCCTGGTCCAGGCCTTTGAGGAGGGAAATAATAATTTCATTCTGCTTCTGACAAGATTCAATCAAAAACCTCAGTGCTCTTTGCAGGGAAACACTCCATGGCATTTAAAAATCTGTGTACCCCATCAACTCCCCGTCTTCCAATTACAAATTACCCATATCTTCAGCTGAAAAATGAAACAGATTTTGAATAAGTTGGATTTTTTCGTAGTTTTTCTGCTGTCATTAGAAGGGGGAAGGGTCTAATTCACCTGTGCCATCCCTTTTGCTGGAGCTGACAGGTGTTTTACTATCACACTGATTTAAAAGACGCCTCTTAATCAGGTGTCAGCTTTGGCCCATAAAGTCATATTAATGTTTTGGATCAGATATGAAGCTCTATCTAAGGCACATTAAGAAAGATTCATTAGAAACTCACTACCCCTGGAATTTACAGCCTTCCTGGAACTTAATAGCCTGGATAAATTCCTCCTTATCTGGTTTGCTTATGTGAATTATGGCAGTTTTGCATTTAGAAGCTTCTCCTTATGATCTTCCCTAGGATTTGCTGATATGGTACATCCAGAATCATGGAATGCTTTGGGTTGGAAGGGACATAAAAACTCATTCAGTTTCACCCCACAGGGACACCTTCCACTATCCCAGGTTGCTCCAAATCTTGTCCAACCTGGCCTTGGACAGCTCCAGGGATGGGGCAGCCACAGTTTCTCTGTGCTCCCAGCCCACCAGAATTCCCCATTCCCGGTCCTGGAGCAGTGAATCCTCTGGAGTTTGGCTCCTTGGAGCTGGTTCTCCCTGGCAAAACTAACTAAACTCTTTCCCTGCAAACAGATCATGATGTTTCTGGGACAATCTCAGTTTCACCAAACAGATTTTATCTGCTATCACCGAGCAGCTTGGAGTAATGGTAATTCCAATTCCACTTTGCAAAAAATCCCAATGGGAAGGAAGGTCTGTGTAGGAAAGGGATAAAATCAGCTAATTTACAATATTGGCCTGCTGAGTTATCCAAACTCACCCTACAGCCTGGGCCTGGGCCAGCCTGAACTGCTCCTGGAATGTTCTCCTTTGCATTTCCAGCTGGGCTGAGACCTCACAAGGAGCTGAATATGAATCCAACCAGAGTCACAAACAGGAAGGAACAGGGAGCAGGGTTTGGCTGGAAATTAAGTTGATTAAGTGCGAACTCCAGATTTGTTCTTCTTTCTCCCTGTCTGCATGAGGCAGAACATAAATAGTTAAATATTTATTATGGCTGAGTAAAAGCCCTTTAAGTCCATTTGACAGGAATATCAGGGTGTGCCACATCCACCCATGGTCCATAAAGCAGTGACTGGGAAGCACTGGGACACCCCCTGCTTCCATAAGTATGGAAAAACCAGGGTTCCTCCTCTTCCATTAGCACTGGGTTAATCCCCAGACTGGCTGAAGACAATGTCATGTAATGAGTGAAGGAATGATGATTCATTTTCCTGCTTTAGCTTTGAATTCAGGCTGGCATAATTATGGTCTTTATGGAGATCAAACTGATTTGGCACCATAAAGAAATGCATTTTAACTTCTTATCAAACATTCCATAACAAGAGTTTATATTTACTTTCAAGCACTAAGCTGAGGATTCACACATGATTTTTATGTATAGAAACGATGCATTTAATCAAATATTCATATTCCAATCGATGTTTTTTTAATAAATCTGAACTATTTAAATCTTAACAAAAGCAAACAGCCAAACGAAAATGCATTTGTCATGTGTCTCTCTGGAGAAATCATGGTGATTGTATTGAACCTGGAGGATGGAGAAGAAATATATGACCATTCTCTATAGGAAACACAAAAGGATGCATCAGGAAATTAGAAATGACCAGCCTGACCTTTTCTATAAATAAGAGATGGACTCCTAGGACACCATTGTCTCTGAGAGTGCACATCATTTCTCACAAATTTGATGTTATTCTCTGCTGCAGATCAGCCAGCGAGGAAAGGATATTAAAGAGAGAACAAAACAACAGCAAGAAGCTGCCTTTACTAAAATTCATGGGCAGTATTTTTGTGACAGGGACCGTGACATGTCCACTGGAAAGGAGCTGTAAAATGTTGTGTCCTTATGCTACACATTAAGGGCCTGCTGCATTAAGGACATGGGAAGGGGATATAAAATTACAATATTCAATAGTCTACAAATGACAAATGAGTCTAAATTCCATTTAGGAAGAAACATGGGAAATTAATCCCAGGTTTACAAAAATATTTACATTTTTATGAGGTGAGGTAGGGGTTTTTATGTACATCAGGTAGTTCACCACTTGGCCAGGCAGGTACAGGGATTTAAAATGCAGAACGATGATCCCTGGGTCATTTTGTGGCTTCAGAAAAACTTCTCCCCGGCAGTTCTGGGAAGGTAACGAGAAGGACTGAGGAAGTGAACCCAGAAGGGAAGAAAATTCCTCCCAAAGAAAAGACAAGTCAAAGGGTCAATTGTAGAAACAGTGTAAAAATAAGTGTTCTACTTTGTCAAGGGACTAAACCCAGAAGAGTGGCAGGACAAGAAATAAAGATGATTTTAGCAGGCCCAGCCACCATCCCAGAGAGCTGCTGTGCCTTGCCCTCATGGTTTGGTGAACAAATTGTCTTCTCCCCTGCTCCCCAGAACAGGGAAGATCACCATGAAATACAGAAATAGTTCTGGTTTGCCTTGCAATCAATCACTGCATTTTGGATATGAAATAAAGGTTGATTACGTAATGCTACTCCTGTTTTAGAAAGATTGGAAAAGGGAAGGGGAAAAAACCCAAAACACCAATAAACAAGCAATTAAAAGCCCCATCATCAACCCTAAACCCAGGCCAGTGTGAAGAAAGCATACATAAAGTATAGAAAAATAATATCCCAAGGGATGGGAAGGGTTAGAGGAGATGGAGGTGGGTGATTCCCTCAGACTGTGCTGTGACAACCACAACTGCACAATTCCATCCCTTCCAGCCCTGATGCACGGCACCAGGATGAGGTGGATGGGCACACTGAAGAACTGGCCAGAGCTTCCATGGGAAACATGCAAAGAAGCTTCACTGTCACCTGCAGAATAAATCAGCAGCACCTGAGCTCTGCGATTTTATTATCAATCAGCCTTGAAATATTTCCTCCTTAACAGTCCAGTGTCTGGAGGTGAATGTAATAGCAGAGCTTAACTTGTAGCTGAAAGCAAAGGACTCCAAAGGACAATTTTATGTGGAAGGACACGCTAAAGACATCTAATCTGAAATTATTGTTTTTCTTTCACAGGGGAAGAAACTCTTCATGGGCCTATTTTTATCCAAGAGCCATATGATATCACTTATTCCATGGGCTCAGCAAATCCAGAGATCCTCCTGAACTGCACAGCTAAAGGATATCCACTGCCATACTACAGGTGAAGTCAACCTTGGGGAAATACTGGCTCACTGGGGCTCTTTGAATTGTGTTTTAGTCACTGCACCACCAGAAATAAACACCCCAAAAGCTGTTGAGTGCTCACAGAAAGAATATGCAAAGTTTAGAGTAAATTTGAGGAATGAAGGGAAAATATCTTTGCTGCTTTGCTGTAAAGAAAATTAATGCAGGAAAAGAAAATCATCCCCAAAGTATTTAAAAATATACAGAATTAATTCAGAATCCACAGAACAGCTGTGAAAAATGGGAGAATGGAAGCACTGAGCATTTGTACTCGATAAAACTTTCCATACATTAATAAATGCTTGGAAAGCAGAAGAGCAACATGCTTCCCCTTTTCCCAGCATTTCATGTGCATGTTTATGGTGTTTGTTTAGAGAAACAGCTGCAATACCTTACAAGAGACTTAATAAAACCTTGGTACAGAGGATTTTTGCTTATTTGCTAACTATGGACTCATCACTTACAATATAACTTGTTGCCCCAAGGATCTGGAAATCCAAGTTGGGTAAGAGGAAAAGCTGGGAATCTTGGGGGGAAAAAAAAAAAAAAGACATTGTGCTTTCTTCAGAAAATAATGGGGAAAGTAATGGTGGAGGTGAAGGAAAATTATATATAAAATATAAATCATTCCTGCAAGACATGAAAAATATCATGTGCTATAAATTCTTAGAGAATATTTATTGAAGAGATTTTAACTGCTCCCACCACAGCCCTCCCTGGCAAGTGCCACCGCTGGTTATCAGCTTGGCTTTTGGACTTCATGGCTTGATTTGTCCACAGACATTGTGTTATGAAAGAAACCCTTAATTTCTTTAATTTCCTTTATGAAAGGAGCCCTTAATTTCCTTTATGAAAGGAATCCATAATTTCCTTTTCACAGGGCAACTTCTCCTCTTATGAGTGGAAACCCTCCTGTATTTCCCAACCCATTTGCTCTCCCTGTTCTCAACACGAACATCAACTGGTTCAGGCCATGAATTTCAAGTCTTTCCACCCTTCTGTTTCATATTAAAGCAGCTTCCTAGAACATTCCTGGACTTCTGTGTCCCCCCACGGATTCCTCACACCCACAAAGAGCAGAGACAGCAGCTTCTACCAGGAGGAGAGCTGGGAATTCTCCCCCATCCCATATTTGATATCCATATTTTACCTTTAATTTTTTATATCCACCCATTAATTAAATTCCCTGGGTTTTGTTTTTTTTTTAATCACCATTCCCATTTTTTTTGCAAAGCCTCAGTGGCTCCAGGGACATGAGATCAACATCTGAGGATGGATCCTGGAGCCCCGAGGTCAATTAAAAGTTATCAGACAATCACTGCTGCAATTACACCACGATTTGGAGGGAACAGGGAGTTTTTCCCTTCTCTTTGATTTCACCACAGCTAATGCTGGCTTTGTCAGATAAGGATTGAGCCCATATATTTAAAGTTCCAACAATTTTAGATAAATCAAGCCCAGTATGAAATTTTAATCATCTCCTTTGCTGAGTGATGGCAAAGAACAGCAAGGACTGCTGGAGGTTTCCCTTTGATTCAGAAATACAAAACCACTCCAACAGGAAGAAAGTTAGATACGAGTTAATTTGCTATTTAGCAGTTTTTATATCAAGAAATATGCTGATAAATGCCTTTTCTTGAAATAAAAAATGCTTAGCATTCCCTAAAAGTTTGATTTTACTAGGTACTCTTTTATTCTTACAGACTTGTGGAATATAGTGATAATTTTTTGCAACTCCTCCTCAAAATATTTTGTGTCTGAGAAGCACAGTGCAAGAATTGTGTGGAAATGTAGGTGGAAGGGCTAAGTAATAAAAATGAGACACAGTTTTCCCTTTGGAAGTAACAGAGAACACAGATTACACTGGAAACAAAAATATGGATGGAAGCATCTCTGAAGCCATTAAGAAATCTATATAAATGTTATGATAAACATAATTTTATCTCGTGTCTTTTTTATAAAGTCAAAATTGTCTGTAATATCAGATACATTATTCCAGGTGTGTCCTGGTGTGATGTTGGTGGTAAATAAACACAAATTTTAAATTAGATTTATCATTTTTTGCACTTAAGCTTTTTTGGTTATAGTCAGCAGAGGGTTTATCACCAACTAACTCAGTGAATTTTACATAATTTTTTTTTACTTCCCCAGCCTATCCATGAACACCCTGCAGTGTTTCCAGCAGTATTTTGAAGTTTTTTGTTTGATTTCAGGTGCTGTCTTTTCCTGCACTTCCATTCCATAGCCAGAGCAATCCCCTTATCCTGCATTTTGATGCAAGTTGGAAATTGAGGGTGTTTTCCCCTCAATAATCTTCTCAGAGAGGAGTCAATAGAACCAATAAATAAATAAATCCAAGGGCAGCATAAGCAGCATTGGTTAGAACAACATTTTAATATTTCAGCCCAACACAGAGTGCTGCACTAAAAGGAGATAAAGAGATTCAAATCCAATCCAAATCCAAGCAGTACGAGGATAACTGGAACACACAAATGAAAGGGAGGGAACAGAGCACAAAGTCTACAAGGATTGCAAATGACATCGAATATGTTCATAATCATTGCATCAAGCTGGAGAACGATTCCCAGTAATTCCAAAAATCCACCCTTGACAAAGAAATTGCAGCCCTGCTCTCATGTCCTTGTCCCTTGGCTTAGTGCAGATTCTGCCTCAAAACTGGGCTGGGATTAAAAACTCCTTCACCCTCTGCTGTCTTGTTCACAGGCAGGAGTTTTTAAACTTCCTATTTTCTTCCTCACTGGAAATGCTGTACGTGAAGGGGGGTTTTGCAAATCCTTTTCCCAATTACAAGAAAGCCTCAGGTGGCTTGGCAGGACATTTCCATTTGAATGCAAATAATCTAAGAAATATAGAACACAATGAAGTCATAAAAATATTGGTATTTTTATTATAGCAGCACGCTGAAAAGAGAATTTATTAAATCATGTGAGCATATACTCGCTCACAGTCCTTGGGCTCCCAGGGAACTGATCGATTCAGCATCAGAATACAGGAATTTTTTTTAAGTTTAGATTCTGAAACAATTGGTGAAAGAAAAAAAAAATATCCAGGATGTATTTCCCACAGTTGAGAAAAAATATTTTCCAATGGCTGCATGAAAAAATCCACAAAAATACATCGATGATCTCTGCCTTAGCAGGCTTATGTTAAAAACTCCCTAAAATAATTATCCAGATTTCTGCGTATTAATACTCTGCAGAACACACAAAGTCATTAAATCATTGTCTACCACATGAATTCATTAATTCTCTTCCTTCAATGATGTAAACATATTAATTAGGGAAAAAGCCCACACCAGGAGCTGAACCCCTGATCTATATGCAAAGTTTAATAATCATTGTACCATGGTGATTAGAATGATTATGGGGATACTGTGAAGAATTCATTTGCAGCAGCTAAGCCAACGTCTTTGCATTTGTTTGGAAAAACAATTATAGATCTTAATTGGGAGCCATGCAATGATGACAGCAGTTATTTCAGTGATTGATTCTGAAATTAAAGAGAACTGGCAAATTAAATACCAAAATATCTTAGATTTAAAAATGGAAAGATTTAGACAACTTGGAGCATATGCAAATCCTGAAATATGGCAAAATGCTAACTCTAATACCCTAAAATAACAGCAAAACCTAAACCAACAAAAGCAAATATCAAAAAGGAATCCAGGAGAGGTACAGAAACACCAAAAATCAGCTGGAATTCATAGGAAGAATTCCTGAGAGTTGAGTGTTGCACCCAAATTTTTCAGTGTGGACGAAAGGGGAGACAGCAACCCAAAGAAATGATTTAATGCTATTGGAATTTGCTCACAGAATTCCACTGATTTCATATTTACTCAGTCATCATCTCTCAAAACAAGGGATGCTCACTTGAAGGTCAGGGCACTCCCTGTCCTTGTGGAGAATTCCCTTGGAGCACAGAATTGTATTTCAGAGCCCAGTGTGGAAATCCTCGAGCACAAAACCAGCTCCTGAGCAGGGTGGGTGTGTGGAGGGAGGTCTGGAGGGGGCTGACAGAATCCTCTGCTGGGTATCCAGCTCAGATTTCCAGGGATAAAGTGTCACAGTCGTGCTAGAGAGTGAGATAGAAAACTCGCTAGCTAACTGTGACAATATGAAGAGAAAGTTTATTTTGAATACAGACTTTTATAACACTGATAGTTGCTATTAGCTGATTGGTTTTATGTTAATTTATTTGACTCTATTGGTGACTTCAGCTAACGCAGTTCTAAGGACACTGTCTCTAAACTTAACTATTGTTTACATTTTTTCTTCAGAAACTCACTTATTATCTCTAAAATTTCTCTCTGGCTGTGTGAACACAGCCACAATAAAGTATGAGTTTGCTTCCGTTTGTTACCTGGGGAAACTTCCCTCACTGTCAGGAGCTCTGCAGATAACCAGAAATGGATAATTAACTTTTCTGCTGTGATCCTTCAGATAATTAACAAGGAGATGGTTTGGGCACTGCCAGGAACCCAAAGGGAGACACTGGCAATTTTTATATGAACCTCCCACCTGATGGAGGGCTTGGAATCGCACCCAGAGATCAACACAAAGGATGAAGGCTGAGGAGGTGGCTCTGATATAAAATCAGGAGAAGAAAATACCTGGGTGTGTAGTTTTAGGATTGCTGACCACCTAAAAAGTGGCATTTAGAAGCCCAAAACTTGCAGGCCCCAGTGGCTGAGTACTTTATCCTTCCTTTGACCCTCACATGAGCAAAGAAAATTCCACCCTGGCGTGACTAATGGCAAAGCCACCAAAATTCCCCTCCTGAAACACATAATATTTATTTTCCTTGAAAGAGAAATTGTATTTTGACATCTGTAAACAGCTGGGTAATGTTGCAGACACAATCCATTTTCTGCTTAGTGGACTAACGGGGACAAATGATGATTTAAAATAGCAGCGTTCTCATCATTAAATGATCAGTCTCATTCTTGCTGGGTAAAAACTTCCCTCTCAGCTCTTGTTCTGCCCTCTGAAGTGCAATCCTTCCTGATCTACATCTCCAAAGCGTTTTTGTTGCCAAATCCATGATTGATCATTTGCAAGGACTGTAAAGCACATTAAGGTACCATTCGTAATATAAAAAATAATGTAGTTGTATTGAATGGATAACTTTGTGTGAATAAGTTATAATTATTTTGGTGGACATTTGGGTGAACACTGGTGACTGAAGTAAAGATTTACCAAAGAATACCATTATTGCTGTCGTTAAGATTGATGAAAGAAGCAGTCGTGTGTGAAAAATGATCTAATTTTGTGATATTTAACTGCATTTTTATCATTACAGGTATGCTACAGCACACTATTTAAGATAAATATGAATAGGCTCTGTAAATTATAAGCATAATTTGATTTTTTTCCCCTCAAAGGTGGAAGCAAAATGGCACAGATATTGATCTTACCATGAGTTATCACTACAGGTTGGTTGGAGGCAGCTTGGCAATCAATAACCCACATAAAAATCAGGATATTGGAACATACCAGTGTTTGGCCACAAATTCATTTGGAACAATTCTGAGCAGGAAGGCAAAGCTTCAATTTGCATGTAAGTTGGGAAGATCATATTTATTAGAGCATTATTTTCCTATTAATTCTGTACATGGACTGTAATTTATTGGGTAATTAAAGGATCATTGGGGATTCTGTCCAGAAGGTTTGACTTCCTTCAGCACTGCTAATTCCTAAAAAAAACCCCAAAACGTTCCTAGTAAATATTAATAGCAAAACCAGACATCTGATGGCTGCTGCCCTCGGGAGCCGGAATAAAAATCAGGAAATTGAAAGGTCAAGGAAGAGGAGCACAATTATCTTCACTTAACAAAGGTGTTCCCACTTTTTAGGACAGTGGTTTTGTTGTTATCCCACAGGTAGCTACAGCTGGGGGGGGAATTGTTGCAAAAAGTTGGGCTTTGAGTTTTCTGTAGCTAATGAGGTCTAATTGAGACACAAAACCATTTTTCCCCTAATTGGCACACTGATTTTTTTTTTTTTGCATTCCCAAAGAAACACTCTTTTTCCTTACACAATGTGTAAAAGTGTGAGCTACTCTCTGAAATATTCCATATTTCTTGTTGTCTGTCTTGAGGTGATTTAAAGTTTATTTCATCTTTGCTCCCCATTTCACTTCTTCACAACTTCACAACCTTTTTCACAAGGTTTGGACACGGTGACTGAGTTCTGTGAATGCCCTGGGGAGGGGGGGAACAACAGTGACAACCAAAAAACTCCAGATATTCCCTCCAGCCCTTTCTTTTTTCAGTCTAAAGCTCAGAGCAGTCTGTTGCTGGGAGAAAGCAATTGTTTTCAAAGCTCATTAATAAAACATGTGACTAAAGCCAACCTTGTGTCACTATTTCAGACACCAGCAAACGGATTAATTATTAATCTTGTTCCATTTCTCATAGCAAACCTCGTGTCACAGGGGTTACACAAAGGAGACATCAGAGGTCAGGCTGGTTCACAGAGTCTCCTTCAGCAGAGCTGATCAAAAGGTGTATCACTGGTACCTCATTTAATAATGTTTTACCCTGAATTTCTCAAACAGCTTTGATTTCCAACAGGTGGTCAAATGTAAAAAGAAAAAAAATTGATTCATTGTTTTAACATTTTTTCTGCTGAAACATTTTTTCAAGCCAGACTTCCTGTGTGGGAAATTTTTTCAAGATTTGGAGGTGAAAGTTGTTTAAAATTCCATTTTAGAAAGGAGCAAGAATAGACAGCCACCTCAAAATTGTCCATGGAGTCTGTAATCCTCAAGGAACCAAGGCAGGCCAGGGAAGGAGCTGGGAAAAGCCTAAGGAAAGGGAATATCCTTAAATGGAGGCACAAACAAGGTGTAAAAAAATAAAATTGAAAAAAAAGAAAAAAAGCAGGAGGGAGAAAGGAAAAACAGGAATATCTGTGAAACAAAGAAGGCTCTGGTTTGTGATTATTCAGCATTTTATATCAAGCAGTTCCTTTATTTAAGTTTTATGCCCCCACCCAAACACTTCCCAAAGTTCCTGCAGGGAGCAGATCCCAGAGCTGGGTCTGGTTTGCCCCCAGCTCTCAGCCTGCTCCAGTCCTCCAGCTCTAACAGCACCACAGAATCCTAAATTTATCCCATAATCAAGCACTACACCACTTTTCCAGTAGTGGTGACAGATATTTACATCCTTCCCCATGGAGAAGAGAGAGGACAGACAAATCAAAGGCTGTTATTTACACTGACAAGCACAAATTTACAGGAAAATGCTCCAATTTAGCAGCATCGCTGCAGAACTGGGAGTTTTAAGTTGTCTTACAATAGGGAAAAACAACCCACAGTACATGGAAAACGTCATAATGACCTGCTGAGAATAGTGGAACAAATTACCTTGAAACACTTATTTCACAGTCAACATTTCCTTGTTTCTTATTTTCATGTTGCCATCCAATTTAATTCTTTGTTTCAAGCAATACTTCAGGCTATATCTTAAAATCCAGGCAGGCAGGCACGTTGTTGTTATGACACTTTCATTCAACACCTCACAAAATGGGATTCTTCCCTGGACTGAAATGCCTGGCATATTATTGCAATCTCCCTGATAAAGAATTGAATCAAACCTATTATCCAAGTACCAGGGTTTACGTGTATTTGTCTCTTTACTACAAGGTAACTAACTCCGAGTTGGAGTTTGAATTAATGATACCTCCACAAACCTATTCAACACGTCAACTTAATATGTGAAAAATACTTTTTTCCTCTGTTCAAGATAGGAAGTTCTCCGAGAAGCAAAATAAATGCGGGACGAGATTAGAAATATGTCTTCAGATTCAGCTGGAGTTTGGTGCTTATCCTCTACTAAAACCAGAGCTGTCAAAGCAAAGCTGCAGGAGGAATATTGTACAGAAGGCAATGGCATAGATTATTAAAGCTACAAGCTGAAAATGAGAGACAGCATCAGGGAGAGGGAGCACGTAAATGCATTAGCGGAATGCCAGGATGGCAGGCCCTTGGCATCCCCGCTTCCTGCACAAGGCTTGTTTTGTCATAAATAAACTTGAAAGTTCCCTATAAATCCTGCACATCTCCTGCTCCCCTGCCAGCAGCATGTTTGGAGCAGCCCACGTGTGTTTTGGAGGAGCTGCAGTTGTTGAGGTGGAAGTTGTTGTAAAGCTTTGGTATTGTTGTGGCTTGACGGCGAAACAGAACTTTCTGACTCTAATATCAGAAGGTTTAATATGATTTATTAAGATGACTCTATTGTTCAGAAGGCTTGGGTTATTATGTGCCCAGGTACAGAGTTTAGATGCTTACTTCTTTATGCTCAGTACAAGAATGCTAGAATGCTTACAATTCAGTGAGAACAGTTCTCTACATTATTGGTTGAGAGAAAGAAAAACTACATTTCTTATACTGGGACACAGGGCAGAAAAACACCACCTTGTGTCCTTGAAAACACAGCTCAGAGATCTATTTATAGAATTCTGTGCTGAGAAAGTGAGCTTTCCCCTGGGAAGAAAAAACTCATAAAATGTCAAGGCGACACTTTGGTGTCAGGCCTCGGCTTGTGCAGCCAGAGCCACAGAGCAGGGTCCTTGGCCAGGCTGGAGGCTGGGGTCATGGCCTGCCACCCACAGGGCTTCTCCCCTTCCAGCTCAGTGTGATATCCAGCATGAGGTCACCTGCAACACTTCAGCTCAGCCTAAAGGGAAGTCAAAGGCTTGGGAAGTTCATCTCGGAGCTAGGCCCGACTCAGCTTGAAGGAAAAGATGAAGACATGAGAGCTTCTCCTTCAGCTTTTACACAGCTTAGCATCACACAATCAGTAGAGGAGACAGTTTTAAGCTGCTCTGTTATAAATAGAAACCCAGTTACTCCCCAAGCTAAAAATTTCCCAGTTGTTGGGGAAGTTCATCTTGGAACTAGGCCCGACTCAGCTTGAAGGAAAAGATGAAGACATGAGAGCTTCTCCTTCAGCTTTTACACAGCTTAGTATCACACAATCAGTAGAGGAGACAGTTTTAAGCTGCACCAGGGGAAGTTTAGGCTGGACATTGGGAAAAAGTTCTTCACAGGAAGAGTGATTGGGCATTGGAGTGGGCTGCACAGGGAGGTGGTGGAGTCACCATCCCTGGAGTTGTTTAAAAAAAGACTGGATGAGGCACTCAGTGCCATGGTGCAGCTCATAAGGTGGTTTTAGGTCATAGGCTGGAGGTCTTTTCCATCTTTAATCACAAAATCACAGAATTAACAGGGTTGGAAAAGACCTTTGAGGTCATCAAGTCCAGCCTTTGCCCAATCTCTCCCTGCTCCTAAGCCACATCACAAAATTCCACATCTACTCATTTTTTGAACACTTCCAAGGATGGCGATCACTTCCATGGGCAGCCAGTTCCAAAGCTTGGCCGCTCTTTCAGTGATGAAATTTTTCCTAAGGCGTTTTTGTTTAAGGCATTTCATGCCTTAAAAAAAGACAAACAAAAAACCTGTTAGGGAAAACTGCTTCAGTATGGCTTCAACCAGAACTTTCTCCCAAGGCACACAGGGGATTTGCTTTAATTATTTCCTCAGTTTTAAGCAAAAATAACTGTGTGCAAACAACTGGTCTTGAGGGAAATCCCCGTAACAGGCTGCATGAAACAGCCTGTCCAGGCCTTTTACTTGTTCTTTTAGTTCTCAAACACATCTATAGCAGAGGCATTAAGGGATATGCAGGAGAAACAAGAAGTGCAATTAAACAAACTAGAATAAAAAAGGACTCCATGATGAAAAAGAATCAAATGCAAACCTAATTCATAATTATTCAGGGCATAAACCCAGAAAATTCCGTATTAATTGAAAGCATCTTGCTGCTTAGGGATCTTAAATTAGATTCTCAGTCAAATTATTCTACCCTTGATGATAAAAGCCATGATGATTGCAGCTTTCTCAGACCTGAAATTCTATGAAACAATGACAACGATCTAATTTCATGCCCAGAATTGGTCACTTTGCCCTGAACCCCACAGGAGGACACACAGTAGAGCCATTAGACCCTGTATTTTAAAGTTCCCCACAATGCTGCAGACCCAGGAAGGATTTCTCCTTGGAGTTTTTGGGCTCCACCCACATTCTCCTGGTTTTCAAAGTGGTGCTCAAGGGTTTTGCTTGGTGCTTATTCTCAACAGCATTTTCCTGACACTGCCAGCCTCCCTGCTCTTGGTGGGTGATGATGTGCTCGCAGCAGTGAGGCTGAGAGTGACAGTGCTTGGAACACTTGGAATGAAATCTGCAGCTCCCAAGAGCTTCCACGTGCTTTTTGTCAGAGACAGAAGACACAGTTTTGCTGAAATAACAAATTGGAGGCAATAATTCCTCCTGGACTGAGTTTTTGTCATTCCAAAACACAAAAATAGCAGTCCATCATTAGCATTTAACCATTTCAGGGAGGAATATATTAAACCAAATCAAACCCATTTAGTGTTTGCTGGCTGGTGACAGGCTGAGCTTTAGCAGAGCCCTGTTGGAAGGGCTGGCTGGGAGATGCTCAGCCGGCATGAAAGCCCACTTTTCATCTGATTATTTCATCGTGTTATTTACCTTCGAGTGCACACAAATTACAGAAACATCACAAAGCAATCCAGCAGCCTCAGGATGTCATAACCCTTTTCACTGGCAGTGTATGCTTTGAAACAGAAAATGGAAAAATCAATAGGCTTGGATCAGATAGGCTGAATTTGCAAAGTCTGGACATGCATGAATTTAAGGCTAAATGGCACCTACACTTCTGGCTGGGTTGTGTTGTGGTGCTGTGTGTGTCCAGAAATCCCTCTGTAACAATTGTATTTGATTAAAAGGTGTGCTAGCTGTTGTAACTACCACCTGGAGTAAAGCTCTCTGGGTCTTTAAGCTGATTGTTAATTCATCACAGCACATGAGGGCTGGAATACTGATCAGGCTCCCTGGCAGATGATTGCAGGAATGAACTCTGGCAGTGCCTTTCTCAAAAGGAGGCATAAAGTGCTCAGTTCAGCACTCAGCAGGCACTCAGGGATGACCAGCTGATAACTGAGGAGCAGGAGGGAAGAAAAGCTCAGCTTGCCAGTGCCAGGAAAAGTTCATCATCAAAAGTACATCCCCAAAAGTTTGACTTGGTTTTCTAAATTCCCTTTTCCCCTTTAGGGACATATCAGGTAAAGCCATAGACTTGCCTATATCCACATAGAATCATGGAATGGCCTGGCTGGAGGGGACATTAAAGATCATCGAGTTCCACCCTCTGCCACCTTCTACTACCCCAGATTGCTCCAAGCCCCAATGTCCAATCTGGCCTTGGACACTTCCAGGGATCCAGGGGCAGCCACAGCTGCTCTGCCCACCCTCACAGGGAGGAATTTCTTCCCAATATCTCACCTAACCCTGCCCTCTGTCAGTTTGGAAGTAATTTCCCCTTATCCTGTCCCTCCAGGACCTTTCCAAAGTCTCTCCACCTTTCTTTTAGCTCCCTTCAGGCTCTGGAAGGCCACAATGAGGTCACCCCAGAGATTCTCTTCTCCAGGCTGAACAATCCCAATTCTCTCAGTCTCTATCCTCATTCTAGAACCACTCACTATCCTACACATGCTGAGTGATGCACTGATCCCACCTCTCTGTTTTAAAAGGGTGGCCTCCTACATAATCCTAGAATGGTTTGGGAGGGCCCTTAAAGCTCATCTCATTCCAACCCCACTTCCTCTGCTGCAGAAACTCATCTCAACTGCAGGCACATGGAGAATCAGCCATAAAATTCTCCTTTGCACGCTCTGCAGAGCCCTCCTGGTGATCCTGGTAACAGCTCCCAGTCTGCATCTTCCCTTCAGTGGGTGGGGAACAAATGCAACCTGCAGTGGGATCACTTGCTGTGGATCGATCCTGTCTGGAGGATGGAAGTGCTGCTGTCACCTCTTCCATATGTCACTAAACAGGCTCACAGCTCAAAATTGCCTTTTGGACTTTTAAGCACAGGTAGAATCCAATATCACTGCAGCAGCAGCAGCAGCCACCCTCCCTGGTGTGGGGAGCTGAGGGCCAGGTTCTGAGTAGAATGAGTTGCAGGAAATAAATCCTGTATTTTGTCAAATTTCTGCTTGGAGTGGAAAGGAAGAGAACTTTCATTTATCACTTGTGATTGTTATGGACACGCTGTGCCAATGCTCCAGCTCTCTCTGCAGCAGCTCCTGTGGCAGGAGGCCACACCAAGGTCTTTGCTTAATGGATGCTCTCCATGGAGCAGACCCAGCAGCCTCAGGCATGTTTTCTTTTGTGCCCCTTTATTTCACAGAGTTTCTTCAGAAAGTCAGCAAAAACCTGGTGAGAGCCGTTGTTGTAAGGACTATGACATTTCCAGGAATAACAGCCCCAACTCTCCCAGCTGTCTTCACAGGAGAAGTGCTCCAGCCCTCTGATCAATGTGGTGGCCTCTATCCTGCTCACTGTCCTGCTCGACCCACCCCAGTCTGGGGCACTGGGCATCCTTCAAGGCCACTTTGAGCAGAACACATGGAGAGCACCCTCAAAAGTGATGCAATTTAATCACTCCAAGACCAAAACCGCTGCAAGACCTCCCCACGCTCAGCTCATCTTCCCATATCCCCGTTGAGCTTCCCAGTGTTTGTTCCTTTGCAGAATTCTGTGCACACAGAGCCTCTGACAGGCTCCAGGAAAAGCAGGAACCACCACTCAGCAGTGATGAAGCAGGAAGCCTGGAAGGGTTTCACCTGCCTGCTGACAGGACAAGGCAGGGTGATAATAGAACTTCTATTTTAAAACTCTGAGAGCACAAGAATAAGATTATGCAAATCTCCTGACGTTCCTGAAGACACAAAGAACAGCTTGGAATCCTAAAACCAGAAGATATGGGTGTATCTCCATGAGGAAAGGGGCTTGCTTTCTCCATCATTCCCTTTTAGTGTCCTCTGCATTCTCAGAGCCCTTGTGATGTCCATTGACACCAAGTGCTGTCACAGCCTCCTCTCTGCTGTTAAACACATCCTGAAGCTGATGGAGCAACATTCCCTATTTATTTTATGCTGTAACAGACCAGGCACATCAGAAATTCCACTTTTCTGCCCCTCCAACAGTTCAAACCTCTCTCTCAGAGTACTTAACCACTGTGTTCAAGGCTCTGCTCTATCAGCACTTGGTTAAAGCTGCTTTATTCCAGGTTAGTTCCTTAGACTTTTATTATAAAAGGTTTTTTATCTGTGAAACAGAGATCTACATTGCAGAGAGCTTGTAAGGAGCATTACAGGCAGATAAAGTAGTAAATAGGGAACATAGAAGTATTTGAAGATTATCTTTTAGTTCTATATTACTTACTCTTCTTTAGGTCCTTTAAAAGTGTTTATCCTAAATCAACCCATTGCCAGTTGTGTTGGAAAAGCAATATATGTGATTGAGATATGTTGGGGAACAAAGCATCCACAGGTCCCGGAGCTGATAGATTCTGATTGATAAAATTTAATACTGGGGAAGGATAAAACCAGTCTATGTTTGTAGTCTGGGTGATTTGCTATTTTATCTGCTCTCCTTTCATTACAGACAAGATGATGTAGATCCCAATAAATGATTGAGTGAAATATCCATGATGTTCACATGAGATTCTTCATTTTTTGGCGTGACAAAAGAAGTTACGGTGGAGGTTTGCAAGGGAAAAAAAATACTAAATTATTTGGAATAAATGATTGGCTTTTTTTCTTTTTCTTTCCCTAATAAAAAGAACACAATTAATTGATCAGTTATTTTTGCAGTGAAGGTTGATCCTGTGTGATGTTTTAAGGTAGCAGATAAACTTGTCTATTCTGTAGCTGGTACTGGTGAAGGAGGAGCAGTGTGTAATGTTGGGAGTTTTCATGGAGTGAAGGAATGAGGTCACAGGCATTGTTTTTTTAAACAGTAAAACCACAGAGAATGCACTGAGCTGTAAATATCCATTTCCAAATGCTACAGCAAGAAAAAATAATGTAACCTACACCTGAAATCCCACTGACAAGATTCACATCCATAAGTCTCCTACATCCATCACTCGGGTAAATCCTGAAATTCACGTTGGAAGGAATTCTTTGAGGGCTTTGCACTGGAATGAGGGAGGTAAAAAGGGGCTGGGGGTAACTCAGGGTAGTTTTACAAGTAATTCTGTGCTGGATTAAGATCTCCAAAGGGTTGGGCAGGAATCTGGGAAGGGCTGAAACAGGCACAGACATTGTCAGCAGTGTGTGAGAGCTCTTTCTTCCTTGCCACTTTTCCCCTCTTCCTTGCCACTTTTTATTGTATGTATCACAAGCCTTGATTATTGTTTTGCTGGTAGAAGCATTATAAAAAGAATTAGTGGCCGAAAGTGGGACTGTATCCATCAGAACCCAGGGCAGGGATGGCAGAGGTCCTTCCTGCAGGACCAGGGCACAGCCACGTGTCCTCAACAACAAGGTCAAGGTCTGAGGGAAGGGAGAAGTTCCTGAACCATCTCTTCAGAGTTAAAAACAGGTTGCTCTGGGAGCAGTGGGAAATCTGAAGAAGAAGAGGGTTTGGATACGAATTAACCCCCCTGCCAAAAGGACATTTGCCACAGCAGCCAGGGCCGTGGAGTCGGGTGAATCAGTGTAGTTGTGGCAGGGATAAATCCGACCCTTGAGGCTCAGCCCAGGAAGAGAAATCTGTCTTTAAGAGCTCTCCAATCTGGAGAAAACTCCTGCAGACGGCAAAGTGACTCTGGTGATGACAGGTGACAAATGAACTGTGCCGTGACAAGTGAGAAAACTGTTCAGGAATATAAAATATTCAATATATATTCCCTCTGTGCCCCTCCCTGGGAGAGGGGCAGCTCCTCAGCTGTGCCTCTGGCCTGCAGATGGGCTTGGGAGCAGGAGCCCTAAGGCTGTGTCAACACTTACTGCTCAGAGCAAGTCCTGTGCTCAGCTCAGAAGACAAATTTAATATTTTATGCTGCTAACTCTGTAAAAGCAGGGGGAAAAATAACAAAGGCCAGATGTAGACCAGCTCTACGGCCTCCCAGCAGCTGTTTCTCTGCTCTGGGTTTGTTGGTGCATGAACAAAAATCAAGCCACCTCAGGGTTTTTCCCCCCCTCACCTCACCCTCCCTGTTTAATTTAATTGTGACCTTCCACTTTTTTCCTCTAGAGGAGCTTGATATTACTTTGTAAAGGGCATTTTCACTCTTTAATTGAATAAGACTATCAGACTGTGGCAGAAATTATTGTTCCCCACCTTGAAAATTAGTGCCTGGATTGGCCATTCAAATCATTTAAGCTGAATTGAGGACCTGGGGCCTGTGGTCACCCTGAAGTGTAAATTACAGGCCCTTTCCCTTGGAAGCTCCAAAGAAATTTAACTAAATAAGGGAGCTCTGATGAGGGTCCTTGGATGATTGCACAGCTTTGGAGAAGGACAGGACCCAGTGATTGTGGTTTTCTCTCTCTTTTTGACAAGCAACTCCATCAGGGAGTTTTGGGCAACAGGGCAGCTTTCCCTTCAGCCACTCTGGGATGCAGTGCTCCCCTAAGGTGGAAATGAGAACAAAAGTGGGATTTCAGTGGATTTTTAACCTGTCCTGGTGAAAGGAGACTCAGGCATTGCTCCTGGCTGATTCAGCTCCAAATCTTCCAGACTTGAGGTGTTAAAGAGTGCTTCAAATGGAGCAGGGGAGCTCAGCAGGTGTTGAGGAGAAAATCCAAGTGTTTAAAAGGCAGGAAATGGGAAATACTAAGCGGCTTTCAGACACCTTAATTAGAGATAACACCGCTCTTAATCTCAGAATTGAATTCATAGAAAATCAATTAGAACATTTTAAAAAATTGAGATTAGATGCTAACGGGAAAAGATTAATGTATTGACAGTATTATCAAGACAAAGGAACTGTCAGAGGGTTTGTTCAGCAAGTTTAGTGCAGTTTGGAAAGCTGAAAAAGAGAGTTTACTTTGCAGTGGAAGTTGTAGGGAAGGAGATTAGCCATTCCTTTGGGAGATACTTGGAGAAAGAAGGATATTTCCATAACACATCCTGTAGTATCCAGGCTGCAAGAGATTGATGCTCATCTCCTACAAGGCAATTCAGTACAAAAATACTCAGGGATTGATGTCCAAGAGGGGTCTGGGGTTGTCTGGAGAGGCACAGCTTGTAGCTAAAAGGCTTTAACCCCAAATTTTTTGGGACTTCATTTACATGAGAGAAGAAAAAAAAAAAAAAACCAAAATCTGGAAATATGGGGCCTTCCAGAATTTGAGATAATTTCAAAGATTCAATAGGCTACATTTTTATTATTTGTAGTTATAACAGACCTAAATTCTCTGATTCAGGCACCAAATTCAGACCCAAATGGGACCCCTAATTCATTATTGCCAGAGCAAAGGAAGGTAACTCGCTGCCAGCTGATAACACAGGGGCTGGAAACACTCCCAGCAAATCATAACCAGGAGCTTCCTTGGAAAAGTGCTGAGCTTGTCCTTTTGTAGCCCATTTCCCTGTGAGGAAATTCCTGCTGTGCTGCATCACTGCAGGAACACCTCTCCTATTGCAATATATCACAGGCAATAAGAGACACAGAACAAAAAAAAAAGGGAACAGAAGTGATCTATCACAATTTGACACAGGCACATGAAAATCTGAGGAATTGTATTGATTTGTCCTCAGGAGCGTGGATAATTTGTAAGGAGCTTTTACTCCTCATGCCTTAACATTCATTGCACATTTCAATACCAAGTAATTACAACCATTATATTTGGGATTATGTAATGACAAAACATTTATGAGGGGAAAAAAAAAATCAAAAGTCCAAGAAAGCATGAAATCACATTAATTCAGATGAACTGTGGTAATTATGCAAGGTGATAAATTGGAGTTTCTCTAATTGTCTGTAACAATTTCATACATTAAAACACCCAAGTTTCCTTGGTTTCCTCAGACAAGTTCTGTGCTCCTTCCGTCTTAAGATGGACTGGTTTGGAATGGGTTTGGGTGGACTGTCCCTGAGCAGCTTCAGGAATTTCAGATATGATTGGGAAGTAGAAATGAATGTGTTGCTGCTTGTGATTTGGTTTTTGTTCCTATCCAACATATTTAAGTAGTTCCCTAACCCCAGTGACTTTTCACTCTGTTGTGTAGTTAAATCTCCTTCTCTGACATCTGTAAGGCAGTTTTATATTAAAATAAACAGTTTTATATTAAAAAGCAGTTATAAGCAGTTTTATATTAAAATAAACCAAACAAAAAACCCAGATGTGTGGGTAATAGTGGTGGTGAGGAAATTAGAATAAATAGATTTATGAGCAGTCAGCAACTGGATGTTCCTTGGAGCAACCTGGTCTGGTGGAAGGTGTCCCTGCCCATGGCAGGGGCTGGAACAGGATGGGCTTTAGGGCCCCTCCCAACCCAAAGCACTCTGGGATTTATGATTGTCTCTGTTACTATGAGCTTTAAAACATTAAGGAAAAAATAATATGTGGCTGAACCTACTAATTAACTATTAATTAATGGAGTTGCTTCAGCAGGAGAGATTTCTGTCCATCACTTCCATTTTGTTTCTGTCTGCAGAGACCATTTTTTTCAGGCAAACATCTCACCCAGCCTGGGTTTGCTTCTCTCACTGGCAGCTTTGTGCTCAGCAAAGTGACACCGATGGTCACCTTCATCCAACACTGATATTCTTCTCAGCCTCTGGTTTTATTCTGTTTAAAATCTACCTGGAAGACTTTCAGGCCATAAATCAGGATAAAGACAGGTTGGATGGGGCTTGGAGCACCCTGGGATAGTGGAAGGTGTTCCTGCCATGGCAGGAGTGGAATGGGATGGGCTTTAAGATCCTTCCAACCCAAACCTCCTGTAATTCCACGATAACATCCTTGCCCCCAGAGGGTAGAGTTGGGTTACACCAGGTGAAAAATGCTGAGACCCATTCCTTCTCCCCACTCCTCCCTTCACTCCCGGCGAGGAGCTGACAGCCTCCTCAACCTCCAGAATTCCTGCTCCCATCAGAGAACGCCGTGCCCTTCCCTAACTCCATCCCACAAAATGCCATATGGTTGGGGGGTTGTGAGCACAGCCCCTCCTCGCTCAGCTCTGCAACATTCCCAGCCAGAGACAAGGCTGTGTGCTGTAGCTGAGTTTAGGAGCAGCAAGAGAGGTGACACGGACTCCATGATTCAGAAGGCATAAAGGCTTATTTATTAATAGAATATCACACTCTTATAGAGAAGATGGTGCACCTAAGACCTGATTGGTCTTATGCAAAATACCTCTGACTCCATTGGTAAATTAAGAATAACACACTCCAAGGACAGCTATCCTAAACAATAGCTGCAAAGAGATAGCAACAGTTGTTTATAATTCCTTTCTTCAGTTCCAGACTAAATTGTCTCTGTTCCTTTCTCCGACTGGGCTGAGAATGTCCACAGCCGTGCCACAGGCAGCTGAGTCCATCCATTCCCACTCCTCCCTGGGAGGGATCACTCATGCATCTGAGCATTTTGCTTGGCCTCCACGACCTCATTATCACATCCAACTGATTAATCGTGCTCTACCAAGAGCAGTCTGCCAACGTGCACAGATCCGGGGGAAAAAAAAGGGGTTTTTTTTGTTAAAACTCGCAGCTGAGAGAGCAATGGAGTGTGAGGGAACTCGTCGTTCTTCAAGTGAGATAAATACAGACAAAGAATGAAAGGAATTATGTCGGAACTAGGTGATAATTTATTTATAGATCTCTGCAGAAACACTGAAGTTAGCAAATATACCATCTGTTAAATAGTCATCTTATTCCTAAGTGCATATTAGCAATCTAAATGTGTGCCAAACACCTGATCTTAGCCTTCTTAGTTGATACTCTTTTTGACAAGCAACATTCTGCTTTATTAGGTTATGTCATGTTACGTTATAGAGCGGTGCTAGGGAACAGGAGCTGGAAGAACACAGTGGTTGTGCTCTCTTGGTGTAAATGAACACCCAGGGCAAGGAGAAGGGGTTTTGACAGCAGCCAGAATTTCAGAATAACAAGAACAAAAGTAGAATATCTGTATTTTTATCCTCAGGTATTTTATATATATATACACACTTAACGCATTTCAAATTGCAATAAATCATTGAAAAATACAACCCCATAGGTTGGAAAATAGATGGAGAAATCTTTGTGGAAAAGACAAACATTGTTTCTGAGGGTGCACCTCTTCCCTGTCTCACCCACCTGGACTGCAAAGCAAAAGTAGATTATTTTATAGCTCATTTTTTGAACCCATTTGAATGAGGTGTCACAATATTCCAAGGGAAATGCTGCCTGCCTGGAGGAAGAGTCCAATAAAGATGAAAACAGAAGCAACACCGACTCTACTAATGAATTCTCTTTATCTATTTTGCCTTGGTTTGCTCTTTCAGAGGTTTGGGGTTCGTTTGTTCTTCAATGATTCTTTATTACAGAAAGAGGCACTGAATAAATTCACTTTGTACAATTATCTATCAAAATCAATCAAAGCAAAAGATCATTTCTGGTTTGGCCTGTGGAATTTTGGGGAGGTGAAGGTTTCTAAAGGATGCAGAGCGATGAAGATCTCGGAGTTAAACAGTGGAATGGATTCTTTAAAGAAAATGTCTTTCCCTAAAGGTCTTTAAAAATTGGGTTAAATAAGGACATTGCGTATTTGTCCCTGTCATGGGTGAGATGAAGAGATTAAATGATGATTTATGTGCCTCCACAGCTGCTTTTTTATACCTATGATTAATAAGCATAAAGGCATGGAAATCTCCTCTCCCTCACTGGAAAATCCGAGTTGCTTTGTATAACAAAACTACAAACACGCCATGAAAGAGCCCAAACTCCTGCCTAAGGATTTTGATCCTCAAGGTTGAAAAGTGGAGATTGAAAAGGCACAGCCAACTTCTTCCGCACATGGATTCAGCTGAAAGGGAGCGGGTTTTGATGGGATATTGGGGAAAAATTGTTCCCTGGGCGGGTGGGGGGGCCCTGGCACAGGGTGCCCAGAGCAGCTGTGGATCCCTGGAAGTTCCCAAGGCCAGGCTGGAAAGGGCTTGGAGCAGCCTGGGACAGTGGCAGGTGTCTCAGGGGTGGCACTGGATGAGCTTCAAGGTCCCTCCCAACCCAAACCATCCCATGATTCCATTATACAATCAAAAATGGTCCTGCTCCCTCTAAAACATCCCTGAGAGATCTCATCCTCCTGCTTTTAATTATTCAAGTCAGGGACACTTGTCATGGTTTTAATGGAGAGGCACGGACAGGTGACACAGCACCTAAAATGAGAGTAAAACTGATAACATGACATATTGTGTCATTAAACTAAAAATTGCTACTAGCAGCTCATTACTTTCCAAAATCTATTCCCATTTCAGAGCGAGGTATTACACAGTTAATTCTCAATTGTCAGGAAAACCTTTTCCTCCTGCTGCACTGCGCTTCCTTTATTTTTTCTCCCTCCTTTCTCGGATGTCTCATAACAACTGAAATTTTGTTCTCAGCACAAAAA
>VXAX01001267.1:226585-287720 GCA_013399835.1 Leptocoma aspasia | reverse complement strand
TTTGTTCGAAAAAAAAAAAAAAAAAAAAAAATAGGACAGATTTCCCACAGTGAAAATATTGGGAAGAATTACTTAGACTACAGAGATGCACAGATTTTTCTGTGCTGCCCCAGAGTTTTTGGGGTGTTTAACTCTATTTTTAAGTAGAAATTGCAATTTGTTTTGTATTAGCAGCTGAGGGAAAGAGATAGGAAAGGGAACTGTGACCATCTTTGTTGTTAGTACCCGAATCCTAAAAAATCCGAATTTTTGAAGCTTTCTAATATTTTTTTTTTAATTTAATATAATAAATATGAGAATTTGAGGATCTTTTTTCCTCTTATTCCAGGGCACAAAGCCTCAGACCAGGCACCCCAAGCAAATCTTGACAGGAATTCCAGGGACCACTTTTCCACACAAATATTTGGTGCTGGCCTTTTCCTTCTCAGAAAACAATTGCCAGGAAAGAAAAGAAAATGTGGTGAAATTTTTCAGATGGAATTTTCAAAATTAGTAAATAAATCCACAAACTCAGAGACTGGACTATAATGAAGCCAAACTCTAATTAATTACATTGCACCCATCTACTATTTTGTCTTTTATTTAGAATTACAGGATGGAACACAACTAAATAAATGAATTTTTTTTGCTATTTTTCTTGACCTTTCTTGTGTTTTTTTTCCCCCTTGGACTACCCATAATCCAAGGCAGAGCTGTAGCCTGCAGGCAATTAAAAGAACATCAGAGTTTAAAACCCTTTCCCCGTGTATTGACAGGCCCCATCTATTGTGCTATGACAGCACGAGGAGGTGCTACAGGTGCTTAATTCAATCCAGCCCCCTCTGAGCAGACAATGTCTTCATAGGAGACCAATATCCAGGAGATGAAGAGGAGGAAAAGAAAAATTAACTGGGTAAAGTTCAGCTAAGGGGGAGAAAATTGATATATTGACATAAATAGCTGAGGCTGTACAGGTAGTAATCGTTATTGCTCTGACCAGCGAGGGCTGTTTCTCTCTATTGAACTCTGGCTCAGGCTGGTGTTCAGCTGATGAAAAATGGAACAATTGTTTGAAACAAGAATCTGCAGCAAGGTAAATAAAATGAGCTTAGGGCAGGCAGTTTACAGCTCTGTGGTATAAAGAGGTTTAAGGGGAAGATGATATTTATTGTATTAAAGCATATTTTGAATGAGTTTCGAGCAATCATTTCCCAAATGGCTCTAAGAAAATGGAAGGTTTCTCATTAGGGTGAGAACTGGATCAAAAAGTAAATAATCTTTTTTTTTTTTAAAGCACATATATTGTGTCATGTTTTGTAATTGAATTAATGGGAATCAGGCTGATAATTCTTCAACACCTCAGTGAAACATGAGGAAGCAGCAGATTGAGTGTGGTGTTAGACGTGGTGAAAACCAGATGATGAAAGCCAGACATTAGGAGCCATAAAAATCACCTGTGGGAGATGGGCATGGACAGGAGATTTCCCACTGAGAGTCCCCTCTTCCTCCCCTTTAAAACCAGTGCTAAAGCTCACAGCAATTAAAACATAACCAAGCACTGCAGCCAGTTTAGGGCAGACCAGAATCTTAAAGAAAACAACATATTTTTATCATCATTTAAACCTACACTCTGTGGGAGTCCTGCTGATCTTTAATTATCACTTGTATATATAGAACACAGCTGTTCTCTATTTCTATAGAAAAGGAAACACTACAAAATTCTTTTTTTTTTCCCAACTCATGTAGATTAAGTCTTGCAAGTTCCAAAAAAATTATGCTGGAAAAAGTCATGGAATAATAGACTGGCTTTGCAAATAGAAATTGTAAGGACAAATTCCCAGAGCTGCAGTAGAACTGCTGTAGGAATAAATATTTTGTGAATGCCAAAGGATGCGGTAATTGTTGGACTGGAGGATCTGGGAGGTCTTTTCCAACCTTAATGATCCTGTAATTCCGTGATATCAGGTTGGATGAGTTATTCTTGCATACAATTTCTCAATGAAATTAGATTCTGCCGTCCAATACGTGACTGTTCTTGAGTTAATAAACTGGATAAATTGGGATGCAGTTAGGAATAAATCTGATGGATAATAACCAGGCCTTGTTTTCTCCTTCTCCCTCAAGACCTGGAAAACTTCGAGACGAGAGCGAGGAGCCCGGTGTCAGTGAGAGAGGGACAAGGAGTGGTGCTGCTCTGTGGAACTCCCCCCCACCACGGAGGTACGAGGAGGGACAGCCTGGGCAGCCCCTGCTCTGCCTCAGGAGAAGCAGAATTCCCTGTGGGATTAGCACTGGAATTTGCTTGTGCATCAATTACCTGCCTTTGCAACAAATCTGGATTTTGTTTCTTCGGAAGATGCTGGGTTGAGGCTTTTTTAGGGCTCTTTTTTATTATTTTGTCAGCGAGTCGAACCTGGCGTTCCTTGGGGCACAGCAAGGACAGCATGAAGGTCTGCAAGACTCTCTGCTGACATTCCTGGCTCTCCCAGGGCCTTGGTCCTCATGGAATGGCAGAAAAGCAGCCCTCAGCAATTCTTCCTACACCAAAACTGCTCCAGGTCTGCATGGAATGGCTCCTTTCCCCTTTAGTGCTTGCTGCTGCAGTGCCCTCGTTTGAATCCTGCATCAGGCACACTGGATTTGTCATGAAGGTTTGGCTTCTGCTCTTGAATCCCTGATTTTAGTCCTTCCTGATAATCAGAGAATAATTTAGATTGGAAGAGGCTTCTTGAGAGGTGAACAGCCTGATTAAAGGAGGGCCTAGATCAGGTTTCATAGTAATTGTCAGTGCTTCAGGTGGGGCATGAAAAGGAGTTTTCTGATGAATTATTTGGGGGTGCTCCCTATAAGAACCTGGAGATCTTCCTTTCCGGGTGGGGTAAATCCAGGTGAAAACTTCACCCAAGTAAAGCAAGTATTTATTAATAGAGGGGAAATATCAATGACACAGTTACCAAATCGTCTTGTTCTGGATTTAAAGAATGACTTGAATGAATCACATCCTGCTTTTGGCAGCAGTGACCACACATCCACAGGAGCTGAAGTTTTCCATGTCCTGCTTCCAGCAATCCTCAATCCTTCTTAAAGAAACAGAGTTATAAGCCAAACTCCCAGGAGAAGGTAAATAGTGATGTAGAAAGAGGAGGCAGAGTCTCAGAGAGGAAGAAAAACCCATCAGTCAGGAGGAACCCCTCCAGTCCTATGGAGAGGAACTGTCAGTTCACAGGGTGTTTACAGCCATGTGAAAGGAGGATATAATCAAGGAGACCAAGTGAAACATGGTCCTTAAGGGCACTAAAGGCTTCCAAGAGTTCCTCAAATGTATCAGTGGGACAGGCAGAAAGACAACACATCCATCCTGCAGCCACTGAACTATCTATTTCCCTCCTGCTGCAGGGTAAAATTATGATTTGACAAATAGGAAGGAGGAGAAGAACACATTCAGAACAAATAAACAGTCACCAGGTGAGTTCCCCCCAGATTAATTGAACTGACAAAATGGTATCCACGAGCAAAGCCTTTCCCAGAGTGTTCCTGCAGCTGGGGCTGGGAGCTGCTGACCAACAGGCCTGGAAAATCCATTTCTTGAAATAACAAGTCCCCAGAAGACAGAGCCTGAGTCCTTTTGTCACCCCTAAACACTCTGTTTAGGATCCAAAATTCTATGCCATGGGGATGAAGTACATGTGAACCACGATAAGTCAGAGACTATTTCAAGATGCTTGGGAAGTTGTTTTAGTTGAAAAGGATTGCATATTTAGGTGTTGTTTTTTTTTTTTTTAATTGAAACCCTTGCCTCCACCTCACAATACCTACAGGAGGAAAGATTACAGACTGTGCTTCCAGCTCACATTACAAGAGTTGTGTGCAGCACTTTAAATGTGTCAGGAATTAGAGAGATGTCAAGGAATTTGGAAGATAAGCCCTACCAGCAGGGAAAGAGTTGCCTTTCCTGTGATGTAATGACTTGAAGGAAGACAGGAACCCTCTGTACAGCAGTTGTTTGAAGAGCTGCTATTAATATAGGAAATTTGAAATAGGAAGCACCAGGTAAAACCTCCTGCCAACCTCTAAAAGTCAGGATAACAATAGAAGAAGAGGAATAGAAATAATAGAATGGAAAACAAGGAGAGGTCATTAATTCAATTCCTCCCATATAACATCAAGAAGATGGAACAAGAGCTGCAGAAGTGTTTCTACCACCCATGGTCTCTAGGGAAGTGTCTCACTTCTCTTTCTACCCCTCACATGGCCAAGTTTGTCTGGTCCTGCACCACAGCACTGGAGTTAAACCTCCTGCTCACAGGAAAACTCTGCAGAGCTCATCAGGACACTCAGCTGCTTATCAGACACCAAAAGTGTTGGTCCATGGTCAAAAATATTTTAATTATTTAAAGCTTAATTAGAATTAAACTTAATTTTCCAATGCAGTTGACAAGGAAAGATGTGCTGTTTTTTTTTTTTTTTTTTTTTGGTGTGCTGGTTTCTTAACTGAGAGCACTGCTAACCTATTTTTGTACAAGAGGAATGAGTGATTCATTTAAATAGAGGACAAAAATATATTAGTCAGCTATAAACCAAAAGCAAACAAACAAACCCCACCAAGCAAACAAACAAATGCACAAAAAGGCTGCTCCAGCAGCTTTCACATCAGCTTTAAACCATCTCAGAGAACAAAAAGAGAATTCCATATTGCTGTGAACTAATATTAGGACTTTCAGGACTGATCAAACACAAGCACGAAAGAAAAAAATACCCACCCAAGTTTATGTCCTAGATCAATTAGGACATTAAAAATTACAGTTAACAGGAAAAAATCACAGCCTGTAATTAGCTTATAAAGCAAGAGCAGGGCTGCCCCAGGTTACCTGACCCACCCCAAACCTGTTATTCCCCCAGCCTGGCCCTCCTCACTAATTCATGCTCTGGTGTCTCTGTTGTTATTTATGAGCTCATTACCAGCCCTTGCCAAGCTCAGCTCTGCCATCCCTCTGCTTGTTAGTGAGGCTCAGCAGGGCAGGGGGGACCAGGTTCAGTTTTCCTGAACCTCAGCCCATCTCTGCTTCAAGTTCTTTAGGTCAGCCCTTTTCCCCTGTGGAGCCAGCATATAGTAATATCTTAGTAGTGAAAAAAAGTGGATTCTAGAGAGCTCTGAGGTAGGGAAAGGTGGAGGGAGGAGGTTGGAAGAAGCTTTAATTTCTGCAGCTACACACGGGCTTGACCTGCCTGTGCTTAAGAAGCTGCTGCCTAAATGGTAATACTTGACACGAGACTATGGGGTGGGCTGTTGTTCATTTATTTCCTTAGAAGTGAAGCCTGATCTAAAGCCCGTTTCCTCCGAGCTGGCTCCCTGCAGAGCTTTAAGGAAGTTGCTAATCTTGTTAGGAGCAGCAGGATCACTCTGCATTTGCATTTATTGGTGTGGAAGAGCTGCCAGGGCTGGGAGTGGGACGAGGCTCTGGGCTTTCCTGTCTGCTGACATTGCTCTAGGGAGGCTGAATAAACCCCAAAACGCTCCTAAGGATGTAGGAGCCCCCTGTGGACCTGCCTGGGGGTAAAAATTCCGAATTCTCAGCCTGCAGAAGGCTGGGGAAGGAGGTGAAACGTGAAACTGGGTGTGTGCAGAGGATGGGATGAGATGAGCAGCGCTGGGAAAGAGCCTTTGATTTCTGCATTTTCTGTTGAACGCTGCACTTGATAAAGTGCATAATCTGAAAGGGAGGGTTTGAAGTGTCTCTCCCTTTATAGAACTCCGTGCCTCAGCCATGGGCTGAGAGTCCCTTTCTCCCTGCTCCTAGGAATCTTTAATCCAGCTTTCCCCCAGCTCCAGAGGGAGGGAGAGTCCCTTCCCTGAGCCCAGCCTGGATCCAGCAGCATTGATTTGGGTTTGCTTGGGCTGAGGGAAGCACTGAAATGTTCAATGCCCCTGATCAGTACATCAGGAATGATTATCAGCTGCTCCTCTTTCCCAGCTCTGAAGGAAAACTCTCAGGAATGACAGAGGTGGGAGATGCTCTCCAGCCTGGCCAAGCTCAGGAATTGCCCACCTGGAAGGCAAGGTGGATGAACCAGCTTTTGGGGTCTCTGGGGTGAGAAGGGACACTGACACCACAATCACTTCCCTTGGATTAAAACAAAAAAAAACCCGAACAAACACATCCTAATATTGCAGCTTTATAAAATAACTCCTGCTCTGCCATAAAAGTGAGAGCAAAGGGCTTTTTCTCCTTTCTTTGGCTCAGTCAGTGGATCTGCTTGGCTGATTTATTCCAAGTGACCCAAAATGGAAGATTTTATAACACAGTTCTGGATTTTCTACTCTATTACCTGTTGCTGTAGTAACTTTCCAAGAAAAGATACTGAGTAAGGGAGTAGGTTGTTGGTATTATGCCTTAAAAGCATGAAAAAAAAAGTTCAATCTCCGAAGTTTGGCTCCTTCCTCTTGAGATTTCATCCAACTCCCACTGAAGTCAATTAAAATTAGGGTTTCTACAGAGTTTAGTGGAGCTGAGTTAGGCTCTAGGCAAGGATGGCCTGGAGATGGGTGATGATGAACCTGCAGCTAGGAGAGGGGGAGTGTTTATATCCCTCATACTGGGGGGAAAAGGGATTTAAATATGACTAAGAGGGGCCTGTGCTTGTTCCCAGTTAATGGGAAAATTCATCAATAGTCCCTGAAGCAATGCTGGGGAGCAGACGGGGAGAAACTTCAGAAAATGAAGTCAGCTGGAGCCCCCTGAGAACAGAAATCAGGACAGAAAAGGTCTGGTTCTTTTTTATTGATTAATTAATTCACAGATTGACCTCCTGAAGAATGTCTGTGTAGCACAAAGTTGGCTTTAATAGAGTTTTATTTTATTCTATCATGCACAGAGAATTCAGCTGCAGCACCTGCTCCCACGGCTGGAGTCTGGGTTTTGGTTCCATGCCATAAAATATTTTAAAGACCCTTCCTGAGAATCCTGTTGGAGTCTTGGCAGGTGCAGGGATGTCCTTAGAAGGGATCAGGGCTTTCTTCAGCTCTGTATTTGCCACCACCAGAACTTTGGCAGAGAAATTCCAAACTGCTTTTCCCTATTACTCGTTCTTAAAATTATTTCCAGATTCTCTTGGATACACTATCCATGGAAATCTGGGCATCCAAATGTCAGGTTCAAGCACTCAGAGTGGTTTTATTGCCCAGAGGTGCCTTAGTGCAGGTCTGAGTAAGGAGGAAGGCAAAAATTCCAGCTGGCAGGAAAAGCACATTGGGCCTTTTCAGCCCCAGCTTTTCAGCCCTCAGTGTTTTGGGAAGTCTGGGGAGAGGGCAGATCCAAGGTATTTCTCCCACAGAAATGTGGACAACATTTAATTGAACATAGATTAAAGTATTTACCTTGCAAATCTTCAGCGTTTTCCGTAGAGTCCCTATCTTGCAGCGTACAGACCTTCAAAAAATGAGTTGAAATCAGAATTTTGCACACTTTGGTCTGCTTGCCCAGACAGTCTGCAGTCAGCAAAACCTGTGCCTGAGACAGGGAAACAGTCTGTGTATCTCTGCAAGACAGATCACGTCATGGCTGCATCCCTCATTTCCAATCCTTCCTGTAGGAAAACCCCTCCATCCCCACATTTTCTTTAGTAAATAGATGCTTTAAGGCACCTCAAAGGCCAAGGGCAGGTAAAGGTGCCAGCGTGGGGCTTTGATCTCGTGGGTGAGCACATGGACCTGCACACACCTTGTGTAACACTGAGAATTAATTGCTGCATCTCCCAGGTTTACTGCAGAGCACAGGAAAGTTTCGCATTATCTGCAGTAAAACGGAGCCCGTTGCAGGATTTAGCCAAGTATAGAAAGTGTCATTGATTGCTCCCTGGAGATGCATCATTTCTAATGAGAGTCCTAAAATGCTGGAAGCTGATAACATAAAACTCCACAGAACTACTGGAGTTTGCAGACTTATTACCATACTGCTCCCAAGCCGGAGCTGAGGGGGGGAAAGCAACGTAAATAATCTTTTTGGAATGGGGTTGTTGATGGGGGAAATGTGTAAAAATGAAGCTGTTGGCAGAACACTGTTAGCTTATGAATTATGCATTTAATTAAGAGGAGCTAAACTGGTAGATTTGGAAAGTTCTGATTTACTGTGGCTTGTAAAAGACAGGGTTTGAGTCCTGCTCCTGCTGCTGGGTGCAGAGCAGCTGCAGAGGGGGGCTGGCAGGACACCCTGGGTGACCCCACACTGGGGGATCAGCTCTGAACCTGCTCCTCAGTGCCCGAGACTTGGCCCAAAAGTCTTTCCCAAAACCAAAGAATGGTAAACTCACAAGGATATCTGCTTTTCCAGGGTGGACTGGTCAAAAAAATTAGTTTTAAGTTGTTTGGTCTTATAGATCTACATTATGAAGATTTGCATTGTGGAACACCATGTGGGCAGAAAAGGGGAAGTGAGAATGGAGCAAGAAGTATGGAAGATAAGGGGATGTTCATTATCAAATATGCCATAGGATCAAATTTTAAGTCATCTCCAAAATACTTTTGTGCAGTTCAACTCATCCCTCCATGAAAATCCAGTGTTCAAGTTCCATGCTACAAGTTTAATTTTTCCATATTGAGAGTGAAGAAAGGAGCTGTAGCACCGAGCAGCAATTTGCCCTCTGGATTGTCAAAGTGCCATAAACAGAAATTATTTACTATAGCAGCTTTCCCACACCATTGCAGCACTGCCATTCCTGCTTAGGAGCAGGCTAGGCAGGAAAATGAGAAGGAGCAGGGGACAGAAACTGCTGATGATGCCTTGTTCAGGCTGCCCTAGAGCAGAGGCTGGGCAGAGTTCCAGAATAAAGCAGGGATTTATTAAAAGGATTTCCTCCATGGATCCACCTTGGGCAGCACAAGAGCCCAGCCAGGGCTGCACCCAAGATGAACCAAAATGGTCCCAAAATGGACACCGGGCACGGGCTCTGGCACTTTTATCAGTTCTGCTCCATTTGCACATTGGAGTTCATTGTCCAATTCCAGCTTTAGCCCATCAAGTCCCATCCTTCTTGTTTTTCTCTCTTCAGCCCACGTTGTTTGTGCTCTTGGGCCTGAGATTTGGATCATTTGTCCTTGGTCCCCAGCTGGAGAAGGAATTGTTTTGTCTCCCTGCTCTGTGCAGAGAGCTCCCCATCCCATAATATGAAGCCCAGACCCCCACACTAAAGCAGCACAGAACCTGAAAAATATAAAAGCTAAAATCTGAGGCATCACTGTGACCTCCTGAAGTGGCTTGAAAATGAGTTGACAACTTGAGCAGTGCTTACCTGGCCTGTGCTGATTTGTGCCTTCCCAGTGGTTTTCCCTCGTTCTTCCTGCCGGCCCCGCTGGGGAGCGGGTTCCGCTGGAAGGGATGCATGACACGTGTCTGGTGTTTTCCAGGAAGGGATGCCTGACACGTGTCTGGTGTTTTCCAGGAAGGGATGCGTGACACGTGTCTGGTGTTTTCCAGGAAGGGATGCGTGACACGTGTCTGGTGTTTTCCAGGAAGGGATGCGTGACACGTGTCTGGTGTTTTCCAGGAAGGGATGCGTGACACGTGTCTGGTGTTTTCCAGGAAGGGATGCGTGACACGTGTCTGGTGTTTTCCAGGAAGGGATGCGTGACACGTGTCTGGTGTTTTCCAGGAAGGGATGCGTGACACGTGTCTGGTGTTTTCCAGGAAGGGATGCGTGACACGTGTCTGGTGTTTTCCAGGAAGGGATGCGTGACACGTGTCTGGTGTTTTCCAGGAAGGGATGCGTGACACGTGTCTGGTGTTTTCCAGGAAGGGATGCGTGACACGTGTCTGGTGTTTTCCAGGAAGGGATGCGTGACACGTGTCTGGTGTTTTCCAGGAAGGGATGCGTGACACGTGTCTGGTGTTTTCCAGGAAGGGATGCGTGACACGTGTCTGGTGTTTTCCAGGAAGGGATGCGTGACACGTGTCTGGTGTTTTCCAGGAAGGGATGCGTGACACGTGTCTGGTGTTTTCCAGGAAGGGATGCGTGACACGTGTCTGGTGTTTTCCAGGAAGGGATGCGTGACACGTGTCTGGTGTTTTCCAGGAAGGGATGCGTGACACGTGTCTGGTGTTTTCCAGGAAGGGATGCGTGACACGTGTCTGGTGTTTTCCAGGAAGGGATGCGTGACACGTGTCTGGTGTTTTCCAGGAAGGGATGCGTGACACGTGTCTGGTGTTTTCCAGGAAGGGATGCGTGACACGTGTCTGGTGTTTTCCAGGAAGGGATGCGTGACACGTGTCTGGTGTTTTCCAGGCTTGTCCTACACGTGGCTCTTCAACAATAACACCTTGGATCTTCGGGAAGACAGCCGGCGCTTTGTTTCCCAGGCAACAGGAAACCTGTACCTGGCCAAGGTGGAGCCATGGGATGTTGGGAATTACACGTGTGCCGTGAGCAGCACCCAGGCGCAGCGCCAGGTGTGGGGGCCCCCCACTGCCCTCACCCTCCGAGGAGATGGTGAGTCCACAGCAGGGCTTGGCTACCTCAGAACACCCAACTGCTAACTGCTCCTGCTCCAGAGGCTGGGAATTCACCCCCATGGAGGGGAAACTCCCCCAGTGAAGGTTGTGCAGCAGGAAACGGCCCCACAGTGATGATGCCTTTTGGGGCTACCTAAAAACAGAGGCCAGACAGAATGAAGGGAATAAAAAGCAGTTTATTCATTGAAGGGCCTTGATTTAGGGCAGACAAAGCCCCCCAGGGGCTACACCCAAAAATGGATGATGGGTCACAGGTTTCACACTTAAAAGTTTGGTCCATTTGCATATTGGGGGTGAATCTCCCAATTACAGCTGCAGGTAATGAAGTCATTTACCCCAAGTTTGCTCCCCCCAACTCATTTTCTTTCACATTTCTTGGGGGCTGAGGCAGTGAGGTGTCCTTGATTGCCAGGCCTGGAGAGGAATTGTGTCTGCCCAAAATGGGGAAGCAGCAGCTCACACTGTGTGTGGAGTTTGGAGTTACACACTAAAGAACTGCAGGATTACAAACAGATGGAAAATAGAAAAGCTGAAATCCTAAGGCATCAGTGACGTTTGAGCTGTCAGGGACAGGGATGAGGAGATGAACACATAAAGTTCCCAATGTCACTGAACAACAAGAGAATGTCACGTGGCACGTTAATATTTCCCACCTTGTGCCCGTGTTGAGGCTTAAATCCGACAAATCTTTCTAAATTTGTCATCTAAGTATAGCTCAAATATCAAATCCAGAGAGCTGCTTCAAATCGAGTTGCAGAGGTGAGAAACTCCCCTGCACAAGTACAAATGCCTTCCTGGCAACATTTGTAATTAAATGTTCGTGGGGAGAAATACAGACCTGGAAATCTGTACACAAAGTTTGTTTTGTGAGTTTGCCCACCTAAATTTTAATATACTCCTGCTGTTTGCAAAGCAGTGGCGACAATCAGTGACAAAAGCCTGTGCAGAGTTGGATTTGGGGGATAAACAAAACTCAGCTGTGCATTATGGAATAATGCTTTCACTGTCAGGCTGTGCTGTTCAATAACATCAGCAGATCACACAAAGCAAAGCTGCACTTCCTCAGCTCCAAAATTAATAATTTGGCACAAACCCTGATTGCAAATGCTTAAGATCTTTTCCGATTCCGTTTTTTCTTTTCATCACTCGATTCCTTCTCTCATACTCCTTCCACCAGTCTCTTTATCTTCTCCCATTCACTCTGGTGGCCTCTGGATTGGCTCTGACACTGGCAGCCTCTGAGGCAACAGTGGAAGTTGCATGTGCAATGTTATCCAGATGCCTGTTAAATATAAAACAAGAATTGGTTTGTTTTCTGTGTGGGATCTGGGCAAAGACACTGCAGGGAAGTACCTGCTTTATGTTCATCCCTATGGTTGGAATGAGTTTCACTGTGAGACACATAAAAGGTATTGAAGAAGTTCAGCTAAAAGTTTACTTTCCTAAATCCATCCCAAACCTGCTGCAAAATTAAATGCCCTGAATTAATACTGGATTATCTGTGATTTATCAGATGTTCAGCCAGATTTTCAAATATGATAATTCCATCTAATTACATCGACCTTCCTCAAGTCTGCAACTCACATTTGGATGTTTTTAAGAAATTTCAAGAGTTTCATAAGTAGTTTGGACATGGGATTTTCTAATTTTCTTGCCCATAGGATCAACGCAGTGTCCTGAGATTGACTAGTGGCAAAAGTGTTGCTTGATAAGAGGTGTGAACCCAAAATTATCTCAAAAAACCTTGATGCACAGCAGACTTGTAATGTCAAACTTGTATAAAGTCATGCTCTTCAACTCCTAAATGCAGGGAATGGAGAGATTTCACAGAGTTTTCAGCACAGGGTTGAACTCCACCCAGGAGGTTCAATCTGCTCCATCACGTGTGCAACATAAGGCTCTGAAGTGATTCACGCCATGTCATCTGGACATTTTATGAGTTTCCTGGGTGAAAACCTGCTGAGGTTTTTCTTCCCAGGGGAAAGCTCACTTTCTCAGCCCAGAATTCTATAAACAAATCTCTGAGCTGTGTTTTCAAGGACACAGGTGGTGTTTGTCTGCCCTGTCTCCCGATATGGGAGATGTGGATTTCTCTGTCTCCACCTATGATATAGAGAATTGTTCTCACTGAACTGTAAGCATTTCTGGCATTCTTGTACAGAGCATGAAGAAGTAAGCATCTGAGCTCTGTACCTGGGCACATAACAGCCCAAGCCTTCTGAACAATGGAGTCAATTTAATAAATCAAATTAATCCTTCTGATATTAGAGTCAGAAAATCCTGTTTTGCTTTCGGGCCACAACAATAATGCCACCCTTCCCTTCACCCTGAAGTTCTGTTGCACGAGAAGGTCTGGGGCTCAGCTGGAGTGAGCTGTTTTGATGTTCCACAGGTGTGATGGGGGAGTACGAGCCAAAGATTGAGGTGCGTTTTCCAGAAACGACCTACGCAGCGAAGGGCTCCTCTGTCCGACTGGAATGCTTTGCCCTGGGAAAGTAAGAGCTGTGTTTTTATTAAATGTGGGGTTCTAGGCTGCTCCTTTCACGTTAGAGTTATTCTGGTCAGAAGGGATGTGTGAATCTTATGGTTTTTTAACCTTGCTTTGATTGTTTCTGTGCTGCATGTTCCCAAGGAAATGAGAGAGAACACTGTGCTGTAACTGGAGCTCACGTGGGTGCAGCTCGAAGCAGGGGGAGGGAATGTGGGAAGAGGAAGGAAAACTGGAACAAAGATTTTCGTCCTTGAGAGTAGTTTTGACTCTGAGATGAGACCTGACTCCAGGTGACAGTGCTCAGTGTAACTGCACCCCCACACCTGATAGATATCACAATAGGAATGTTTTTTTTTTTGCTTGTGTGACATCATAGAATCACAGACTGGTTTGGCTTGGAAAGGACCTTAAAGCTCATCCAGTTCATCAAGGCTCAACCCACTGCCCTCAGCAGGAATATCTTTCCACTGTCCCAGGCTGCTCCAAGCCCCAATGTCCAACCTGGCCCTGGACACTTCCAGGGATCCAGGGGCAGCCACAGCTGCTCTGGGCACCCTGTGCCAGGGCCTGCCCACCCTCCCAGGGAAGGATTCCTTCCTAATATCCCATATAAACCCACCCTTCTTCAATCTGAAGCCATCCCCCTTGTCCCATCACTCCACACCCCTGTCAATTGTCTCTCTCCATGTTTCCTGTGTCCCCTTCAGGCCCTGCAAGGCCACACTGAGGCCACCCCAAAGCTTCTCCTGTGCAGGTGAACAATCCCAGCTGTGCCAGCCTTTCCTCCCAGCAGAGCTGCTCCATCCCTCTGATCCCCCTGGAGCCTCCTCTGGGCTCTTTCACTGCTAAAAATCAAACGTGGGGAATCAGGTTATATTTGAAGAGTATATGGGAGGGATCTCCTGACCCTCCTGTCTCCAAAGCAATGCTGAGGAGCCCTGGCAAGATCCAGCAGCAGCCCTGCCTTCCAAAAATCCATTTTCCTGCATTTTTCCGTGTTTTCTGGCACTGCTGTTCTGTTCCCAGCTGCAGAGGTGGCTCAGGCAGCTGCTCTGCATTCAGGCAGCAGCTGAGGGACTGAATCACTGTAACCAGCCCACAAACCCCAGTCTTTCCAATGAGCACCATTTTCCCTGGAAAAGCCCAAGTAACCCTTAGATTGTTGACCTCTATTTAGTTTAAGTTCACTTTGACAATCCATTTTAAAGGCTGTAAGCTTTTAAAGTGTTTAGAGCTTTCCCAGAGGTTAGAAGCCTGACTTGCAGACAGCACAAATTAATCAAATGTTCCTCTGGAACCTAGGCTGGCAAGTAGAAAAATAAAGCAAATAAAAAGTTAATAAGATTGAAATGGCCTTGCCTTTCAGATGAGATTTCTATACAAACTAATACTAGAGCTAATTTTTATTAAAGGTATATGCACTTTTTTTGGCCCAAAAGCAGTACCAGACTTTAACACCCTTGGTAAAGCTGATTTTCTTTCCCAAATACTGTCAAGCTACTTCTCTTTAAATACCTCCTTAATTGTGTGTTAGTCCGTGCAGGCTCTACATTTCAAGTTGTCATTTCTTATTTCCATCTGTTGCATGGAAAACACTGAACAACGATAGAGAAAAAAACCAGCAAATGAGATGTATAAAGCACTGACATCTTAGTGAAGGGGTAAAGATGGGTCATGTTAATGTGATGAACAGATTTTGCCATTTTAAGAACATCTTCAGGAGAAAAAAGGGGACTGAAAGGACATATGGATAATGAGATCCCTCAGGGAGACCCTTCTATCCACTGCTTAGGAATGCCTGAGAGGGTTAATGCAGCTTTAATGCAGATTTTCTTCTTCATGTGCAGCTGAAAGCAGTGCTGCCAGACTTCCCTGGAGTTATCCTGCCTAAATACCAGGGATCCATGCCAAAATCCGTTTTCCCCACACTCCTGTATCACACTGCTTATGTGCACCCCGTGGTGGAGGTGCTGCTTGGGAGCAGAGGCTCTTGGGTGGTGATACTGGAGAATTTCTCACCATTTCTCCTCTTAAATTTTATTTTTTAGGAGTCCAATGCCTCATACAGAACTGCACAGGTTTCAGTCTGTGGTTTTTTTTTTTTTTTTTCTCCCTAAACAGAGCCTTAAACCACCTTTTCACCAACATGTCCATCAGTGGAAAAGCTTTATTTCAGAGCTGGCATTTAGATGTGAATAAAGCAAGCAAAACAGATTGCAGGTGAAACACTCTTAACTTATTAGACAAGGCCAGATTTCTACAGGTATGCAGGTGATTAGTGGCATTGTGAAAAGCTGGAAGTTTCCTGCCTCCAACTGTTTACAATTGCAGGCAGAACCATCCAAACGCAGCAGCGTGGCCGCCTGCACCTTCAGATTCCCAAATTCCACTAAAACCCTGGCCCCTGCTATTGTCTGTTTATGTTAAAATCAATTCAGCCCAGCATTTGTTGAGCTGTACCTCTGATCTGCCACAAGCACCGGTGGTTATTATCTCGCTCAGATTTCAGAACTGCTTCCCCATTATCCATAATTTTCTACATTCACACTGTTAGGCCGCTGGCTCTGACAATGCTGCTGCCTGGGCACTGTGAATAACAGAAATCTTTCATGCTGAAGGCAGATCATAGGCAACCTGCTGGGGTTTTGGTCTGCAAAAGTCTTAAACGAAAGTAGTTTTGTGGTATTTAGAGAAATAGCGTCTCTTTTCTGTGTGGAACAGCAAATCACACCAATTGGGCCTCGCTCAAAAGGCACTTCCACTGTTCAAACGCAGCTAGGAGAGGCCAGGCTCATGGCTGAGTTTAAAACTCGGTTTAAAATGTCTTAAAGATGCCCTTTTTTTACATGGAGGAGCTCAAAGTCACCCAAAATGGGCTCCTGTGGGGCATCCCGGGGTGGGTACATTCCACACAGATCTGCTGCAAAGCTCTTTTTGCGCTTGCACGTTAAAATATCACTAATGATTTTTACAAATCATCTACCAGCCCCAGAAATTCTTCTTGTTTTGAGGAAAATAAGGGGCTAAATAAGGATTTCTCCCTGCAGAGAGGGTTTGGAGGGATGGATCCCAAATGGAAAAAGGATCTCAGGCCAGACCTTGACCTTGAATCTTATTTTATAGAGCAGACACCACAAACAGAAGATTTTGAAAAGCAAATTACTGTTCGCTCTGAAGGGAATATAGGATAAAGTTCTCTGACGAATCTAAACAGGCAAAACACTGCACCTTCTACTTAATCCTTTGAAAGAGGGAAAACTGAAATATGAAATAGTGGCTCCACTATTTCAAATCCTGCAGCCTGTGGCAGTTTAATAGAAGAGATGAGACTTTGTGTTCTGCACCAATATTCATTACGATGACAGTGTTTAATATTATGCCAGGATTAAAAGTCCTGGTTTGGATCAAGCTCTATTAATCATGCCATATATCCAAATTATTGTTCCCTGTCTTTCAGGGGATTGAGCACCATGGAAAGAATTATGTTCAGTTGAGTTACACTGTGCTGCTTTCTTTAGATTTCTCTCAAAATAACTTTTTTTTTCTGTTGCACAAATAAGAATAGTCCCTGGAATGAAAATAAGCAAAGTGGTTTCCATGTCTGGTGCACATATTTATTAAACTCTGTCTGTGGTTTATATTTTTCTTCATTCCCTTCTCAAAGAAAGGGAAATAATCAGTTCACAATCCCTGCAGATGGGCTGTTGCCAGCCGAGGTTGTAAAAAGCATATGTGAATAATATAAAACAAGATTTCTTTCATCCCAGAATATTCATTTTTCATGGGAAGATCCCACCTATTCCTCTAAATGTATTCACTGAAGGGTTTTTTCTAGCAGCTCTTGGAAGAAGTAGATAATCACACAGCTCCAAGGGGGTTCCAAATAACCCTTTTTACTAAATTTACATAAAAAACCCAGGCTTCAGCTCAAGTTGTTTATGTAGGAGGCTTTAAAAGGGTCAGTTACAGGCTTCTGAAATCCCAGATATGGGGATGAGTTTGGCACCACAAGTGAAGTTCCCAGCCCCCATCCCTGCCCAAAGCAAGGCTGAGGATTTGTCCTTCCAGGGATGAGCAGATCCCCTCTCACACAGCCCAGGTGGGAGGGACTCAACACCTGGCAGAAAGCTGCTGTTTTCAGGTAATCCATCAGGAGGATCCAAAATTAAACGCTTTAATTATGGTGCTCCTCGGATCCTAATTCTCCCTGGTGTCAGCAGAGATGTGGCTTTCAAAGCTCAGCTCGGGCTCATTTGTCTAACGAGCCACGGGCTTCATTATCCCAAATGCAGATTGAATTTCCCTTTGAAGGGCCCCCAGATGCACAGGACAAAAGATGAGGCACGGTCCCAATGCATCATCTTTGCTGAAAAAGGTGAAACCTCCCTCGTGGTGTGGGTTCTAATTCTGCAGACAAATTAATTTCGTGGTTGCTGTGACAAGAACTTGTCACCAACCACAAAATATTTTCCATCTCCTTTTCTTTCCCAGTTAGTAACTTATGGTTTTGTGATTCTGCTGCCTGTATGGTGGAATATAAATTAAATTAGTGCTCCTGGATGCTCTGAAGGTTTCAAATAAACTGCAGATTTATGTACTAAGACACTCTCATATTTATGCACTGTTTTCTTATTTACTCGGGAGAAAGCCAGACTTTGTGTATGAAGTGTAATAAATTTGGGAAGTGCACTCATTGTTTCTTTATCTATTCCAGAACTTTGTAGGCCCAAGCAGTTATTATTTTTTAATCTGGTAATTGGACAGAAAGGCCCATGAGGGGCAGGGCCACCCCAAACCTGCTGGTCTGTGCAGCAATGACAGGTCCTGACCTTCCAAGGAATATCAACATGCAAAATAATCCCACAAAAATTCACAAGGCTGTATTTATTGGACTAGGTTTTATTTTTACAATTACCTACTTCTAAAGGAAAGTTTCACTCCTTAAAGTATCAATTTCTAAATAGATTATTTGTCCCCAAACCCAATTTAATTAAACTGGGTTGGTTTTGGTTTTTTTTTTTTCTTTTAACCTTTAAAAAGTTTCACATGGCCTGAGTAAGAGCTGCTATTAAGAGATTTGGTTATAAAGATGGAAACTAGCAGCAGAAAAACGTGAAACCAGCCAAAAAAACCCCCTGTTTTCTGCTAAATACAGCGACTGAAGATGCTGGGAATTCTGTAGCAATGAGGTATCAATGAAGAAATGCAGATATTCTCTAGGAAGGCACATCCCATGGAATTGGCTGGGTTATGGATCCTGCCAAATTCTGCTCCTTTACCTGTAGCTCAGGTGGAGCTGCTGTCCTGACACAGGAATTCCTTCTCCTGATAAAACCCAGGCTCCCAGCAGGAGAACAAAGCGCTGTTAACCATTTATTGTCTTTAAACACAGCAAAGCTGACCAACTCCGAGGTTTCTCTGTCCTCCTGCTCAGCTGTCATTAGGAGTGAGTTTCAAATATGTTTGGTCAAAAATGAGCCGAGCTTGCCTTGAGCCATCCCCGAGGATGTGATCGTAGGTCTGTGGTGTGGAGAAGGAGATCAGGGGAACATCTTCTGCTCAAACCTTGGCCAAGCTGACAGAAGGGGCCTTTTCCCACCCAGAGCTGCCTCTGGCCTTGGTGTCAGCACAGAATTCCCTCATTCATGAGCAGCCAGTGCTGAGAGACAACAAACGGCTGAGAGAATAGGAAATATGGAGATGAAGCTCTTTCAGGTGGCAGAAGACATCTAATTATTGTTTTCTTCTCCCATATGGCTGTCGGTTCCCTTTAATCTCTTTGTTATAAAAAAATAAATAAAATTAAATCCCGAAGAAACACCTTTAAAGCAAGTAGTTAAAGGCTCCTGGCATTCTGCAGGCTGCTGTTGCACAGTTGCTGCTCACCCAGTGTTGAATATGCAGGAGGATTTGAAGAGCCAGCCGTGCTCTCCTTCCTGTGGATCAATCCCAGCCAGGCTGGGAAGCTCCCCTGGCTGTTTTCCTGCCTGGAGCAGTCGTGAGCCAGGCTGGGTCTGCACTACAGCTGTGCTCCTTTTAAACAGCTCAAAGTACCTTGCTTTTTAATAACTGAATAAAGAACTGAATGAATAACTGAAGCTAACTTGCTGGAGAGAAATCCTGCAGGAATGCTGGCGTGGAGCATTGGTCTGGAGGAAAGAAGGCTGGAGGGAAGCCTTGTTGCTCTCTAAAAACACCTGAAGGGAGCTTGAGCCAGGTGGGGATGGGCTCTTCTGCACCAGGAGTGGTTTGGGTTGGATTTTAAGACGGTTTGGTTCATTGAAAAAGCAGAGAAACATTGGGAAGGGCTGCCCAGGGAAGTGCTGGAGTCACCAGCCCTGGAAGGCTTCAAACCACGAGTAGATGTGGCACCTCCTGAGATGGCTTAGTGAGCAGCTGGAAGGTTGGGCTCGGTGATCTTGGAGGTCTTTTCCAGCCTGAATGATCCTGTGATTCTGTGCCGAGGTTTCTGGAGGAGACAGCACCTTTTAACAATTCACTCAGGGAAAAAAACCCTTAAAAATTCCCTAGGAAGGAATTATTAAACAACATCTGAAATAGCTTTTGGTCTTGTTGGAAAGGACAGTTAACAGAGGTGGTGGTGACAGTGGCTGTTGTCCAGAAGGATCTGGAATTTTTTACAACTTGAACCAAAATGGGGAAAAGTAGAATAAAATCTCAGTTTTGTTCTGCAGCCCTTTCACTGATTAACAATATCTGACATTTCTCAGTCATTCCTGTTTGTAGAAAATTGTTCAGAGAAGTCACATTTCTCCCAAATCCTGGTTCTTCTCACTTGAGGGAAGTTGTGAACATCACAGACTCAAAATGCAGAAATTGGGCCCAAACTACCTGAATTATTGAGAAATGAATCCATTCTGTACTTGTGACATGATGTCTTTGTTCAATAAACAAGGACTTGAACTTAAATAATTTAAGGTGTGAGCAGTTACAGCCTCTGCTAAAAAGGAATAAATCCTTTGTAAGTCAGCACTGCAGGCAGAGACCTTGGGGACTGGAAACAAGGACTCATCATTTCCAGGGAAGTTGTGTTTTCAGTTGCTGTGGATGTCACTTCCAGTGGAAAAGAAGTCAGCATTTAGCCAAAGCCTCTGTAAAAAGCTCAAAATTGAATTTGTTAGAAAAAGCAACTTCAGTTTGCAGAAACAGCAAACAACTGTGAAATCCATGACTATTAATATTTCAAAGTGTTTTGGTGACATAATAGATCATGAAAGTGAGGCTCCTATGGCTTGTGATATTACCAGAAATCCAAGATGTATTTATAGCTGCCTTCACACTTCACTGTTTTGTGTTGTATGGGATACATTGATCCAAATATAAATGAAAATGATAGAAAGCTTCAAAAACGTGAAAAAAGAAATATTCCTTTTTTGTCTCTATCTCCTTCCAGCCTCAATGTTTTGTTCTTTCCTCTCCTCGCTCAATTCTCTGCTCTTTTCTACCTTCTCCTGTTTTTTTTTATATTTAGATTTATTGGTATTTTTAGTTCTTTTGAAATCTTGGCCAGTATTTCCTATTTTGGGGTATGAAAATACCTTTAGTGCTACAGGGAATTTGTTTGCTGGGAGAACCAGTCAATAATTCAGTACTTCTGTGGTGTTTATTTGGACTTGCAAAGTCATTGCTTCAGTGTCCCAGGGTTTAAAAACAGGTTTGAGCCCCAAGTAAGAGTTACTAAGGGGAAAACACAAATTGACCTAAGGAAAAATCATAGAATCGACTGAGGATTTCATCCCACTTTGGACCTGTGCTCCTAAATAAATTGGACATGCTATAAAATCCCAGTCTTATATGAACCTCTGTATGTCACACTTAGAAATTATTTATTTTTAAAAAATATTGCTACTCTCAAGAAAGGATTTTACATTCTTTTTCCTCTGCTGTAACCAATGCTGTCTCTTTTTCTCCAATAAATCCAATTCTTTAGTCCTGTCCCAAGTATTAGCTGGAAAAGGTCTGATGGAAACTCCTTGGCAAAGAAAATCCAACACAACAGGACTGGGGGAGTTCTTGAAATCCCCAACGTTGGGCAGGAAGATGAAGGCTCCTACGAGTGCATGGCAGGAAACACTCGAGGAATAAACATTGCAAGAGGTCAATTGTTTGTCTATGGTAAGCAGATTAACTGAATTTTCATTCTGAATGAAGAGCAGGATGGTGTTCTGTTGTGTTGTGCAGATGAAGTCTCCCAGCCCCTTCCTGGAGGCAGAAAGTGCATGTCAGGTTAAGCTGATTAAAAACTGATTGGGGGCTCTCAGTGACCTTCACCGAGTCCCAGCCCCAGCAAATAAAGATATTTTACATCAAAGCTGGCATTGGGAATGTGGGAGGTTGGAAATGGTGATGAAAGGCAGGGAGGAATCCTTGTGCAGGTGTGTGAAGCACTAAAGGCAGGGAAGGATCAGTGCCTGTCCTCGTCGAGCCAGAAATGAGAGACTCCAAGGTTCAGAAGGCCAGAGAACAAGCTTTATTATACGAATTATAAGAAAAACCCCACTTAGTAGAAATCCAGTGAGTCTTTATATCCAGCCTCGCTAGGCTAAGACCTGACTGGTCTCAGAGAAAGCTCCCCACACACTATTGGTGAACTATGAATAACAAACGCAGGAAAACAACTATTGCAAATAACAGGTGCGAGGAGAGACAGTGATAGTATAGTTTATAATTCTTTCTCTGAGTTTCCCAGGCCAAGCCTGGGGAAATGACCTCTGTTCTTTCTTCAGAAGAACTGAGAATAACTCCAAGTGCCCAGCAGCAGATGCAGAGCAGGGAGGGATTTGGGAATGAGTGGCACTGGAGGTGCTTTCACCTCCCCTGCTGGCCCGTAAACACGTGAGGACAAAGCAGGGGAACTCATCCCATTCCTCCCTCTCCTTCCAGCTTGGCTAAAAGTGAAGGATAATCTGGGAATCTTCTCCCTTTCCTTGTCCCTTCCCGTGCGCACTGATTCAGTCACACGGGATGGTCCCTCCTAGCCAGAGTAAATTATGGCTCCTTAGTGGAACTCTTAACACCCAGGGAAAGCAACATATTTTGACAGGAATGAGAGGAGAGATCTTTTCTTTACCTCATAAATCTTTCAAAGGAGAAAGCAAAAAAAAAAAAAAAAAGAAACATAACAGCGAGGAGAAAAAAAATCACAGCAAGCAAGACTGAGCCTCCAGTTAACATCTGTTGAGAAGACTCTGGCAAGTATTTTCTTTTTTTTTTTTCAAGTAAATCTCTTCTAATGAAGAGATGCAGGCTTTGCTGATAAGCTACCAGGCTCCTGCAGCCATGGCTAATATCAAGATATATGCCAGGAATAGAACAGTCTGCTGCTGGTTTAAATATTGCATTATTTCCTTGCTTTCAGGGGGTAGTTTTTGCTCTTGTTGCTCACTAATTTTTTTCACCATGTCAATCAAGCAGTTCCATTAAAATTAAGTTCAGTAGATTACCTGGCTGTGATTGATAACTGCACAGGCAATTATAAAATTATGATCAGTTAATTCAATCTAAAACAATGTGCTTATTAACTGTGCTTTGTACATTAATTAATAGCTGTTCATAGAGCAATGTATAAACAGCACTCACGAAGCCTTGGCATGAGGTTTTTTTTATCATATTAGGAGTGGGCTGGTGAATTATCTCTGTAATTGATTTCCTCTTGCTCCTTTTCTGCTCTCTGGGGGTTTTCCTCTGGAGGAAGGCTGTCTCCAAAAATTAGGGATTCTTTCCTGGGCACTGCTTTGTGTGTGATCCCTCCCGAGAGCAGCAAAAATTACATGGAATTAGAAGCACTTTTGAGCAGGGTGAACCTCATCCTTATAGGATCTTGGAGCACCTAAAGGAGCTCCAGGAGAGCTGGAGAGGGACATTGGATATGGGATGGAGGGACAGGACAAGGGAATGGCTTCCCACTGCCAGAGGGCAGGGATGGATGGGATTTTGGGAGAAATCATTCCCTGTGGAAAACAGAATTCCCAGAGCAGCTGTGGCTGCCCCTGGATCCCTGGAAGTGTCCAAGGCCAGGCTGGACAGGGCTTGGAGCAGCAGGAGCAGTGGGAGGTGTCCCTGCCCATGGAATGAAGTGTCATTTATTCTCCCCAGGTCTCACCTCCACCTCTAAGCTGCCTTCAGCTTTCCCCAGGGAATTCCTGCTCAGCTCAGTCCTGGAGGCTCCGTTGTTTACAGAGCTCTTGGGGGATTCCTGCAAATTCTGCTTTTACACCTCAGTGAATTTCTTTAGAGGAATTCGCAGAAATTAGGCGTCTTGGTGCTTTCCTGAATTTTGGGCATTTAAAATCACCATTTCTGCACATTTTGGCCATAAAAATGGATAAAATCTCAACCAAACTCCCTACCCATGAACCACTTGATTTCTAACATTTTGCCAAGCTTGCCCCAAAGTTTAATGCCAAGGAATTGTTGTACAGAATTCAATTGCAGCATAATAAAAATGTGTTGAACAGGTATTAATTAACGCTGCTCAGTTCATTAATTAATGGCAGCATACCTCAAGCAAAATCACTTTTCTCATGCTTAAAATGCTTTGCATATTCTTTTCAGCGCCCCCTGAATGGGATAAAAAAATCCAAAATGCCTTTCTGTCTCTCTATGACAGTTTATTTTGGGAATGTAAGGCAAGAGGAAAACCAAGCCCTTCCTACAGCTGGTTAAAAAATGGCCAGCCCCTCATGTCAGAGGTAAGAGATTCTTGTCTCCTTTGATTTCTTCCTCATCTTTTTGTTGTTTTGGGGTTTTTTTCACTGTTCAGTCATTATATTAATTTCACTATATATTAAGTTTCAAAAAAATAGATAAAGATTAATATATCAAAAATAAATACAATAGCACAAACCCTTTGCAACACAGAGCCTCAATTCTTGGACTTCATCTTTATTGGAAATGTATGAAATTGCAGTTTAAAGAGAGAAAAACCTCAATTTCTTCATGTGAATTATCTAATTGCTACAAGATATGGCTGTAGGTATAGAAGGGCTTAAAAATATTAATTATAATTGCTGAAAGAAACACTAAATACATTTGTAGACATAATCTGCAGTTTGGGGAACTGGTAGGATGCCAAAGGACAGGAAGAGGATTCCAGAGCTGGAATTGCAAAATGCTCAGTATTGAATTGCACTTTTCTTCTGTTTCTGTTCCAAATGGACCTTTGGTCTCATGCTGAGTGCTGCTCTCCTGCTGAGTTAATCCTTTACCTTAATTAATCAGTCAGCTCTGAAAATCAGCTGATTTGGGGGGTAATATTTTCTGTGCTTTGTAGAAGGATAATCCAAAGAAAGCCATGCAAAGGTAAAAGGAAGAGCTGGATAAGTGCAAAATGTCACTTAAAAGGACCAGGTGGAAAGGGAAGGGTTACACGAGTGATACAGGGGACAGACGAGGATGACACATTGACTCCATGATTCAGAAGGCATAAAAGGCATTTATTAATAGAAAATCACACTCTTATAGAGAGCATCGTGAACCTAAGACTGACTGGCCTTTAGGAGACTCCTCTCACACTCTTGGCCAAGGGAACAACTCCTTCTTGTAAACATCCCACACAACACCAGGTGCAGGGGATAAGGTAATAATTGTTTTAATTCTTTTCTCCAAGCTTCCCAGGCCGAGCCTGGGAGAAGCTATGTCCCTCTGTTACCAGAGAGTGAGAATATCCACAGGGAAGTAGGAGGGCAGGAGCAGAGGGGAAGTTTGGAGCTCAAACACTTGAGAACCACGGATCCTTCAGCAGGCAGGTCTTTGAGAGCCCAGCTTGCAGGCACAGCCCCTGCATTCCTGTGGAGGCCAGGCTCTGGCACATCCATCCTCCAGCCTTCAGCTGGTGGCACCCTCATGGAGAAGGACTTCTGTGATAAGAAGCTCTTTGTGTTCTGCTGAGGCCAAGTTTTCCTTTTTTTTTTTTTTTTTTTTTTTTTTTTTTTTTTTTTTTTTTTTTTTTTTTTTTTTTTAAATGGAGCATCCATCCAGCATCTCTGGGGCACACGATGGCTCATCTGTGAGGCGTTGTCACTTGGATGGAAAAAAATAATTCTGTGATTAATTCCTGCCTAGCAAGAGCACATACAGGAGAATTTCCAAAACATATGGGCTGAATTAGCACCTGCTGGGCTGCAGAACCAGCATTTATTTGATTTAGTTGTACTTATTTCGAGTAGTTGGAGTGGGGTCCAATCTTCCATATAATTTTCTGCTGGATCAGTCCTAAACAGACCCAACCTGCATCTGGGGAAAATAGCCAGAATTTACCTGGACTGCAATTTTTCTGAACCTGCTCATTGTAGTCATTGTCACCCTTTTCTGAGCAAGATTATCTTGTTTCTCTCTCTTTGAAGGCAGCAATATTTAGAGTCTGTCACTCTTCAATTGCACCGTTTCAATAAAGAGGAATGAAACGCTCGACAGACACATTTTCAAGCAGCATTTTCACAGTACTTACAGTCTGCTGTAAATGCAATTCTTCAGGCAACAAAGTGCTGGATGTTATTGCTCAATGGACAGAATGGACACTTTGGAGGGGAAAGTACAAGGGAGTTGTAATAAAATATTCAGTTTGTCGCAGCACCCTGCGTGTCGGAATTCTCCCAGGAAGAATAACATCCAGATGCTTTTCACCCTGGGGCTGATTCTGATTGTCTCCTCTTTGTCAAACCTCTCTGCCTGACCACCTGGCTGCTCATGCCAGCATTCTCCCTGCTCGTGTACACGTTGTGCTTTATTCTTCCCTTTGTCTGCACAGCTCAAAAGGGCCGCCAGAGAACGGTGGGGAATTTGGGATAAGGATGGAACACGAGCCTTGCTTCAGACAGGGGTTTTGTATTCAAAGGATGTTTGTAAAAATAGAATGCATTGAGAGGATAGCAAACAGCCCGGAGGTAAAACTAAGTATGCAAAAGATATCTGTAGCGAGAGCCTCGGAAAAAACTATCAGTGGCTAAGTAATGTAATGTTGTTAATTAGTTTGCCACACACCAGCCTTGGAGCCCCAGGCTGTGCTCTCATCACATTTCCAAGCTAAACAATCTTGGGCTGGGTCAGTTCGTGGTTGGGAGACCTCCAAGGAAAAGCTGGGGTGTTGGAAAACACGCCCTGGATGTGTGTGCTGAGCCCAGAACCCCCCGAGCCCTGGGCTGGTCCCAGCAGGAAAGGGGGATTCTGCCCCTCCCAGGTGAGACCCCACCTGCAGAGCTGCCCCAGCCCTGGCCCAGCACAGGAGGGACCTGGAGCTGCTGCAGAGAGCCCAGAGGAGGCTCCAGGGGGATCAGAGGGATGGAGCAGCTCTGCTGGGAGGAAAGGCTGGCACAGCTGGGATTGGTCACCTGCACAGGAGAAGCTTTGGGGTGACCTGAGTGTGGCCTTGCAGGGCCTGAAAGAGAGATGGAGAGAGCATTTACAAGGGCCTGGAGTGACAGGACACAGGGAATGGCTTCAAACTGCCAGAGAGTGGGTTTAGATGGGATATTAGGAAGGAATTCCTCCCTGTGAGGGTGGGCAGGCCCTGGCACAGGGTGCCCAGAGCAGCTGTGGCTGCCCCTGGAGCCCTGGCAGTGCCCAAGGACAGGCTGGACAGGGCTTGGAGCAGCCTGGGACAGTGGAAGGTGTCCCTGCCATGGCAAGGGGTGGAAGGGGATGAGCTTTAAGATCCCTCCAACTCAATCCATTCCAGGATTCTATGACAGATGTTTAGCACTTCACAAATACATTTGAGACACTTGTGGCTGTTCATCACACCCTGGAGTGCATCCCCTAACTGTGCACTCCAAACTCCTCCATTCCTGCTCCAGAGGCAGGAGAGCCAGGCTAAACGAGTAGCAGCATCCTCCCCATGATATCTGCTGTTCCAGCTTGTGCTTGGTGATGGGATTTATATTCCCCGTGGGTATCTTCCAAACTCATCTGTTTGGGGGAATGTTTTTTTTCTCCTCCTCAGTGCTCCACTTTGCAGTACAGCTATTATTGTCTCCAGAGGGTAGTAATTGTAAAATCACAAGATATTTAGCTTTAAGTTATGATTGCAGCATGAAACAGGCTTTTTTCTGTTTTCCAAAGCAGAGCAAGTAAAACTTCTTTTAATACACCAACTTCCAAGCTCTGGTCCAAATATACCTACTGTGCAACTTCCTCTATTTCAGCAGAATTGCTGAAGAAAGGTGGTGTGTGTAGAAATCAAGACCTGGAGGAGAGCACTCTCCCTGTGCTCTGAGCAGCTTTCCAAGTGGAATTTAAGTGTTGGCTTTCAGTGGAGCTTTTCCAGTGGCTCATTTTTCTGTGACTCAGGGTGTGATGATGCTCAAAATGTTCCTGTTACTGGAGCACCTCTGTCTCCTGGGGAGCTTTTCTGATCACCTGGGATTATCACCATCAGATTTATCTGATGGGATGATGGAATGATGATCTGGGATGAGGTGCTGCCTCTCAGGATTCAGGTGGAAGATGCTCCAGGCTCCCAGCATGGAGCATCCCTACAGGCAGCTCCTTCTGTGCCACCTTCATGGGGAAGGAGAACCACAAATTCCCAGCTCAGCAGTGCAGGGAAACACACGGAAAACCTGGACAAACCTGCCCAAAGCCACTACTGCAACATGTGCCTGCATTTCCTGAACAGCTGGAAGAGCTCAGAGGGCTAGAAATGCAACCACCACCACACAGAGAGGAGCACATCCCGTTTCTGATGTATCCATCCTCACTGCTCCCAAGAAAACAACATTTCTGCTTCTGAATCCTGATCAGGTGCATCAGGGTGATACTAAAAACCTTTTATTTGTTCACTCATTGGCTCTGTCAATGTTTTTTTCTTGTTTTTCTCTTATCAGGAAAGAATTCAAATAGAAAATGGGACTCTCCTCATCCCCATGCTGAATCTGTCAGACTCAGGCCTCTATCAGTGCGTGGCAGAAAATAAATATGACACCATTTATGCCAATGCTGAGCTGAGGGTGATTGGTGAGTAAATGTCACTAAAGTGAGCAGGTACCAGTAAAAAGGACATTTGTTGAAAAAAATTTGAATTTAAGAAGAGAAGAGATGAAACCTGGCAGTTCAAACCTGATATTTCTTTGCTTTTCACCCACATGGAAATGTGGTTTTTTTTTAGTTTAATTTCATGGCTTGTTTGGGGAAAGAATCTAATCCATGTGTGGTTTTTTTTATTATCACATATACACCAGTTTAATGAATGCTGTTTCTTGCTTAGAGTTATTAATACTTATTCTGCAGGTTTTTATTGTTATTTCAGAAAGCAGGGGAAAGAGTTTGTGCTATAAACAAAGAGTATATGGCAAACGTGGACATAAACAAATAACATGGAGCAAGGAATCTCATTAACGATAACCAGAAATGATCATGAATGGAATTTGCTCATATATTATAAAAGTATTCTGTTCTAGACTTCAAAATGTAAAGTTTGCTTAACAGCCAAATATCAGTGAAACCAGTAAAACACAGACTTCAGGAGCACCCAATGTCTTGTGTTTTCTCTTTCTCCAAGAGTGAATTTTCACACGAGCTGCTGGAAAAATGACCATATTTTCAGAAAACAGAGTGGGTCTATGAAAAGAAAGCCAGAGTAGAGCTGTGCTTGTGACACAATACTCTCTGCAGATGAATGTATGTGGCTGGATCAGGAGTGTGAGGTTTATCCTGCTCAGGAATCTCCTCTTCCATCATGGATAGACCAGTTCTCCCAGTCTCCAGATTTCCTCAGGAAAATTTGTCAGAGCACACAGCTCTAGGTAGACAGCTTTAGAAACAGAATTAGAATTCTTTGGTATTTAGGTACATTTTTAATGTTAGATTTAGATGTAATTTTGCAGAACTCTAAAAACCAAAACAATCATTGAATTCTCTGGCTGAACTCAAAGAGAAGAATTTGGCAAGTTCATTTAGGACCATCTCTTCTTCCTTCTCTCTTTTTAGCTGCAGCCCCCGATTTTTCCAGAAATCCTGTGAAGAAGCTGTCTGTTGTTCAAGTTGGAGGGGAAGTTACAATCACTTGTAAACCCAGTGCTTCTCCCAGAGCTGTTGTTTTCTGGAGAAAGGGCTCGGAGGTTCTGCGCCAGAACAAAAGGTATGGGCAGCAACCAACACCTGGGCCGCTGAATTTTCTCTGTTTTAGCATCATTTAAAGCTCCTTGAAGCACAGCTGGCTCAGGATTGCTTTTGGCAGCTTGATGGAAATGCCAGAGGCCTCTTTGTCTTTAGAGTGGAGTTCTGTGGGTACAAAACATGGAGTTCTGTGGGTACAAAGCGTGGAGTTCTGTGGGTATAAAGTGTGGAGTTCTGTGGGTATAAAGTGTGGAGCTCTGTGGGTACAAAGTGTGGAGTTCTGTGGGTACAAAGTGTGGAGTTGTGTGGGTACAAAGTATGGAGCTCTGTGGGTACAAAGTGTGGAGCTCTGTGGGTACAAAGTGTGGAGTTCTTTGGGTACAAAGTGTGGAGTTCTTTGGGTACAAAGTGTGGAGCTCTGTGGGTACAAAACATGGAGTTCTGTGGGTACAAAGTGTGGAGTTCTGTGGGTACAAAGCACAGAATCCTGTGGGTACAAAGTGTGGAGCTCTGTGGGTACAAAACATGGAGTTCTTTGGGTACAAAGTGTGGAGTTCTGTGGGTACAAAGCGCGATGAGCACAGGGCCGCAGCGAGTCCACGCGGGCGATTGCGCGATCCATAGATCCATACGTTTGTGCTCATCATCACTTCATTCACGGCCAGCCACAGAGCTGAAGGGAGCCAGTTTCACGAGAAGACAGCCCTGGGGTCCCAGGAAAGTGGGGTGTGCCCCAGGCTGAGGCAGAATTGCTGTGCAGCTGTACGGGCTGTGCAATAACCCCCGGCACCATCAGCCCCCCTGGCCTGTCGCTCCCGTTTAGGCAGGACTGAGGCACTGGCCCAGCCCTCACCAGCTGGTTTGGGTCAGGTGGGGTTTGGTGAGTGCTGGAACCCTAGGATGCCTCAGGTTTAGCTTTTCTATTTTTCAGATTCTGTGCTGCTTTAGTGTGGGGGTCTGAGCTTCATATTATGGGATGGTGAGCTCTCTGCACAGAGCAGGGAGACAAAACAATTCCTTCTCCAGCTGGGGACCAGGGACAAATGATCCAAATCTCAGGCCCAAGAGCACAAACAACGTGGGCTGAAGAGAGAAAAACAAGCAGGATGGGACTTGATGGGCTAAAGCTGGAATTGGACAATGAACTGCAATGTGCAAATGGAGCAGAACTGATAAAAGTGCCAGAGCCCGTGCCCGGTGTCCATTTTGGGACCATTTTGGTTCATCTTGGGTGCAGCTCTGGCTGGGCTCTGGTGCTGCCCAAGGTGGATCCATGGAGGAAATCCTTTTCATAAATCCCTGCTTTATTCTGTAACTCTGCCCAGCCTCTGTTCTAGGGCAGCCTGCATAGGGCATCACCTAGTTGCTGAAAATTTTAGACTTTCTGCACTAACAAACACTAAGCCCCAAGAGAACACTGCATTTAACATGAGACCTTAGAGAAAGCTTGCAAAATTAAATAATAAAACTGAAATTGTGTGTGTAGTTTACATAAAAATATGTAATATCACATAGTAAAAATCTTAGAGTTTAAAGTATTAGAACATAGTAATAAGTATAAAACAAAATAGAGGTTTTAAAGCAATAGCTAATCCTTCTTCTTCACCTTCTTCTCCATAAATTTAAATAATATTATATAATTAAAAAGTCCATGTTATGAACCACGAATAGTTATTAAGTTAAAAATAAAAATAATTTAAGTATAATTTCTTAATTAAACAGTTTATCCTTAAAAACCTTATAGAAAAAATATACAACTCCATTTTTAGTTTATTAGAATAAAATACTGTAAAACTCACAGTTTATAAAACTATAATATAAATAAAAACTAATAAACAACTAAATCCAAACAAGAAATACTACCTCCCACATTTAATCCCAACCCTAACAAATAAAAATCTCTACAGGTGAGGGCTAATTCCTTGTTTCTGAGCTGCCAGGAAGCATCTCCATTATTGTATTTCCATGCCCTCAGGCACAGGGTGGGATTGTTGGGGTGGACAATCCCCATGGAGTTGGACTCCATGATCCCTCTGGGTCCCTTCCAGCTCAGGCTTTTCCATAATTCTATAATTCCGCACTAATGGCAATTAAATGGTGGGATATTAAAATCAAAGGTTCTTCCTGACAGAAATGAGGGATATTGCATGCAACGTACAGGCCCGAGGATATTTCCATACACAAATGGAGACAGATGGATGAAATGGGCAGCAGTGTCTTCAGAAGTGCTGAGGATGTCTGAGAGTCCTTCTCAACATTTCTTTAGCTCACAAATATAACAGCAACCCTCTCTTGTCACCTTCTGTTGTCAGCCTTTCAAATCTACAGTCAGTAATTCATAAAGCTCTGGCAGCTGAACACCAGATTTTCACACAGGACCACTTGCTCAGCAAGGTTACTCTGGGTCACATCAGACTTAAAATGATGATAATTCTCTAAAGCATTATCCCAAACTGTGACACACAGAATTGTTTCCCGATGCCAAGCTGCGGGAATGTACAATAGAGATAAAGCACGGGAGTATTTGTGAAAGAAGGTGCAAATCTGAGAATTTTACATAGGTGCTGACAATGGAACAGAGAAATCTGGGTGAGCAATCCATCCCATGGCCATGGAGAACTTTCCAATGGCTTTCCCCCTCTTTAGTAGTGGCAATTTTATTTTCATTTTAACTGCTCATGATGGAAAACACTTTTTTTGAACCAGTGTTTAATCAAATCTTTATTTGTCTTCTGATTTTATTTTGATTATATTGCCTATTCCAGAGGCTGAACTAAGCCTGGATCTTGAGGTTCCACTACTCTGACATTCCCCACCTGATTTACTGGTAAAAGAAATATTTACACACTCCGTACACTATTTACTTGTGCTCCTGTATTAATTTACTAACAATAATTTTGGGCACACTGTAATTTCTGAGTTTCCCAGAAGGCTCCTGCTGCTGGGCAGGAGCAAATAACAGGAGCAGGATTTACAAAGGAGACAAAGGAGTTTAAACTCTCTGCGTGCACATTATTGCCACTGTGGCCACTGGTGCAAAGTGGAATTTATGAGGCTGTTTGATTATTAAGTGACAAACTGGCTAATGCCGTGGTTTATAAAGGATGGGAAATAAATCATCAGTACAGTGTTAGTCCAGAGATCTCCCTGACAGAAAATAAAATGAAATAAGGGTTTGTATGGCTGTAAAGTACATGGCTAATTAAAGTGCTGGAATTACACATAAAAAGAGAGGGAACATGGTCTGCCTTTCTCCACAGATATGATTAAACCCTGACAAAGCCTTATTTCTGCTCCCATTTTATCGTGCTGCAATTAGAACCTTTATGGGCTCTTTTATTGGCCTTTTTAAAATATTTGGTAGGGTTATAGTTGCTAAAAAAAGGAAAAACCAATCCCTTCCAGTTCTGGCAGCTGAACTGTGATGGGCTCATTCTTAAATAAGTCAGATCATGCAGCTGCTTTTAAATTATTTAGATAAAGTTAATATTTTGTTAAAGAAATAGCAAAACCAGACCTGTTCTGCTCAAAGGGGGAAGAATATTCCTTCATTTTCCTCTTTTTCCTTTCACTCCTCATAATAGTTTATTCCTGATAGTCCTGAATATGTGGTAACTACTCTCCCTGATCAGCTGAACTCTTGATATCACAAGAGAATTTTCCTTTATATTAAATTCAGTTGGTAAGTGTGTAAAGAGAAGTGTGCTAAATAGGGACACTAATTATTAGATTTTTCCATATTAATAGATGCACAATTAAATATTTTAAATTAGATTCCTTCAGAGTTCGTGAGGCCATCTTAAAATTTACAAAGCTGCAGTGTTTGGGCCCCTGCTATCTGAAAAACATCTTAGAATTTTTGGAAGGGTAATTTTCTGCATTTCTTGATGGGGTTCAGCAGTGAAGGTCCTCAGCCCTCAGTCCCCCTTTCAGGGCAGTTTTCTCCAGCCCCACTTGTCTTTCCCATCCTTTCTGTGGCTCAAACCCACCATAGCTCAGCTCTTCAGCACTTGTCTGCTCTCATCTCTGTCAAACACTTTATTGCACTTGAAGCACACATGGAAATCCTGCAGAAAATGCCAAAATAATTCTTTTTTTTTTTGTTAGATGGTGAAATAAAGCCTGAACATACTGGTATCAGATCTGTTTATTGTTCCCAGCCCTCTCCATTGAGTGTTTCCCTTCCAAATTTCAGCAAGAACTCCATTCCACCCTTACTGGCAGGGCTCAGACCCTGAGTAATGGGATTTATCCATGGTCCATGCTGCTGGCACCTGAGAGGGGGAATTTGAGCTTATCAGCTGCAGGAATCCAAAGGAAATCCCACAGCTGTCTCCTCCTGGCTGGTTTTCCGTGCTCCCTCCTCATGGGATATCCACCAGCTCAGCTTCAGGTGCTCTCTTGGGCAATTATCCTTCTTTGGGTCAAAATCTGGAGAAATGGGGTTTGGAGAGCAATGCCACTTCTGCAAGGGACAGCTGTTTGTGGAATAAAGAACTTTTCCTGGCATGTGCTGTGGGTTTGAGCTCATTGTAGCAATGAAACACAACAAAAACCAAGCTTTATGCTCCAAACTCCCTTCCCGTGGAGTCTGACACAGATTTCAGCTATTTTCATGTGTGTCACATCCTCAGTGCATGCAACAGGAGTTTTCTTCATCTTTCTTCTCGCTTCTATCCCCTCGTATCCAACTGAGGGAACGAAAGAGAAGAAAGGAACAATTCACATATTAAATAAAACAAATCTTCAAGTCTAGACACCGATCTCATCACAAACGTCTGTCTTCATGCCTTCGGTGAATTCAGACCGGGGACCCTCGTGGAAAAGTTGTTTTACAAAAATTCCTTTTGATGGAAGCGTTTTAAATGAAAGGGAATTGGGGCTGGTTTGGCTTTGCCAGAGAGAGGTGCTGTTCCCCCAGCCTGGGCTGAGCATCCCCAAGCACTGCCGTGGATGCATGGAAGCATATGGGACTCACTTCACTCGGAATTTCAATGAGGAGAGCTGAGGGAAAACTGAGAAATGAGGTAGGCTGGAAGAATGCATTAGTCATATACAGCACTTTCCATGCATTAATAATCAGTAATAAGCAAATATTCATAATTTAAATTGTTTCTGGGGGCCTGGGCGAGAAGTACATTTAGAGATCATAAAATATGCTCAATACTTGTTGGCTCCAAGTCTTGCTTGTAGGACACAGTTCAGTCCCAGCTCTGGGAAGGATGGGAATGGATCCTCTGCCATGAATAAAGCTGGTGTGTTCTGTGTCCTGGGTTTTGGTGTTTTACACTCAGGTTATTGCCATTACTCCGAGGAAACGTGGGAAAACAATGACGTGGGAAGATGAATTTCATCAGCACTGTGGACAGAGAACGGAGCAGATGTTGTGGCTGGCTGGGGGAATAATCTGGGAATTGCTGAGTTCTTGGAGCTGCCCCTTGGAGCCCAGGCTCGAGGGGTTCTCCTGCTCCCAGGGGAACAGCCAGGGCCCAGCAGGTTTCCTTAGGATCTGTTCTCCCACCACCCTCTGAGCACTCTGGGCCATCCCCTACTCGTGCTTTCCTTCTGCTCCTCCTCTGTTCACAGCCAGATTCCAAAACCAGGATCATCTAATCCCATTTAAACTGGTTTTTTTTTTTTGTTATTTGGGAAAAGGATTGTTCTGTGTCTGTGGATGGAATTAGACAAACAGGGAGTTAAAAAGTCTGCAGCTCCACCTGAGGGGCAGCTCCAGTCTCTGTTCCCTGGGACAGGGAGTGCCTGGAGCTGTGCCAGGGGGGTTTAGGTTGGATTTTAGGGAAAGGTTCTCCCCCCAGAGGGTGCTGGGCACTGCCCAGGCTCCCCAGGGAATGAGAACATCCCCGAGGCTGCCAGAGCTCCAGGAGCCTTTGGAAAACCCTCCCAGGGATGCCCAGGGTGGGATTGTTGGGGTTGGACTCTGATCCTTGGGGGTCCCTGCCAGCTCAGCTTCTCCTGTGATTATCTGGTAAACAGGAGAAGTCCTGGCTCAATCCCCTGCTCAAACACAACACACAAAATGCATTGTCTGGGAAACAGCGCTTCAGCTCCAGCCAATTTGAGCAGAAATGTGTCAGGACAGTTCAGCAAACTTCAGGGAAACATTTCAATTACCAGAATGTCAATGCTGTTGGTTTAGCTTCAGAATATCTGTTAGCCCTCAAAATAAATAAAAAAATCTGCTTGGGGAGGAATCAAGACCAAATGGATAGAAAATTCTAAAATTTGCACTAGTCTGCTAACAAAGGAGGAGATTGATGGCACTTGACTATTCTTTAGCTGGAGTCAATATGCAGCCTAAGGGAGTTATTTACTTGTTCTTGGCAGGTGCCTCCCTCTCAAATGAGACACCAAAGTTAGATGAGCAAAGCTGAGGGAATGAAACCCATCCACAGTGTCTGAAAAAACCCCCAACTGCCTTGAAGTCAAAGCAGATGAGTAGCAGAGGCAAAGAGGAGTCAGGGTGCTTAGTGCCACAAACCACCCTGCTTTCCTCACCCACTGCTTGCACATAAAATACCCCAGATATCTGCATGCAGGTGCCAAGTTCCATATAAAATTTGATTTTCTTATGACATTCCAGAACTTACTATTCTATTCCCAGCTTTCTGCAGCAATGCAGTTGGGTGAATAGCACTGGGGTATTGATTTTACTATTATTTTATTTTTTAAGTCTGGTTTCTGAAGCCTGGATTAAGTGTGTCTCTGTTTTTATCCTCCTTGCTTCTCTACCACGAGGAGTTTTGCATAGCTTTGATGAGATGCCTTAACCCTTCTATCTTATCAGTGTCTGTGTGCTTGTAAAGAAGTTCATTTCCTATTTTAGTATTTAAATAGAGCACTTGAAGTGTGGGCATCAGCAATCAGAGCAATTCCAGCTATCTCAGACACCACTGCTGAAAGTCAACACGAATACAAATTAAGCTTATCTGTTGATGAAATCCCACTTTTGCCTGGAGAACCAATGGGACTGATTCCACCTCTGCTAAATTTGATGAACCACTTCAGCTCCATTCCTTGCTTACAAACAGATTGACAGGAATCAAAAGCACAGATTTACCTGCCTGCATTCAGTGTTTGGTCTGAAGTTACCCTTTAAGGCATGAAAACTCCCACAAAACCTGGGGCTGCTGTTTAGGAGTGGTTTAATCTCTGAAGCCCCCGGTGTCTCAGCACATTTGGTGCTAACCAGACAAACCCCACCACCACACCACTCCTCAGGGAATGCTGAGAGCTGCAGGAAGCATTTTCTAGCTAAAAATATCCAGTGCTGGCACCACAGTGGTCCTGGTTTCAGACAGGAAGGAGAAGGGAATTGCAGAGAACTGGGAGAGGCAGTTCCAATGTATTTACTGAGGATTTCTTTGCTGTCAGCAGGGAAGTTTGTCTGGTTTTGGGGTTTGTCTGGTTTAGGTGTTGGTTGTAGGCCAGTGCTGTCCCCTGAACCATGCCACTGGATCTGGGAGGAACATCGCACATGGCAGCACCCACAGGAATCACCAAAACTGGTGATATTGGCATAGAAGTTTTACAACCAAAGGGTTGTCAGAAAACACCCCAAACTCTCCTGAAGTACCATCAGTCTTCCCTTCTTCTCCATCTTTCTGGTTATTTTGTTCTTGTTCCCCATGCTGAGGGTGAAGGGAATGGAAAACTTGACTGAAAGATGAGGAAGGAGATAAGGAGAAGGCAGAATGAGTGCAGATGATGGGAAGAAAAAAAGAAATACTTTCTTTTTCCTTCTTTATCGTATTTTCCTTTGTTTTTCCCCTTTCTTCTCTCTGTTCTGTTTCCATTTGAAGTCAAGGCACTGCAGAGTGACGAGGAGGCAGAAGGGGACCCCCATTGCTACCTGACCCAGGCAGCAGCCAGAGGATATTGGTGCAGGGGAAGGCAGGAGCAAAGGATTTTTCCTTTCTTTTCTCTCTTCTTGAGGAGTTTCACAATGGAATAAACCAATAAACCTCATTTCACCCTGTACTGCTGAGTGCTCAGTGCCAGCGTTTAGCACACCAGATAATGTGAGCATGGAGGAAGTAAATGAAGCAGATGTTCTCACGTGAAAAAGAGGATTTATTACAACTCCCCTCTGCAGGACACCTCTCTAATGCAATTTGAAATTGTTCCCACTCAAGTCACAGCAGCCTTGTTAAGGGGAACCTTTCCAAGGGGCTGTCCTGCATGCTGAGATGTCCCAGGAAATCTGTCACTCTTCCCTGTCACGAGGAATTGCAATAATCCAAACCCCAGCGAGTGTCAGTGCTGTGTCCTCTCCCCCTTCCAGCTCCCTGCTCCACGCACATTTCCTGATTTTCTGATGGATGTTCAGGATTCCAACCAAAGCCAGATAATCTCATTGGATTTTTTCCACTGAGCAGGCTGGGAATCAAGGTTCCTAATTAGGAGTTTGCAGGAAAAAAAAGTAATGAGAGAATGCAACCTGCTGTTCTTCTTTTCCAGTCCAAGTTGTGCTGCCACGCACATCGCTGCTGCTGGGGGCATTGCTGCAGCATCAAAAATGCCAGTGTGGGATGGAAAACATGCACCAGACTGGGAAAACATGCCCCAGGTTTGGAAAATATGCACCAAATTTGGAAAACTTGAACCAAATTTAGAAAACTTGCACTAGATTTGGAAAACATGCCCCAAATTTGGAAAACATGCCCCAAATTTGGAAAACACACCCCAGGTTTGGAAAATATGCACCAAATTTGGAAAACATGCCCCAAATTTGGAAAATATGCACCAAATTTGGAAAACTTGATCCAAATTTGGAAAACCTGCACCAGATTTGGAAACCTGCACCAGATTTGGAAAACTTGAACCAAATTTGGAAAACATGTCCCAGATTTGGCCAAAATGCACCAAATTTGGAAAACTTGATCCAAATTTGCTGCACAGGCACCAAATCAAAGATTCATCAAGATGCCCAGAGTTCTCCAAGAACGTGGAACATTAGAGGGAACAGATCCAGGTGTGTTGGGGAGGGGACATAAAGTGAGATTGATTAAGAAAGGATCACAGAATGGCCCAGGTTGGAAGGGATCCACGAGGAACACCAAAGCCCAGCTGCTGGCCCTGCACAGGACAAACAGAGACTGCAGCCAGGAAATTTCCAGGAATGATGGACAAAGGATCTTCCAGGGAGGGATTTCTGGGGTCACATGTGAGCGAGAGCACCTTGGAAAAGTGAGGCTGATGCTTGGCCAGCATGGAAGATCTGTAGGAGGCCACAAACAGCTCTGGTTTAGCCCTGGGATTTTGGGACAAAGGAGTATTGCTCTTTCATTGCTCTTCTTCCATGAGAGCTACAAATCTTCTTGGATTTTCAGTGAAAGGGAAATGTGGGAAAGGAAAAGCTGAAGGGACACACACAAGGGACAGGATGTGACTAACACATCAAAAAGACAGAAACTTTCTATGCTCTGTGCTATTTGGAGCAAGGATGTGGGTCTGGGGCTCCAGTGAACCACACCCAGTCCCCATCACTGTCACTCAAACTGGGCTTAAATTCACCAGCCCAGGGAGGATTGTCCCAGATCTCCTGCAGGTCCAAGGGGAGCCCAGCCAACAGGCACAAGGAATCAGAGGTGAGGGACCTGGCTGGATGAAGTTTGGAGCACCCTGGGACAGTGGAAAGTGTCTCTGCCCATGGCAGGGGTGGAATGGGATGAGCTTTAAGGTCCCTTTCACTCCAAACCATTCTGTGATTCTATTTTGGGGGTTTTTGGTCTCTGATTCTATTCCAGGGTGTCTGAAATCCAACCAGGGCCATGTTGGTGTCAGCTGCTTGTTGTCTGGACAGAATTTTTAAGGTTACCAGCAGGTTTTATTGTTCTTGTGCTTCTGAAATGTGTTCTGACAAGCAGAGAGAGAAGCAGCTTCCTGCAAGTGAATGAAACTCCCACGCAGAGGGCAATTCAGGGCCTTCTGTACTGGTTAAAGTCTACTTAAATCCCGTATTAAGGGCTTAGTTTTTCATCTGGAGTGAATTTAGTTGCGTGAAGGGCTGAGTCAGAGCTCCTGATAGTGTCTGGATCATAAAAATGATGATTAATGGTGGGATTAGAATAGTGGCAGTGTGGACATCCCATCCTGTGCTGGAAGAGCTTTTGTCTGATGTAGCGGAGTTACAAAGATTTCATAAACCCGGCAGAACTTGGGAGATAAAGGAATTGGCAGCTGATTTATTTGGCAAATCTGTTCCTTTTCTACTTTTCCTTCCCATACACACAGAGGTGCTGTTGCCCAGAATTCCCTGGCTGCCAGTTCTGGGATGTATCACTGCAGGACATTTGGGCACGGGGTGCTTCTGTCACTTTTTTCTTTGGCCATCACACAGGAACATCTGCCTCACATTTAATCCTTGAGTGTGTAACAGACAGGGCAAAACAACTTTTGCTATTTTGTGTTACAGGCAGTAGCAGCGCCTGAAAATCCTGTGTTTTCTCTGGAATCTAAACTGATGGCTGTATATATTTACATGCATAAATATTTGTGATCCCAGTTGCAGGGATTTGATGCAAAAATAATTCTATTTTTAGGAAGAGGGGAGAATTTTAAGAAATAGGATGGAGAGTTCTAGCGTCACATTTTACAATTTCTAATAATATTATTTTCTACAATGTTTTAATAAGACTATTCAGCTGGATTGTGTAATTTTGTTTTGATCCAAATAGTTAAAATATTATAATGACATTTATTTGATTTCCAGTTAATTGTCAGTCAACCCTGAAGCTCATTTATATCAGCATGCAGATAAGGAAAATCTTTTAAGCACGGTTTAATAAATGGCAACACTATTAGCATACAAATTATGCTCAGAATAGAATAAACAGGTACAAAGATCATTAACATATGATACAGACAGTCAGATCTCAGATGGGATTCAGTGGGACCTTTTCAAAAATACCAGGGCTGTCAGCAGCAGGGACAAGTCATTCACTCAGCCAAACTTTACTCACATTTCCATCTGCATAAATCACTGCTAATTCCGAGTCACTTGGGAGTTGTGCTCATCTTTCTGCCCCTCACTCACTTCCCTTTGTAGTTTTTAATGCAGCCTCTCCTGCTCCTCAATCTTGGCAAAATTAGAGGAGTCAGATATTGTCTCAGTGTCTGGCAGCATGTCTGGAGAAATTTATAAACAATATATCTTTGCACAGCCTGGAAATAAAGAGGGGGTTTGCTCCTGAGCAGCAAAGGGAGGCTGAGCAGACGTGGCTTCAAATAGGATTTCTCAGATAATAAAAATTACTTTGCCTCTGATTTCATCAGATCCAGATTCCTCTCTTTTTATCAGCACAGCGCCGTGATGAGGCTTCAATAACTCTGGGAGGTGTCAGGTGTTAGAGGCAGACCGGAGACAAGGAGAGGGAATCTTTACAAAGTATCAGGGTTACTCTGTTTGGAAGAGAATTACACCCTTGAAGGGAGAGCTGCCCTTCTGGCAGGGCTGAAAGCTGCAGAATCCACCCAGCTTTACACCCGTCCAGGCCAAGATTGTGATGGGGATTTCAAAGGCCTTTGCTGTTTGAATCCATGCATTAATCCATGAATTAACATCCCCCCTCTCCCAAAAAACAGATTGGCTGAACAATGCAGCAGTGCACAAAGCTACCCCTGCTGCACTTTTACATCTAATGACTTGACACCTCTTTCTTTTCTCAGATTTTATTTCTTCCATCAGCCTTGTTAAATACATATTATTCTTTCATGCTCTTAAGATCAAAGCAAATAGCCATCAACAATCTTTTGTTCACACGAGACAACACGTTCAGTGATGGTTTGTTTGGCCTGGTTAATTAAAAGCTGTACCTATCATCCCTGCTTGATTTCTCAAGTTCTTTACTTAAAAAGTATGTGTGACAATTTTAATGAGCTCTCACCTCTTCCCCACAGCCTCTGGCTTCTGCACAAACTTTGCAAACTCTTCTTTTTGAACATCACACGGAGCTCTGACTCCAGCAGGTCCCAGGGAAGCTGTTTGTTTTCCCTCCCTGCACGTGGTGCTCATCTCAACTCCTGATGGAGTCACTCAGAGGGGAATTTCAGTATTTATATCTGATGGGTTTAAAGTAAAAGAGGGCCAGGTTAGATTAGGAATGAGGAAGAAATATTTCACAATGTCCGTGACAAAACACTGGCACAGGGTGCCCAGAGCAGCTGTGGCTGCCCCTGGATCCCTGGCAGTGCCCAAGGCCAGGCTGGACACTGGGGCTGGGAGCAGCCTGGGACAGTGGGAGGTGTCCCTGCCATGGCAGGGGATGATCTTTAAGGTCCCTTCCAACTCAAACCATTCCACAATTCTATATGGAACAATATTCCCATGTATTCCCAACCCACCCTGGTGTGCAGGAGCTTTGCATGAATAGTCAGAGCTGGATTTTCAGCTCTTCTTTTGCTCACAGCAGCTTGGTTTAATTGAGCTGCTCACCCAGAGGAAGCACCAGGCAGGAGCACAGGAGGCAGCAGGACTCTGATCAGGATTTAAGCATTTTCTAAAGCAGAGATGCCAGCCTAGAGTTAGGCCTGTGCTTAAGCAATCCCTTGATGCCTCAGAGCTTTATGAACTCAGCTGGGTCCCGAGTTCTTCCTTCTCCTCCTTCTTTCACAGCACTGCATTTATCACACCTGCTTCAGATCTTGTGCTTTTGCTGCTTTGACAGGCACTTATTTACTTATTGAGAGAAGTCCAGTTTTCCTGGCAGACAAAATATTCTCCTTGCATTGTGTTGGACAAGTTAAACTTTTCTGTCTCGTCACAACACTTGGAATTACCTTGTCCTGTGATGCAGCTGCTAAGAATTATTATCTATAGCCCTCACACAGCCTCAATAGTTGTGAAAAGGAATGGTTTCCAGCAAGCCTTTCAGCAGGTGAGACGTGCCTTTCACAGCTTCTTTTTAAACCATTTGTCAGGGCTTGAGCCAAAGCCCATTAAAGGCAATATTCCCATCCCCTTCTGCATCACAGCTCCCTGATTTCAGAGAGAAATGGGAGAGGACAAAGTGCAGCCCCTCTGAACCCACCCATGGCACAAAATCCTGGCTCTGAGGGAGTTTAGGGCAACTTTGCTGCTCTTGGCACCAGGGGCAGTGTTTCAGAGGGATTTGTTGTTTTTCTCCTTGCATTTGAAATGCATCATCTTGATTTTCTGCTGTGCTCTGCCTTCTCATCCCTCTCCTGACACAGACCTCAGGACAGCTGGAAATTTCCCACCTTTTTTAACGTTTTTTTTCATTCCCTTCCCCACTAAACTAATTACTCTGGAGTCCTTTGTGCTCTTACACAAATTCTGCCTGAGTGTCTTATTTACTGCTCGCTCTAATTGTTGTTAGGTAGCGTGACCTGTTTCAAACAACTCAGGAGCTTTTATTTAGCAGATTTTCTCTCTGCTAAGCTCTGTTTTGATCCATTGAAAGAGCCATTCCATCCTCAGCCTGCCCAGCCATTGAAATATTGTTTCAGAACAGCATTTCTTCAGATCAAACGTGACACTGCCAGCTCCTGAGTGGGTACAAACCCCTCTTAGTGGCTAAATGACAGAGATGGGAATTATCAGGGTCTCAGTTCATCATGAAGAATACAGAGATGAAAAATCTGAGGCATGACCAAACTTCAGTGAAAAAGCTGTAACCAGAATCCACAGGGGCTAAGATAGAGCTTTCAAAGCTTCTCCTCTTTACTATTCTGTATTTTACAGACTGGTTTTTCTTGTGTATTTACCTACATTGAAGCTTTTGGGGTTGGAAATTGTCTTTTTTTTTTTTTTTTTTTTTTTTTTTTTTTCTTTATGCCACTTTTAGATTTTAATTTGCACCTAAGAGCTTTTAGGTGCAACTGCAGTAAAAGTAACAAGTCATCAATATTTGATGGAGAGAAAGACACGGAGGTGGCTTGTTATAAATTATTATTATTCAGGTACCCAATTTATGAACATTTGCTGATTCACACTGGAATCTCTTTGGATACTGTTTGACGAACACCATATGTTACCCAGCCACTTGATTACATCCCCTATTTTATCACCAGCAGTTTTTCTGATGGTTGGTGCAAGCTGATGGGAAGAAATGTGTCATTAATGCAAAAAATATTGCAGAGGCAGAAGGGGAATACTTGGAAATGTTTCTTCATATTCAAAGGTGCCTTTGAAACAGTCAAAGGTGTGTCCCCACACGGAGGGAGAGGAGCCAGGGCTGTGTGCTGATGCACAGGTGGGACACCAGCTTGTGCCTTGTGCAGGCTGCCCTGGAGCAGGGGCTGGGCAGAGTTCCAGAATAAAGCAGGGATTTATGAAAAGGATTTCCTCCATGGATCCACCTTGGGCAGCACAAGAGCCCAGCCAGGGCTGCACCCAAGATGAACCAAAATGGTCCCAAAATGGACACCGGGCACGGGCTCTGGCACTTTTATCAGTTCTGCTCCATTTGCACATTGCAGTTCATTGTCCAGTTCCAGCTTTAGCCCATCAAGTCCCATCCTGCTTGTTTTTCTCTCTTCAGCCCACGTTGTTTGTGCTCTTGGGCCTGAGATTTGGATCATTTGTCCTTGGTCCCCAGCTGGAGAAGGAATTGTTTTGTCTCCCTGCTCTGTGCAGAGAGCTCACCATCCCATAATATGAAGCCCAGACCCCCACACTAAAGCAGCACAGAATCTGAAAAATAGAAAAGCTAAACCTGAGGCATCAAGCTCAGTTCATGGGATCACAGAATCATGGGATATCCTGAGTTGGAAAAGACCCACAAGGATCAGAAATGCTGCGCCAGGTGCAAGATCCAACCCTGGCCCTGCCCAGACCCCCCAGATCCCACCATGGGCAACCCTGGGGGCTTTTCCAAACCCTCCTGGAGCTCTGGCAGCCTCGGGGCCGTGCCCATTCCCTGGGGCGCCTGGGCAGTGCCCAGCACCCTCTGGGGGACAAACCTTTCCCTAAAATCCAAGCTAACCCTCCCCTGGCACCACTTGATTCATCCTTCCTTGTGCAAAAGTAGCATCCAGCTGGTGCATCGCTGTTTTGAGGAGGGGACTTTGCTTCTTCCTATTTTGCTCTGCTCCTGTTCAGTATGATGGATTATTAAACCTGAACTTGTTTCCTCAGTGTACCACAAGTGGCAAAGCCAGAGCTGCTGCAGTACCTGGTGATTATTGCCAAGGAAACAAAGATTTTTCATCCAAGCCTAAATCCCCTCAGCTGCACACCCCAGTGGGAGCAGCACCACAGGGACACCTCTGCTTGTCCTGGTCCTAAACCCACCCTGCCCTGCCCAGGAGCAGATCTCTGTGCAGGGAAAGGTCAGATGAGTGTGGGAGACATGAAATCAGGGGGATATAAGTGGGAAGATCACCAGAAATCCAAGTTTAGTGCTTCTCCTTCCCAGCTGAGATGTTGGGAGGTGTCACAGGAGCAGGACAAGGTGTGATGTGTGTTCCACTTGCAGGTACAAGTGTATAAATGCCAGAATGGCAAACAGAAACACACTGTGATGGGGTTTTTGTGTGTTTAATGGTTCTGATGCTACTGCCAGCTCCAACTTCTGCTCCTGTGATTGTTCATTTCCTTTAATAATTCAGTACGTCACCCAATCTTATGTTGTTAGTAATAAATATTAAATACCCAAGCTGTGATGCATGAATTAGATATTTTCTATTTTATGAAAGGAGCCTTGTATTAGAGTTAAATGTCAATTAAATGAGGGATGTAAAAAATGATGCAGTGCTGCTGTGAGTGAATGGAGCCTGGTTTCCTCTGGAGTTGTGGCTTACACTGAATTTTTTTTAGTGTAAGGAAATGTGGCATTGGGTGCAGGTTCTCTGATGCCTGTTGAGGACTGAGCTTAGTGGCAAGAGAAGGTGCACATAGAGACCCTGACCCCATTTTTATGAAACTTCCAGGACCTTCATGTCCTAAATTTCTTCCAAACTCAGAAAAAAAATTTATTCAAGTTCCACATTTACCAGGTGCAGCAGGAGGGTGTTGAAGAAATGGGGAAAAAACCCCAAAATATTACAGAATAATGTTTTCTGTGCTAAATTTCATTGCTAATTCAGCTATGGTTTGAAAATCCTCTATTTTTAGATGCATGTTCTTTGTGATTCTGTAGCAAATTCCCAAAATCCTGAAGTCCTGCCCTTGTATGTGACAGCAGAAGGGTGCCAGGCACAGAGTGACAACTTATCCAAGGAAATAATATCCAATCCTTGTCCTGTCTTCATCTCAAAGCATCTTGTTAACATGAAAAAAAAAATATGAGCAAGCTTAAAAATTAATTTTGTCCATAAAACCCAGGAGTGGTCCTGAAATTAGCATTAAATGCAATTTCCCCAATACTCTGCAAACTGATATAAACAACTCAGTGACTCCGAGGTGGTTTGAGGGCCCTGTGAGACAGTGATGGATTTGATTTGGCTCCTTGGCTTGTGAGGTGGCATTTCAGCATCTCAGCCAGTCTGATAATATCTTTTAATAATCCTGGCAGAACTCCAGGGGCAGCTGGGCTCACACACAACCTTAGCTTGGCTTAGGAGCACGGGGATCTGTAAAAAAAAACAACAAAACCATGGTAAAATCGAACACAAGTAAGTAGCAAGTTGAGTCTTTTGATTTTTTTTCTTCAGATTCCAGATTTGGCTGTAAGAAAGTCACTTGGAAAAGTGAATGATCAACCCCAGTTTGCCAATAAAACATTTCTAATATAGAATTTAATAAGCAGCAGAGGTGAAAATTGGATAGCACATATTCAGCTTGCTGTAGAAGAGAAAAATCATAATGGAAACGTTTAAATATTAAAAGTAGCACTGCATTTCTGTTACTATTCCTCTGCCAGAAGTCTTTTTTATTTCTGCTTTTCTGTTTTTTCCCAGGAAATTGTGGGTTCCCCATCCCTGGAAGTGTCCAAGGCCGGGTTGGAAGGGCTTGGGGCACCCTGGGGTGGTGAAAGGTGTCCCTGCCACGGACAGGGGTGGGATGAGCTTTAAGATCCCATCCAACCCAAGCCATCCTGGGATTCTGTGATTCCATTTTGTTTGTTTTTCCCCAGGGTGGTGTTCCTGGAGGATGGCAGCCTCAGGATCTCCGACATCTCCAAGGTGGATACCGGGGTTTACACTTGTGTAGCCACAAACCAGTTTGGAGCTGCCAGAAACTCAGGGAACCTGATTGTGAAAGGTATTTCAGTATTTCCTTCTTCTGTGGAACAAGATGAGCTTTAAAGACCCTTCCAACCCAAGATTCTCTGATTTTGTAACTCTTTTTTTTTTTTTAATATCCTCATTGTCAGTAGTATCAGAATGGTTGCTGTAGCCTGCAGTGTGACCTCCTCCTTAACTCTGCACCTGGCAAAAATCTTTTTAATATTTACCTTCTGACAGAGCAGTTAGCACTGGTACAGCTCAAAGTGCCACCTGAGATGGTGCTGCAGCACAGCCAGCAATGAAAACACCAAGAACTTCAGGGTTTCAGCAGCTCTGACCTCATTAAGGTTCTGCCCCCTTTCACATGTCCCATACATTGTGGCAATATGGGAAAATCCCATTAAAACATGAAAAAAAAAAAAAAAAGAAATTATTCTGCTTGGCATTTATGAAGTTTATTAAAACACCGAGTAACAACATGGTATAAAAATGATCTTGTTTGCAGGGAACATTTGTTTTTGTTTCCCCTCTGGAGAAGTTTGGGCTGTTCAATTATAGGCCTCATTGCTTCAGCATTATTTTCAACTGAAATGTCAGAACTTGGGAAAGCATAGCTAATGTGCAAATTAAGTTTATTGCTGCTCATTGAGTTGTTTATTCTTGGTGGGAGAAGTCTTTATTGCACCTCCAGCACTCACATCTCCCCTCTTTTCTCCTCTGGAATGGGATTTGCCATATAATGCATGTTTGCTGTTGCTAAGCAAGATAGATGGATAAGGCAGAACCAAGAGCTTCTAAGAAGCTTTTAAAAGTATTTGAGGTGGAAGTTTTGAAGACAAGCCCATAAAAGAAGTAAAAAAAAATCACCTAAGTGAACATTCTGCATTAGTGGGGATGAGGAGGATACAACAAGAAGTGCAAGAGGATGGGAATACCGTAATAAATTAATCTATTTTTTGTTATCACTACTAAAAAACACACCTCATGCTGAAATCCAGTGTAATTCCCAAAAGGACAGTTTTCAATATTTATTTGGTGGAGGCAAATGGGTTCTGGCCAATAATAAAGGAGATTTCTTATGACAACAGCAGTGTCCAAGGCTGGGTTGGATGGGGCTTGGAGCACCCTGGGACAGTGGAAGGTGTCCCTGCCCGTGGCAGGGGTGGCACTGGATGGGATTTAAGGTCTTTTCCAACCCAAACCCTTCCAGAATTCTGTGATTTAAGAATCACTTACATTCTGGAATTAAGCTGTGATGAGCACTGAACTAACCCAGCTCGTGCACATTTCCTTCTCCTCCTCTCACATTATTTTCAGATCATGTTAATATTGTTGAAGAGATTCTGCTCTCATTTTCTACATTCTAAATTCTCACCACTTTATAACACTTCCATGCACAAAAGCTTTATTCAAGGGAATTGCTTACAACAAAGTGGTTGTTATCTCTAATCTGTCTGCCAGTCATATCAACAGAAGTGAAGCCACATAAACCCATTTCTTTCCCCTTCAGCGAGCTGATACTTCCCTTCATAAGAGCTGCAAGTTTGGGTCTCGATGTAATGGGTTAAAAATGATCAAATAAATAATTTTCCTGCCTGGGAATGTCTTTGAAGCTGTAACATGAGTAGTGCTGTGGAGTAAAGTACCATTGACATTAATATAGATTAAGGATGTCGATGTCTAAAGTGGAGATGAGCAGGAATTTTGCTTTTGCTGCAGTTTTTGGCCAGGAGAATTCTTCAAGTTTGGAGAGCCACGGGCATGTTTCAAGAGGAGTCTGTAGCTTTTGACTGAAATCATGACTATTGATTATGGGCTTTATGAAGTAATACAATTTAGGGTGTTCCTAATATAAATATAAACTGATTTAGGGTGTTCCTCACATATGCTCACTCTCAGGCACATAACGTGGTCATGGGGCTGGTGCTGCCATAGGAGTGGTCTGAAATCATCACTATATCAGAGAGAATTCCCTTTATTACAGAACATTTGGGCCAATTTGAAATCATTTCCCAAATGGTACAAACCTCCTTCAACAACTGCTATTTTTTATAAGCATTTTAATTAAAAAGATCTCATTTCTTTGTCTCCTCAGAAAGGACTGTCATCACTATTCCACCCTCTGACACAGATGCAACAGTTGGAGAGAGCATTGTCCTGCCATGCCAGGTGTCCCACGACCCCTCCCTGGACCTGGTGTTCTCATGGACATTCAATGGCCAGAGAATTGATTTGGGCAGAGGAATCCATCACTTTGAAAGGATTGGAAGAGTGAGTTCCCCAAACTCCTTAATGAAACTCTTTGCCACAGTCTTTACACGACACGAATGTTTATCATAATTCCTCCCTCGCTGTTTATTTGCCTGGCAAATCACTGTTTCTTTGCAAGGGCTGCAAACATTTATTTTTCTTCCCTAAATTTTATAAAGGCGCTTGAGTTATTTGTGAAGCCAGAATAAAAATGTCCCCATGAAAGAAACTGATGATAGCTATGAATATTTTAATTTAAAAGCTGAATTTTATATTAATATTGAGCAATTTGTAAAAATGCCCTGTATGGAAAGCATGTTGTGAGTGATTAGTTTACTTTTTTTTTTTTTTTTTTTAATCTCTCCAGGAATCTGCTGGGGATTTGATGATAAGAAATATTCAACTGCATCATTCTGGGAAATATGTGTGCATGGTGCAAACTTCTTTAGACAGTCAATCTGCAACAGCAGATATAATTGTGAGAGGTATGTCTGTAAGGGAGACACACATATCTTCGAGAGGAATTAGGAATTCTTAACATCAGCTGTTGTTTAAATGGTTCCTAGGATGTCAATTCCACATCTCAGTGGTGAAATGTTTTCTTTCTTTTACTCTTGGCCCCAGAATTGTGGCCAGCATGATCCTGGTGTTCAGCCAGCCCAGGGGAATCTCTGCAGTTCTGCCCTGGTCTCTTTGGCAAAAATTTTGGGCCACACAGATCAGAGGGAACTCCTCTAATCTCAGCAGTGTTGTTATTTCCTTCAGGCATCTCTGGGTCACTGAGCAGGCTGGGAAAATCAAAACACCTCATTCCTTTCCCCTGTTTGGGGAGAATATGAATGAATATTTTCTAACTCAGCTTTTTTACTGCCAGCAGTGAGGAAATGCTGTCATGGGTGCAGATCTGTAAACCCTGGGAGAAATCAGAAATCTGTGTAGTGCACCATCCTGCATTCTTTCTGAACCTCAGTTTTGATTGAATTCAGTAGGAATTCTCAGAATGTTCCATGGTTCAACAAAAGACAACATTGGGTGCCTTTCTTTGTCAGACACAAAAAAGGAAATCATTCCTTTGTTTGTAGTTTTCATGTTAGCGACATCAAGACATTAATTTTCCTGACTCATAAAAATGTAATCCAGGCATGGAGCCATCATTTAGGGATTGTGCAGCTTTTATGACACTGCAGCTTCATGAATAATTCCTCTGACTTGAGAAAGTAAGAGCTGCCCAACCCATTCCAGCGGTGAATCTTCTCTTCCCAATACCTTCCTCTTAAAATGCTGATCGTGTCAGGCCCCCCAGGTCCACCAGAAGATGTTAAAGTTGAACATGTTTCTAGCACAACTGCTGGGTTATCCTGGAAGCCTGGAGCAGATAACAACAGCCCAGTGCAGATCTACAGTGTCCAGACCAGGACTCCCTTCTCGGTGGGATGGCAGGCGGTCGCCACAGGTGAGCAATTGGAGTTGTCTTGGATTTTTTATTTAGAATGTGCCATTGATTGCCTCAAAAACCCATTGCTGGTGTCATGTTTGCCTTCAGCTCCCGAGGTCATTAATGGCAGGACTCTCAAGGCCACCGTGGTGGATCTGAGCCCCTGGGTTGAGTACGAGTTCCGCGTGGTGGCCAGCAACAGCGTTGGGATTGGGGAGCCGAGCAGGCCATCGGCTCTGCTGAAAACCAAAGCAGCAGGTAAGGCCCTGCTCTCTGCCAGGCTTTTCCAGCTCTCAGCTCTGGGAATTTCACTGCAGCAGAGCCACTCGTCCCTACAGGGATGTTTACCCAGTTCCATAGGCAGGGATCCAACGTGTCCCGCAAGAACGCGTTACTGGATGGGACCTGGAGCACCCTGGGACACTGGAAGGTGTCCCTGCCCGTGGCAGGGGTGGCACTGCATGGGCTTTAAGGTCCCTTCCAACCCTGGCACTCCATGATAAAAGCTGGAATTATCCCGTGCTCCTCCCTTTGTTGTGTCCCAATCAACCTTTCACTCAAGCAATGGAGAGAACAATTTTTGTTCTCCCAATTAAATCCAAGTTTTTACCCTGCTCAGGGACTTGCACATGAAATGAGAACTCCACTCTCTGAATACCCCTTGGCTGCAGAGGTGTTTGATATCTGAGCATCAGGAGGAACAGGATAATTTTAACTTTGGTTATTGGAGGAAATAAATGACAGCATCCAAAGCCCAGTGAAACCAACAGCTTCTACTGACTCCAGAGTGGAATCCTTTCTGTCTGTCTGTCTGACCTGTACTCGTTTATCTTCTGGGACTTGGAACCTCACAGAAGCTGCCTCATTCTTGGGTGACCAACACTGTCAGTCCTTTGACTGGCTCAGTTTGCTATAATTTATTTGCAGCCCAAACCTTTGGTTTGTTTTATGTTCCTCCCAGCCCCCCGCTTATCAACTCTCTCCCACCTATAAAATCAGTGTTTATGGGATGGAAAGCAGTAAAATGGAAGCAGCTTTTACAATGCACTTTCTCTTCTCTGTTTATCTCATTTGCCAAGCTCTGAAGTCTGGCAAGCTGCATTTCAGGACAGAACTCAAAATACAGTATTGTACATTATACAGAAGAAAACATATTTCTTTTAGGATGTTTCTGGGAATAGAATCCCAGAATGGCTTGGATTGGTAGAGACCTTAAAGACCATCTAGTTCCACCTCCCAGTACCTTCCAGAGGAGGTCAGATTTCTTAAATTTCCCAGCAGACTATCTCAAATAAATATTCTCTGTTACATGATTGATCATGAAGACCAAATTAATCTTGAGAAGGTTTTTGTTGCTGCTACCACCGTGGGGCTTTGTAAAGTGGGATATTCAAAACCAGACAGGCAGTGAAAGCTTTCATCTTTTAAAGCTTTTATTTATTTATTTATTAGAGGGATTCACAAGGCTGGGGCAACGAGGAGAAGGAAACAATAAAATTATTGTTATTTATCATGGCAATAACACAAGGAAGATTATTTCCTTACAGTGTAGCTCTGTCTGAAGTTTAACAAAAGAGACAGGAAGACTCACTTCAGGTCTTAGCTGCTTAACTCCTTCACTGCTGTAAATTCTTCTGTCTCAAAACATTGCAGTGCAGTGGGACAATATCAGCTTTTATTAATTTTTTAATCATAATAGGAAACTGAAATCATCAGGGCAGTGTTGACAGCAAGTACCTGGCCAGGAAAGGGTGAATTTAAGCTCTGCTGTTGTAATAACTATTTTTCCAGCTGAAATCTGAGCATTAGTAGATTTCTGGATGTAAATGAGCCACTGTTCATTTCATTAAAATGGAGCTGAGAATTAATTGAGCCTCTGTTGGTGCACTCAGCTGTAAATTTTCATCTGTTTCTCAACTCTGACCCAGTTGAGGCTCTGCTGAGCTGCAGCACAAAATTTTCCCCGTGCAGACGTAGTAAGTACCAAACACATTTAACACATGAGCTAATTGAGCATCACTTGGTTCATGAAACAGTGAAACACCAGGCTTGAAAGTTTGTTTTGCTGTTTCCATGCAGTCCTTGCCAGTCTGAGATCATTTGCCTCTGATGTGCCCAAAGACATTGATTGTGGGTGACAAAAATTAAGAGCTCTGTGAAACCCTCCAGAAGAAACCAGGCTGTTTGCACTTGCACTCACTCCTGTGGCTGCACAGCAAAGTTATCCTGAAATTCCTCCCATTTCTAGAGGATGAGATCAGATAAATATTTATACCTGGACTAGAATCTGGAAGTGATAATGGGCTGACATCAGTTTCTGTGACCTTTAAGCACTGTTGCTTTTATTGCCACCCCAGAGCCAGGTTAATGCATTTGTCAATGGGATGGATGAGCAGATATGGCAAAAATTGCCCAAAATCTTTGAAAAAAAGCTTCTGAGATGTAAACATCCCACCTATTTCTCACCTTACACATCAGCTTTTCAGAGCTGAATGAAGACAATGACAAAACAATCTTGAAATTTCTGAAGAAAGGGTTTGGAAATGGCTCCACCATTTGTCCTGCAGAGGGTTCCTGTCTCTGCCCGTGCCAGGGATGTCCTCTTCTCTTAAACTTCAGCTGCTGAAAAAGAACGTGATGTCATAGAAGCATAGAGTGGTCTGGGTTGGAAGGGACCTTAAAGAAGAAATACAAAGCAAGAGGCAGGAAATGCTGATATTTTCTTTGCCTCTCCACCATGAGCCCCTTCAACCTCAACAAAGGTCCCTGATCTCAGTCCTCTACCTCTGGTGCCACACACCTCTGGAATGCTGGAGAAATCCAACGCTAACCAACCAACTTTTGGACACTTACAGTCTTGGGAGAAGGAGAAAAGCAAATTGTGAGCTTTGAATTTGCTAAGAAAAGCATACAACCAATTAAAAAAATTAATATATTGCTCCAACAACATGTTTACTGAACAAATGCATAATTAGTAAATCAGTAGTGTTGCAGCTACAGTCTGAATGGAACATCATTTCGCCAATTAGTTGATGAGGCATAATAATGTCAGATACTTGATGCTCCCAGTTCTTTAATTAATTTTTTGAACCAGGGTGCTCAGGTATCAAATTCATCTATGGCTTCAGCCTTAGAAAACGTGTAAACATCATTTCAGTTCATTTCAAATGGGCTGCTGTGCAATGTAATCCCTGTTCCACCTGCTGAGAGGTGGAATGGCTGCAGGTGAGGTAGGAAATGCTCTGATCCCCCACTTGGAAAGGCCCCCAGTCCAACTTTTGGCCGACCACCACCTTGTCCAGAGCTGGACACAGCACTCAAGGTGTGGCCTCAGCAGTGCCCAGTGCAGAGGGACAATCACTGCCCTGCTCCCGTGGCCACACCATTGCTGGTCTAGGCCAGGTGACCTTGGCCTTCTTGCCCACCTGGGCACACCTGGCCTCGTCTTCAGCTGCTGTCACCAGCACCCCCAGGTCCATTTTTGCTGGGCCACTTTCCAACCACTCTTCCCCCATCTTGGAGTGCCCCATGGGGCTGTTGTGACCCAAGAACAGGACCCTGCACTTCACCTTGCTGAGCCTCACACCACTGCCCCCAGCCCGTGGTTCCAGCCTGCCCAGATCCCTCTGCAGATCCACACTCCTGTCACTCTCACTTTTCAGCCTTCTGAGGTTTTCATTCTTGTGATGGAGTTTCTCACGCTGTTTTTTGTAAACATGCACATGTTTTTCTAACTGTCTTTTTGTTTTTCATTCTTTCTCCTGGGAGGAGAAAGGTTTGATGGACTTTGTCATTGACCAGTGTGGTTGGAGAGGTGGTAACTTCACCTTCCAATCGATGGTCGTTTCTAGACCTCTATATAATGTGAAAACCAAAATAAAGTTTCTCTCTTCTTTGCCTTCTCTCGGGTGTGGCTGCGTTTGTCTCTGAGTTTCGTGTTGCTCAACAGAGTGACACAGTCCCACCCAAACTAGTGCCACCCTGAGGGTGCCCTTGATCCCTTGGTCCAGGTCAGCCATAATGACATTAAACAGGGCTGGTCCCAGGGCTGAGCCTTGGGGAAGCAGCTGCAAACACCAGCACCTTTTCTTCTGCAGTTCCTGTGGTGGCACCCACGAACATCAGCGGAGGAGGAGGGACCCGCTCCGAGCTGGTCATCACATGGGAGGTAATTCTGAGCTCAATTAACCCCAGCTGTCTAACGGGGATAAACCTGGGGGTGAAATCGCAGCCCTGCTGAAATCCAAAGGCTTTTGGTCACCGGCTTTGGTCGAGCCTGGATTTCACCCTGGATGTGGAGAGCAAACAGCCTGTAAGATATACAGCAAGTTTTCTGTGTTAGAGGGAACAATTTGTAAAAATAAACAGTTTAAGAGGCATGTTGTAAAGATGTTTAGAAGTCTGCATAACCCTCTTATCTCCATTGTACAGGAGGTGCTTAGCACACTAATCTGCTTGGCCATTTTCTGCATTTACATTTTTCCTACTTTTGTTTACATGTTTTCCATTCTGGAACACTGTGCTGACAAGACATATCCTATTATGCGTTAAAGGAGATGAGCCCTTTAATTCTGCAGCACTCCAGCGAGAGCAAAGAATGCACTTTTTCAGAGCAGTTAATGCCAGACAAGTTGCAGAGGGTGAGTGCAGGTCATTTCAGAGAGCAGAAAGTGAGAGCTGTGGGAAGGAGCCTCCTTTTCCAGCCTCCCAGCAGCTTCCCACAGGCGCTGGGATGAAGGCAGGCAGCCTCTGGCAAAGCCTGGGAAGTGATGGGGCAGCTGCTTGGTCAAAAAGTGAAAAATCAGATCAAAAGAAATTTTTAAAAAATCCCCACAAGATAAATAACACCGCTGATGTTTTCCCCTCCCCGTGCTGCAAACAGAGTGAAATTCCACTTTCCCTGAACTAAGTTTTCCTTCATCTGCACCTTTCACCCTTTTGTTTCATTTTCTCCTCTTTGGGAGCAGAAGAACATGAAAATCGAAAACAACCTGAGAGATCTCAATCAGATTATCCTGTTGGACTCCGTAGTGTGTCCCAAAAAACAATCAGAAGAAATCCTAATTATGGCCAGCTAACAACACTGAACACAACTCTGCGGCATTCTGTGATGAACTCACTAAATGTCTTGATTAAATCTGAGGTGACAGAAGCCTCAAAAACAAATTAAATGCTCTAGAAAGTAGCTTGAACTCCTATAAATCCCCAGTGAGCCATCATCCCTCACATTTAACTCTCTCAGGACTGGAAGAGAGATGGGAAGGGGAATACTGGGTGTTTGTAAAACACTGAAGGAAGGAAATGTTATAAATGCCAGGGCAGGCTTATCATCGTTATTTTTATTATTAGAAGTAGAAGGAATTTATGATAAAAATAATATAAGTGCCCTGAAATCTTCTGAAGTGCTTCCAGACTTCCCCTGTCATCTCATACTCTTTGTGCTCCCAAGAGTTTGCAGAAGAGGCTGGAGCCAGGACTCAGGTCCTGACCCTTTTTCTGGCTTTTTGCACCATTTTCCATGTCTGCTTATCCATGTCCCTTCCTTTAATGCAAGCCTCTGAAATAAATGCAGTTTTACTGAGAAACACTTCCTTTCTCCATTTAATCCTGATTTTATTTCATGAATGTTCTCTTGCTCTGAGAACGTGGAAGTATTTTTATTCCATGAAAAACCAAACTTCATGCTGGACACGGTGTTGCTGTAATTGCCTTTTCAGTTTGAGCCTTTCATACGTATCTTGACATGAGATTTTATTAATAGAAACATTAATTTTGCCATGTTGATTTGCAGGAACATTTCTGTTCTGAGAACTTAAATAAGAATATGTTCATGCACTTGAGGCTTTCTCCTTGCTGAAAAAAATACATCAGTACTCTACTCAGAGGAAGGCAATTATACAACTGACACACATTTCTTTGTATACATTTGTTCCTTCCCAACTCTTTTTTTCCTCTAAAATCATTTATTTAAAATTAGCATTCCTATGCCCCTTTGGGGAAAGAAAAAAATCTACACGCTACAACTTGTACTGAGTGAAATGCTTTTAATTTTGCAAACTTCACGCCTGAAAGAGACAACTTTAATGGAGCTGATCAGACCTTTTGTTTCTAAATTGATTGCCCCGATAGATTTATTATTTTGATTTTTATTTCAATATTACATTGACAGATGGGGCAAACATTATTATCTTCTCCAAGGCACAGCCAACTAAATCAATACCGCTAAAATATAGTCAGGGAATGAAGATTCAATTAAAACTGTGGATACATGCAAACCTTTATTGACTGCCTTGTCACCACAGCCAGTGTCAGAAGAACTCCAGAACGGGGAAGGTTTTGGCTACATCGTCATGTTCCGTCCCCTTGGCTCAACAACCTGGACCAAAGCTGTGGTGGCCTCGGTGGAATCCAGCAAATATGTTTATAGGAACGAGAGCATCACACCCCTCTCTCCTTTCGAGGTCAAAGTTGGTGTCTACAACAACGAAGGAGAAGGGACCCTGAGCTCCATTTCCGTCATCTACTCAGGAGAGGATGGTAAAAGGGGTTACTCTTAGTAGTAACGGGTGTGTAGCAGCAATAGGTGACAGAGATGATCAGGCAGATCTCACGGGGTTTTTAAGGACCTTGCTCAAACCTGCTCATTGGATGTTTATAACAGACGTGAGGCAGGGGACGGGAATCTGAACCAAAAATAGCAAGGGGCAAATTTTCAGAATTGTGGGAAATAGATTTATAGAGAGTTTTTAGAGGGGAAAACCAACAGAGAGGGGGAAATGTGGGAAAAACGCTCATAGTGTTTTATAATTAGGAAATTGTTAGCTTCTGATTGTGATGGCATAGATTGTAACATCTGTATTGTCTCACCCTTCATATGAGACTGAAAATAGAATAAAAGGTTTTTAAAACACCTCTCAGCTCCCCCATCTCTAAGTAAAAAAAAAAACTAAATCCAACACAGAATGTTTTTCAGTAGAGGGCCTGTTTCAACTAATTTGTCCCCAGGCTGCTCCTGCTGAGTGTGTTGGGAAAACTGGGAGACACTCAAAGCTGCTGCTCTCAGAGGGTTTGGTTCCTCAGACCACTCAGTGCAGCCAGTCTCTGAAAATCTTCTCCAGCAGATGGGGAATGACCAATTTTGAGACCAGGTTTTGCTGGCATTCCACCAGAAGTGGAGAGTAAAGCTTGTGGCTACACCAGGGGCCCTTCCTGCTGCTTCCCCCAGCATGTCCTCCCCTGGCACTGTCTCTGTGGTCACCCCCATGTCCCAGCAGCTCTGTTTGTCCTGTCCCAGAGCCACAGATGGCCCCGGCGGGAGCCTCGGCGCTGAGCGTGTCGGCGGCGGCGGTGGAGGTGTCCTGGCTGCCCGTCCCCTGGAACCGCCACACGGGCAGGGTGCTGGGCTACGAGGTGAGGGGCTGGGCCACGGGCTGAGGGGCTGGGCCACAGGCTGAGGGGCTCCGACACCTTGAAGTTGTCCCTTTCCTGTCCAGAATCCTTTTGGCTTTCTGGTTCCTCCTCCCAATCAACAAAGTGCTGCTTGCAAGTCAGCAGAGCATGGAGCTCTTCCCCTGGCTCTCATTAACAGCAGCCCACCTGAGATAATCAGGAGGATTTACAGCCCAGAACTGCAGCTCTGTCCCAGAATTTTTGTGCTCAGGTTTGGGGACAGGCACACATGGCACTGCTGTCAGAACAGGGCAGGACAAATGTCCTTCAGCGCTACCCAGAGATTGTGCTGTGGTGCATTGAAAGGCTTTTAACTTCTCCCTCCTCTTAATAAAATAATTTAGGCTAGAAAAGACCTTTAAGACCATCAGGTCCAACCATTAACTCAAACATTTGAAGAGGGCAGTGGAGGAGTCCCCATCCCTGCAGGGATTTAAAAGTCCTGTGGATGTGGCACTTGGGGATGTGGTTTAGTGCTGGCCTTGGCATTGCTGAGTTAGTGGCTGGACTTAAAGGTATTTTCCAACCTAAATGATTCTGTGATTTTAGGATTAAGTAATGTCAGATGTCATTTCTGGTAATTTTCTTCTTTTTTTTTTTTTTTTTAATTTGTAGATAAGAGGAAAATAAGTCAAAACCACTTTAAATTCTGTCCTATCATTGCAATGTATAAATGAAGGTAATAAGAGTCATGTACAGTCCACAAACCTTCCTAAATCAATTACTCACTGAAAAAAATAGCAGTTCTAAATAGGTGTCACTGAATCAAAACTAGAGCCAGGACACAAAATAATTAAAAACATTTTAGATGATTGAGATAAATGTTCTTTTGTATCTCTTAAGGTTTTCTTTCATTCTGTTCAACCATAAAACCAACAAAGCTTTTATCATTCCTCACCTTATCAAAGGTTTCCTTCTGGACATCTGTAATTTTAAGGATTTCATTTAGTTCCTTAATTGGGATTCAGTCTCTGAAATGTTATTGCTTCTCTATAAATATTCATGCCTGGGCTTACATCCTGCTAGATTGGAGTACAAAAAAACTCCTGTATTCCTCGAAATCTTCCTTGTCAGCATGTCTGCTTCCCAGCCAAGCCCCTAATTGCTGGAACACAACGAATTGCCTGTTCTTTGTTCTCGCTTTTTAGGTTTTATATTGGATCGATGATCCCAAGGAAAGCACAGCTGGGAAGGTCAGAGTCAGTGGGAATGTGACAGCCAAAAACATCACGGGCCTGAGAGCTAACACGGTGTATTTTGCAACAGTCCGAGCCTACAACACCGCGGGGACAGGGCCCTCCAGCACCCCGGTGAATGTCACCACCAAAAAATCCCGTGAGTGTTGGGTTTGGTACAAGTGTCCCCAGGTCCCAGCTGGGACAGGCACACTCCTGTGTTGGTGTCAGTTCATTTTTCCCTTTCCCAAACAAGACAGAACTGCTGGGAGATGTTCCTTGAGCTTTTATTGTGGTATTATTGTGTGTATTACTGCCCTCCAGCACCCCAGTGAATGTCACCACCAAAAAATCCCGTGAGTGTTGGGTTTGGTACAAGTGTCCCCAGGTCCCAGCTGGGACAGGCACACTCCTGTGTTGGTGTGAGTTCATTTTTCCCTTTCCCAAACAGGACAGGACTGCTGGGAGATGTTCCTTGAGCTTTATTGCAGCACCAGTCTCATTCCATGGCTGAGACAATGGGAAGGTGGCAACAGCTCACATCTGGCCAGCAGCAGCCAAAGATTTCTTTGTTACAGAGCATTTTGAAAACTTTCTAGCCAATAGCACACTGCTAAAGCTTACAGATAATTGTTCTGGGCAGCCACTGAAAGCACACTACACCTGCCTCACACAGCGCTTGTATGCTCTCTATTAACAATACACAATACTCCATTATTAAGCTTAAAACCTTCTCCTATCTCGCTGAGCATATTTTTCTGCAGTCTTAAGGTCTATCTGAGCCAAGCCTAAAACTCAAGCTATTGTTTCATGTCCTTGCTTGCTGTACTACTGTAACTTTTCTACTTTCATACTTTGCAGCTGCAGCTCTAAGTTCTCTGTTATTTTCTGTTTCTGAGGCCTGCTTTTACAGCTTTCTAAAAGCTTTCTTACCTTTACTAATTCCCACATTTCCCCCTCTTGGTACAACTAAAAAGAAACTCTCTTAACTTTGTCACTTCACTAACTCCCCACATTTCAACTCACCGTGACACATCACTGCCAAACGCTTCAACAGCAAAGAAAACTGAATCCCAAATTTCTTCATAAGTCAGACAACAAAATCTGTGACTGAGAAACTTCCTCCTGTCCTAAATCAGTGCCCATGAGGAAGGATTTCAGTTTGCCTGGGAAGAGCAGCCCCCTTGCTTCCAGGGGATGTCAGAGATGCAGAGCCAGTAAAGGAAAGACGTCCCACAGGTCCAACAAGAGACTCTGGGGTGAGGCTGTGCTGGTTTGGGGGTTTTAAAGGAAGCTGTTGAATGCACCAAATGCAGAGGGGTTTTGAACTCTGAACTTTGCACTGCTGAGGGCAGCATAAGGGATACATTGATATAAACACAATTTAGTCTTTTTTTTTTAAATTTAATACTAAAAGTTAAGCCCTCTGCTGTTTTGTTTTTCCTTGGATTCTATTTTCCCAGTAAATTATTGATCAGCCCTTTAGCATAAAAGGGAAATATTTCTCCTGAGTTTCACCAGTTTTCCTATTTTCTATATGCTGTTCCATGCCATTACTCCAAGTGCAAGATAGGAGCAACTTTTAGAACGAGTTAATTGATTTTTTAATTGCCACAAACCCAATATTTATTGTAACTAAAACAAAAATAAAGCCAGAGAAGGTATTTCTGAAGGGCTCAAACAGGACCCACCCCTAGAATTGCCCAAGACCAGGTTGGACAAGGCTTGGAGAAACCTGGGATGGGGGAAGGTGTCTGTGACCATGGCAGGGAGGTGAATGAAATTAAATTTAAGTGCTATTCCAACCAAACCATTCTGTGATTCCATGACTTTTCTCACAGTCCATTTTCCAATAGAAAATAGATTCATCTCTGGGAATTCTTCCTTCTATTCCTATGTGCATCTGTATGAAAGACAAGTTAAAGACATGGCAGTCAAATGACAAAACACAGAAGGAATAAATTTGCTTTTGTTTTACATCTACTTCGTCTTCTGTCAAATTCAGGATTGTGCTAATGGCTCATTTAAAAATTAAAGTCAAAATAACCTTTTAAATATTTAAATATATAGATTAAAATTTCAAGCTCTGTCTGTGGAAGATGCAAGCACTTGCAATAAGAGAAGAGACAATATGTCAAGAGAATATAAACAATGTGCATCTGGAGCAGGAGATGGAGCTCCAAAGTAATAGCTCTGTCTTCCTGCTCAGCATCCAGGATTCCTCCTGCTCATCCCATTATTGCAGGGACTCAGCAAAGCTGAAACGATCCTTCTGCCAAAGAGGTGCAATTCTGATTGAAATGTTCCTCTCTAAGGTCGATGTAAGGTCTAAGGTGACATCCTGGTTTAAGTTAAAAGTACTTAGGGAGGTGGAATTGATGCCCTCAAACCATGGACGTGGCTCCATAAGGAGCTGTTCTCTTCTGGTTCTTTAATTATATGGCATGGATTTCAGAAGTTCCTCTTCCTCTTCCTCTTCTTCTTCCTCTTTCTTCTTTGCCTTTTCCTCTTTCCTCTTTCCCTTTCCCCTTCTCTTCCTTTTCCTATTCAAATTCCATTTCCCCTTCCCCTTCCCCTTCCCCTTCCTCTTCCTCTTCCTCTTCCTCTTCCTCTTCCTCTTCCTCTTCCT
>VXAX01001267.1:201911-225570 GCA_013399835.1 Leptocoma aspasia | reverse complement strand
ATAGATACATATCCACATTAAATATATCAATATTACATATAGATTATATAGATTTTAGAAATATTTTCATGGATATACCTCAGCTCAGTACAGCAACAAAGCCAAGTGTTACCTAGACCATGACAATGACATCAGCACCTCAATAACCTTGAGCAGATATTTGGGATTTCTATTATTCTTGATAGCATTGATTGCAAGAAATTAATTGANGCAAGCACTTGCAATAAGAGAAGAGACAATATGTCAAGAGAATATAAACAATGTGCATCTGGAGCAGGAGATGGAGCTCCAAAGTAATAGCTCTGTCTTCCTGCTCAGCATCCAGGATTCCTCCTGCTCATCCCATTATTGCAGGGACTCAGCAAAGCTGAAACGATCCTTCTGCCAAAGAGGTGCAATTCTGATTGAAATGTTCCTCTCTAAGGTCGATGTAAGGTCTAAGGTGACATCCTGGTTTAAGTTAAAAGTACTTAGGGAGGTGGAATTGATGCCCTCAAACCATGGACGTGGCTCCATAAGGAGCTGTTCTCTTCTGGTTCTTTAATTATATGGCATGGATTTCAGAAGTTCCTCTTCCTCTTCCTCTTCTTCTTCCTCTTTCTTCTTTGCCTTTTCCTCTTTCCTCTTTCCCTTTCCCCTTCTCTTCCTTTTCCTATTCAAATTCCANAAAAAAAAAAAACCAGATAATTTTGTTTTGCAAATCCTCCTGTGGTGTTTTTTCAGCCCCAAGATCATGAATTAAGATGGCTTTAAGTTTCTATGTCAAAAAGCTTTGGACAAGGCCATAATTCACCCATTTTTGAGTGATTTCAAATCTCTTCAGAGTGCACAGCCAATGAAGTATTTGACATCCTTTGCCTCTTGTGACTATTTTGTTATCCAATTCCTTATACAAAATGTTTCCTGAAAGCAACAAAGAGCATTCAAGCCATATTTAAATAAATTTGCAGTTTGATATATGTGAGTGTAGATAAATGTCTTCATAATGAAATGAATCTTTCCCAACACTGACAGCGTGGCTGATGGACAGAAGGACATCCCTGGATATTCACCTGGAGCTCCACCAACACCCAATTCCCTACCAGAGGGATGGATTAAACTTCCCCAAAGTCACCAGGCAGATGGATATGAAACAGCAGGACCCATCAATTTGTTTTATCTCTGTGGGAAATGAAAGAAATTGTCACCAAATCAACCGTTCCTTCCGAGTGACACCCATCAGTCACCAACATACAGGGGGGGAAGTGAAGGATCCCAGAGTTAAGCAGTTTCAAATCAGGGCTGGAATGTGTTTCTCCAAATCTCTCCTCATTTTTACCTCTGTTTCAATCCTTCTTTCCTGTGCCACCACCCAGCAGGGCCTGGGAGGCCGTGCCATGGGACAGGAGGGAATGTGCTGGCCTAAATCCGAGCTCCAGCTCAAAGGCACAGTTCCACCCTCACATGTTCACATGGGATTCGATTCCAGTCACTTGTAGGCAAATTTTCAAAGTTCTCACTCTCAGGCACAAAAAACCTTTGAAAAAGCTGCTCTCAGCCTATTGTGCTGAGAATTTCTGAAATCCTACAATGTTTTATGGTGGATCACATGGAGACTTTCATGTGCAGCTCTTTGTAACCTGTCCTGGCTGATGGAAAGCTTGGCTGCTGTAGTTTGCTCTCAGTTTTAGCTTTTTCTGAGATCCAGACAGCAAAACATCCTCTAGGACATGGAAAGATTGGGAGGAACAACATTTTCCTTCCACAAAATCTCTCAAATATAACTTCAACTGTCAGACACTGTCAGGCTGTGCCTAATTTTGCAAATGAAGTCTCACAGTAAGAGGTTCTGTGCTATGAATAGATCTTTATTCTGACTAATACCAGAGCAATGATGGACTGCAAAACGGTTTTTTGGTCTTTTAGGTTTGAATCACCCAAGCATTTGCTACTCCCATATCAGCAGCTCATTCAGCTACACCATGAAAATTAATATTCAGTTTATCTCGTTATTATCATCATCTTTTTTTTTTTTTTTTTTTTTTAAGCACCAAGTCAACCTCCAGCAAACATCGCCTGGAAGCTGACAAATTCCAAAATCTGCCTAAACTGGGAGCATGTGAAAACAATGGAGAATGAGTCTGAGGTGTTGGGCTACAAAGTAAGTGACTTTTTAGCTCATTAATCAGATATTTTGGTTACAATACAGGTACAGAGATTTGGTGGAAGGTTAGTGTTCATTACCTGGAACACTGATTTTTCTGGATTTATTGGGATGGTTAGCTGATGTTTGTACAAATACTCATTCAGAGTAGGATTTCTTTATCCCAACAGAGGGATTTTCTGTCCCCAGTCCTATATTTCTCTTGTCCCCTTGTAATCTTACTTACCTAAAATTTCTTGCTTTGACATCTCCAGGGAAGGAGTTTCACAAATATATAAGAAATGGAGAACAGTCTTTGAAGCATTAAAGGCAGTCATAAACCACATTTTAACATTCTCACTCTCTGGCAGTTCATAAATGTACCTTTAAAAAACAGACTGGAAGATACTCACACAAAGATCTATGTGAATGAACCAAAAAAGCACTCCCATAAATCTACTTTTAAAGGAAATACAAATTTATTTTAAAGTTTATTTGCAGTGCAGAATTCTTTGATTATCCTCGGGTTCTGGGAAACCACCTGCTGTGGTACCCACCCCAAAATCCTGCAGAATTTATTCTCTTCTTTTAATTGCTTTTAACACCCTGCAGGATGCTGAGAGTGCTCGGAAAACTTTGGGACACGACAGAAAAATCTCTCAGTCCCGCCCAAAAAACCCATTAAAACTTAAAACTAAATGAAGTAACTCTTGTTTTCCAACCCCTTTCTGCTTAGATTCTGTACAGACAGAACAGGCAGAGCAAAGCCCATATCCTGGAGACAAACAACACTTCAGCTGAACTCCTGGTCCCATTTGAAGAAGATTATCTCATCGAGATAAGAACCGTCAGTGATGGTGGTGATGGCAGCAGCAGTGAGGAAATTAGGATTCCAAAAATATCGAGTAAGTGAGAGATTTTTTTCCCCCCTCTGAATGCTGTTGCATAAGAAGAAATCTGTGCCTCCAAGCACAACAGATTCCCAGCTTGTCCCTTGCCATAGGTGTCCTCCCTCCTGGTGCTTTTCAGTGCTGGCTCCTAAAAATTTGCCTCTGATCCTCTCACATTCATTAGAGGAGAAAGTGTTTTGCTCCACACTTTATTTTTAGTGCAGGTCTCCACTGCCCTGGCATGCAGAGCTCAGGGAAGGACACAGGAATAAGATTTCTTGGGAAAGTTCTCCCACATAATGTGGCCCTAAATCAGCCCTGGAGCTGGGACAGAAACCCCTGTCCCATGGCTGGGGCGGGGTGGCCCAGGGTGCAGCCTCTGCTCTCAGAAATAACTTATTATTCATGGAGAAGGGAGCATTTTTATATTTATATATCATTTTGTTCTGCAACAAAATAGTCAAAACCCTCTCAAAGAAGATACTCACAGGAAAGGTGGGATGTTGATCCAAAAGCCTACTCCAGGAAATGGCCACTACAGAGTAATAAACAAATAAATAGAAATAATATTTGTGGATAATGTTTCATCTTGAAAAGAGAACAGAGATTGCTGTTAAGCTAAAATGCAAAGAAAAACTAATTTTTTGACACAGATTTACCTCTGTCTGTTTACATTTTTACAGGTTTAAGCTCTGGAGCAATGAAATTATCCCAAAGGATAAACCATACTTTGGCATCTGGGATCCTGCTATTGAGTTCTGTTCTTCTAAATCCTTTTCCTTGCTGGTTCCAGCAATGCTCAGCCGTGGACTTTTAAAAATAAAAAGCGTAGATTTTATCTTTATTCTTCACCATAACCAATGTTCCTGAGAAAAACCAACACTGGGGAGGGGGAGGGAGGAAGAAGTGGTCTGTCATTAAGAAAATACTAGGTATTGATATTCCACAAATTTTTAAAAATAGGCTTGGAAATGAACGGGTAAATCAACATGCATTAATTAAACAGAGTGATGCCAAACCTAATTTGGGATTGACACGTGGGTGGTCTCAAATTTTTTCCAAGCAGTTGTTATTGGAACAGCATTTTAATGGAATGTCAACCTGTGCAAGCTGATGGGAGGGGGAGAAGAGATTTAAAACTCTTGTGATGTGGATATTATTTATCTCATGTTCTTCAATGTATCCTGTTTAAAAAAAAAACACTTTCAATTAAATAAAAGCTATTTGTTTACTTCTTGCATTTGTCTCTATTAGAGGAGGTGTCATAAAACACATTATTTGAAGTACCCTGAGCTATTTTCTGCAGAAAGGAGGAACTTAAATAAAGGGAGTCTCCTATGGACCAATCCAAAGCCTAGTGAATTCCACAGAAAAACTTCCAGTGGCATCAGCAGGATGCCTTGAACCAGAGCTGAGACAGCAGCACCTTTTATAACATCAGATACTTTACATCCTCTCAAATCCATTTTGAAGGACTTGTCCATGCAAAGACTGTTCTGATCAACAAAACTTCCCGAGATACTGAATATTTTTTGAGGGAAGGTTGAAATCTATCTGTCATTTGGCAGGATCAGTTGCTCTCTGCTGATTTTGTTATTCTTTGCTGTGGCTTGAAAGCATAGACTCATCTGTGGGTTGAGCGTGAAGGTAAATGAGAAGAACGTTGATTTTCATCACCTTGAAACAGAAATAAAAGCAGCTAATTAAGCCCTTCGATCTCCTGAGTCCCCAGAATGACAAATTAAACACCAGAGCCTGGCTTTCAAGTCAGGAGATGCAGCTCCACACTCGAAGCCACGCTCCTGCCAGCTTGAACCGCATCTGATAAAAGGTGGTTTGTGCCTGATGTCATTACTGGGAAATCTTTTCTTTCTTCCCATTTTGCTCTGATGTTTGTTTTCTTTTCTCCACTGTCAGATCCATGCTGTGACATCTTTGCAAATATTTGTAACTACAAGATAACCAAAAAACCCCAAATATTTTTAAAAAGGGTCCTGTTGGAATGGGGGTGAGGACGTGTCAGCACATGAATGAGTAAAAGAAGTTCAGCTGTGCATTGAAATCCTTCAAAAAACACATTAAACCATGTTTGTTATCCATGGGCATGGGAATGTGAATTCATAGAGGAAGCTCCAAAACTTTGGTACCTCCTCAAGGTCCCTGCCAAGCCAAACCTTTCTCTGATTCTCTGATTCCTCACAGAGCCCATGGGCTGGTCTGGCAGAAAATAAACCCAAAATTGATAAAATCATTGCAAAACCACATGGTAGAGATTGATGTCCAAGCAAATAACTCTTCACAGACTCATGGAATGGTTTGGGTTGAAAGGGACATGAAAGATCTCTTGCAGCTGGTGATATTTAATAACCTCCACATTGAATTTAATCAAGTATTTTCTAGAGGTCACTCCTGTTTGGTTTTGAAAGAGATTTTTGCATCATCCCTTCCCAGCAGGTGTCCAGCAGGACCTCTGCTCACTCCCAGACCTTCTGTGCCCATTACACAACAGGTACCTTTTATTTCCCTTCATTAAACTGAATCTGAAGTCCTTACACTTCACAACATCAATGTAATTCTTTGCTAACTTTACCCAAAACATCTTTTTATTCAAGTGAAAAGAGATTTTCTGCAGAGCAGTTACAGCTCAATAGAAGGTCTGAGAGATGCTTAATTACAGGGAGGCTCTGGAAATAAAATGTCACTTTTAGAAGTCTGTCCTCTGGGATTTCTACAAAGTTCCTAATCACAGGAGTTATTAGGAAGAGGTTTAACACCGCTTCCAAAAGAGGAGAATGGTTTAGAAAGAAATGAATGTGCTATATAAAATCCTGATAATACCTTAATGAAGTAAAAACATTTTTCCCTGTGGTGGAAGTAAACAATGAATCACTTCTCCAGATTTCTTCTCACTTTTGTGCAGCACTGATTGCTCTTTTCTCGCTGTAGAAGATCCAAATCAGACTCTTTAACCTCAGCATTTCCCCACTTTGTCACTCCCCTTTTTAAAAAAGGGACAACAGAGGAATCCCAGGAATACGAGTGAATGTTCCCTTCTGAATTCCCTTGGAGCTGGAGCTTCCAGGGTGAATATTCTGCCTCAGGAGCAGAACTAAGCAGCCTCAAGGAGAAAAAACTTTAAATCCAGCTCCTCCCATCCTCCCTAAATCACTGCAGAACTTGTGCAGGTTCATTTTCTCCTCTTCAGCTCCCCAGTCCTTTTTTTCGGTGTTTCACCAGGACAAATTGAGGCTGAGCAGCCCAAAGCACCGAAAGTCCAGCTCTTTTTATGTGAAAATGTTATTAAAGCAGCTGATGCTGAAATGGAAAGAGTTCACATGGCTGGCAGCTTTCATTAAAAAGAAAAGAGAAAGGGTCAAAAAAGAGTTTTGTCACTTAAGAGTTGCAGGAAAAACTTTGGAAATAGGAACAGCACAAATCCCCTAAAACCAAAAGTTGAAATGAAAACAACAGAAAAACTCTGCTGTGCTCCTGATGTTTAACAGCCAAAACCTGAATTTAAAACCCCATTTAAAGGTGCCCAGTAAAGGGAATTTTGGGCCCAGACTGAGCAGATTTTAGAGAAAATCACAGACTAGCCAAAGTTTTCAGACAGCTGGAAAAATAATACCTATTTTCTTTTGATAACCTAAGAAAAGTGCCCAAACATGAAAGAGACTCACAGTCAGGGATTTTCATTTTGAATTTAACACATCAACAAAATATTTCTCCATGAAAAAAGCAATTTTGAGCCTCTCCAAATGTTTCCCTTCACTCCAAGCACGATGTTTCTTTGTGATTTACGAGCATTTAAACTTTATTTAACATCTTCTCCCTTCTTTATAGGGCAATTTTTGAATAGGAATGCCAAGAAACGAAATAAAATAGCCCATGTGTGTTATTGCACCAGCCCCTAAATCAACATTATACTGGAGTGCAGAAAGTCCCTGTTTTGTGTGGCTCGTTGGAATGCAGCCCTGGTGACGCCTTGACACGGAGCTCTAAATCACATCCATGAACAAATGTGTTGTCAATGTGCAAAAAAGGTTTTATTAATATCTGCCTGTGCCTCGGTGGTGGAGAATTCCCCACGGTGGAGGAGGGGATTCATCTGCTCACGGAGTTCTGGGGGCTCACTGGGGTGCTGTGGGTGGTGCCAGGGGACCCTGGCTCCTTCTGTGCCCCCCTCCATGGATTTGTGTCTGCTCAGGGAGCACAAAATATGTGAGAACTTGAATAAACCAATGGTTTTGCTTTCCCTGCTCGAAAGATGTCAGAGCTTGAATGAACCAACATGTTCATTCCCCTCCAGCGCTGATATTTCCAAGACACCATCCCCCAAAACTGCCCTGGACGTGCCCAATGGTTGCTGCATCTCAGTGCTCCCAAAAATGAGGTTTCAGGTGCCTCTGTAGGTGTAGCCACAATGTCATGGAAGCACAGAATCCCAGACTGGTTTGGGTTGGGAGGGACCTTAAAGCCCACCCAGTGCCACCCCTGCCATGGGCAGGGACACCTCCCACTGCCCCAGGCTGCTCCAAGCCCTGTCCAACCTGGCCTTGGGCACTGCCAGGGCCTTGGGAATGAGTGCATTGAGGTCTGGTGGCAGTCACAGAGTTATCCCCAAGGATGCTGAGCTCTCCCAGGTACAGGTGCAGCAGCACCTGTGCATTATTCCTGCCAAGGAGTGGCCCAGCCTCCCTCCACTGAGTTATTTTCCATATGCTCCTTCTGCTCCTGACGGAATTTATGGGAGGGATAACACCTCCAGGATTGCTCTGAACTGAAAATATAAATTAATGGCAAATGATGCATTCAGAAATATCCCCCTAAAAATTTAAATAAGGTTCCACAGACTTCACACAGAACGCCCCTGGCCAAATCCAGAGTCTAGGTAGGGATTTGACATTTCTCTCGCTCTGACCATTATCTAATCTAAAAACTGGGGGAGAGGGTGGGGAATCAGCACTATTAAAATAGCCTGTATAAAATCTTCCTTGGAAAAATTTACCATGAGGAAAAGGTCAGTTGGACATTTTGACAGCACAGTACAATGAGGGCCTCTAAATAGCTTCAATCATTCAGGCTTTTTTATTAGGAACATCTTTTGTCAGTTCCTAGCACTAAATGCTTGAAAATAAATCTGATGTAGCAATTAAAACATCATTTTAATCATACTGGTGTGCATTGTTTCTTTACTTAACCTACTTTATAGACACCAATCTATTTCAGTACTGAAAAGCAGCTACAAATGTTTGGCATGTTTATGGAATGGACTGGAATAATTCTGAAATGCTAGGGGATCCCAGAAGAACAGAAGTTTGTTGCGAGGTGTGTTCAATAAGATAAATGGAATTGTTGCACTTGAGTCATCACCTCCTCACAATTGGTTTCTTCCAGATTGCCTTCAGTGAAATGTCCAACACAAACTTTCCTCATTCGTGTACCTGTTTGTCTCCTTATGCTGGTTTTCCAGCCACATTCCCAGTCATACCCCTCTGCTCCAACCATCTACTCCCATCTCCTCAGGTATAATCCAATTTTTCCCTTAGAAAAATTGGGAGGGACCATCCACAGGCTCTGCCAGTATCCTTGCATTGGGTTACTGTTATGGTAAGAAGTCAAATAAAAACTCATTTTTATAAAATGGGAGACACCTCCCATTCTCCCAATGGGAGGAGGACACCTCCCATTTTTATAAAACCCTGCTCAAATGCAGGGTTTTACAAAAAATGGAGGTGTCTGGAGAGGCCAAACCTCCTACAGCTCCTGGGGCTGTCAAATAAGCAGGTGGAGGAGCAGCCTTCCCTTCTCTGTGCACCACTTGCTGTTCTTAGAACCACAGAAACAGGAATTATGGAAATCATGGAATGGTTTGGGTTGGGAGGGACCTTAAATCCCAGCCAGTGCCACCCCTGCCATGGCAGGGACACCTCCCACTGTCCCAGGCTGCTCCCAGCCCCAGTGTCCAGCCTGGCCTTGGGCCCTGCCAGGGATCCAGGGGCAGCCACAGCTGCTCTGGGCACCCTGTGCCAGGGCTGCCCACCCTACTCACCCTGAAATCCCCTTTTCCTGCCAAATTTGAGCAAAGGGATCTTTTCTGGAGCTCTCACTGCAGTGGGCTGTAGGAGCACTGCGACCATGATTTAATTACATTATTCTGCAGCCCTGCTGTCCCAGAGATTTTAAAGAGAAACATCACAAATCTTCCCCAGGTCCCAGTGCCCTCAGCAGATTCAAAGCCTGTGCAGTTTGAGTGGGTTTAGAATTTATTTGGAAGCCTTCTTACACCAGTACAATTTATCCACAGAGATCAGCAGTTTACATCGTATTGATTAATGCAGTTATTGATTTATTCTGCAATTGTACTGGCCAGGTTTATACAGCGCTGGAAAGTGCTATTTTCCAGGAGTGATTGACTTCTTTCTTTATTGACTAAAATGAGCTGATAAAAATCATCCACTGGCTGAGCTAGAAGTACTTTTTTTTTCATATTCCTGTTTCCAGCAGAGAAAAGTAGGAGACAAATGCTGCTGCAGAGCAGAGGAAAGAAGTTCCAAGGCTTAACCCCTCTGGAATTACCCTGCCTGAGCTAAGCCCAGCCCCAGCCTTAGCCAGGTGGGAAGCTGGAATGGGATGGTAGAAAGGCAGGCAGGCATTTGGATTTGGAGGAGGAGGATGAACCTGCTCTTCCTTCTTCTCACTTCGATGCCTGAATGTGTTTTGCGGAGGTTTCTGCTGCTCCTAAAGCTGATGTCACTGTCCCCTGCCCAGATATGGGAGCTTCAGGTGGGCTCCTAGGATGGGCTCAAGGATGGAACGGATTCACAGAATTCACAGAATTCACAGAATTGGGCTTTTCCTGCTCTTTTAGGGAAGGTGCTGTCTGCAGCTGGAGCTTTTTGTAGCATCTCGTGGCCTTGCAGTGCCATAAAGTGAATATAACAGCCACTGCTCCTGGCTCTTCCAAGCTTTTCCCAGTTTGAGGGAAGAACCCTGTGCTCCTGAAACATTTGGCCATTAATCAACAGCTCTGAGCTGTTCTCCTGGTGGAACTGCTCCATCAGGCCAAGGAAATTCCACTTTTTAACAAGTACCAGGGTGCAGAGCTGCATCCTCCCCCCAGCCCTTCAAATATCCAGCTCCCTGTCTAGAGGGTGAAACACTTTTATTTCATGTCATCTGTGCTGCTTTCAGTTTACAATTCACTATTGCCATATTCATATTTTAATATATATATTTATATATTTGTATACTTGCATTTTCTAGTGAATTATGTAAAACAGAATTAACACAGATCGATAAAGATCTCCTATAGAAAACACCCATGAAAACCCATAACTGCTGCAGCTCAGAAATACTCTCTAACAGAAAAGCTCTTCCAGGCCATTTAGTTTCACAAGGCTTTTAAAATTCCTCTTAGAGTCTGTCTTGTAAAATAAACCTTTTCTCCTATTTAATATGCACACACCTCTCTCCCAATATCCAAGCATCACAAGTTAGAAGAGAGAACTTCTGTTATTGTGCTCTGTGTTCTCTGTTGTGCCCTGTTGTGATTTTGGCAAAAGGTGAAGTTTATTCCATCAAGCCATGGATTTAAGGCAGGGGGTAGTCTGGGGTTATGGATTTACATTCCCAGTGTNAGCAGTTTACATCGTATTGATTAATGCAGTTATTGATTTATTCTGCAATTGTACTGGCCAGGTTTATACAGCGCTGGAAAGTGCTATTTTCCAGGAGTGATTGACTTCTTTCTTTATTGACTAAAATGAGCTGATAAAAATCATCCACTGGCTGAGCTAGAAGTACTTTTTTTTTCATATTCCTGTTTCCAGCAGAGAAAAGTAGGAGACAAATGCTGCTGCAGAGCAGAGGAAAGAAGTTCCAAGGCTTAACCCCTCTGGAATTACCCTGCCTGAGCTAAGCCCAGCCCCAGCCTTAGCCAGGTGGGAAGCTGGAATGGGATGGTAGAAAGGCAGGCAGGCATTTGGATTTGGAGGAGGAGGATGAACCTGCTCTTCCTTCTTCTCACTTCGATGCCTGAATGTGTTTTGCGGAGGTTTCTGCTGCTCCTAAAGCTGATGTCACTGTCCCCTGCCCAGGTATGGGAGCTTCAGGTGGGCTCCTAGGATGGGCTCAAGGATGGAACGGATTCACAGAATTCACAGAATTCACAGAATTGGGCTTTTCCTGCTCTTTTAGGGAAGGTGCTGTCTGCAGCTGGAGCTTTTTGTAGCATCTCGTGGCCTTGCAGTGCCATAAAGTGAATATAACAGCCACTGCTCCTGGCTCTTCCAAGCTTTTCCCAGTTTGAGGGAAGAACCCTGTGCTCCTGAAACATTTGGCCATTAATCAACAGCTCTGAGCTGTTCTCCTGGTGGAACTGCTCCATCAGGCCAAGGAAATTCCACTTTTTAACAAGTACCAGGGTGCAGAGCTGCATCCTCCCCCCAGCCCTTCAAATATCCAGCTCCCTGTCTAGAGGGTGAAACACTTTTATTTCATGTCATCTGTGCTGCTTTCAGTTTACAATTCACTATTGCCATATTCATATTTTAATATATATATTTATATATTTGTATACTTGCATTTTCTAGTGAATTATGTAAAACAGAATTAACACAGATCGATAAAGATCTCCTATAGAAAACACCCATGAAAACCCGTAACTGCTGCAGCTCAGAAATACTCTCTAACAGAAAAGCTCTTCCAGGCCATTTAGTTTCACAAGGCTTTTAAAATTCCTCTTAGAATCTGTCTTGTAAAAGAAACCTTTTCTCCTATTTAATATGCACACACCTCTCTCCCAATATCCAAGCATCACAAGTTAGAAGAGAGAACTTCTGTTATTGTGCTCTGTGTTCTCTGTTGTGCCCTGTTGTGATTTTGGCAAAAGGTGAAGTTTATTCCATCAAGCCATGGATTTAAGGCAGGGGGTAGTCTGGGGTTATGGATTTACATTCCCAGTGTTCTGCTCAGGAGGAATTTGTGTCCCCAGGGAATGGATGCACAGCTCTGGGCTGCCCAAGGGCACCTGGGGCAAGGTGTGGTGCACAACCACCTCCAACACAGTTGTTGCATGAACATATTATAAGTTTTTTTGTAGGTAAGTTTGCAGAAATTTTTTTTTATGAGAAAGCATATTTTTGCTGTCTTTTACTCTGTACAAGTTTCTATAAACAAATCTCTGAGCTGTGTTCAAGGACACAAATAATTTCCCTACCTGTCTCCTGATATAGAAAATGAAAGTTTTCTTCCTTTCAACCTATGAGGTGAAAAGTTGTTATCTCTGATTGTGTGAGCTATTCTGGCATTCCTTAGATGGAGCTTGAAGGAGGAGCTTCAGATGCTCCGGACTGGGCAAATAATAGCCCAAATCCTTTAAATTATAAAATCATGTTAGTAAATAATATTTAGCCTTCTAACATTATTATCAAAAATCCTTTATTACTACACAAACCACACCAATAGTCTGGGGTTATGGATTTACACTCCCAGTGCTCTGCTCAGGAGGAATTTGTGTCCCCAGGGAATGGATGCACAGCTCTGGGCTGCCCAAGGGCACCTGGGGCACAACCACCTCCAACACAGTGAGTGCACTTAGCAAAAAAGGAAATCCAGAATAAAAGTATAAAATAAAAAATAAAACTCGGTAAATAAGTGATCTTCCATATACATCTATGAAATACAGATAGGTGCAAACTCAGAAATGTGCATATATCCATGAGGAGCAGGAAATAGAGAGCTGTGCAGTGCAAACAGCAGCACATTTCTGCTTTTCCCTCACTGCCTGAGAAAGGCAATCACAGGAGGGCTCCTGCACCAGAGGCAGGGCAGAGCACAGACATTGCTACCTGGGGCCCAGAATAATTTATCTAACTCAGCTCTGGCAGCACATTCCTAAGCAGGAATCATTCCTCTGCATTAGGAGATGTGTGCTCCTTCCTCCAGCCACTGCAAGATTTCCTCCATAAACACATCCTGCTGTAAGTACAGTCCTGGCTCTCTCACTTACTGCTTGTTGGAGGAAATAAAATAACAACATGCCTTGCACTTTAAAGCCTTGTTTATAAAACATCTTCATGAACCCACTCAAAGGAACATCTGAAATAAAATCATGGCCGTTGTTCCCCATCATGCCAGCCCTACAAATTGATTATTTTCTTGAAATTAAAGCCATCAACTACAACAGGGCTGCTTTGTGGCACTTCACAACTTTCAGTAAAATAAGCCTGCCAGCATTTATTGATTCATGGGCACTCTGCTGGTACCTACCTGGGCATTTCAGAAAATTCAAGAGCCCATCCCAAATTATGCCTTTGATTTTTAATCACTTTGATTAAATCACTGTGATTAAATCACTGTTTAAATCACTGTGTCCACTGCCTGACAAGGCTTTCAGCATCACTGAAGGAGGGCAGGATGCTGACTCTGTATCATTGGTATTCTTTGGTTGCAGACTAAAACATGAGGGTTTTTTTTCTCCAACAAAAGCACATTTTCTTCTGTTTTTCCCATCTATTTTTGCAGAGAACAGGGGCTGCCAAATCCTTCTAACCAGATTTCCCCAGATCTGTGTTTTCCAGAGCTGCTTAAGCCAAAAGAGGCACCAAAATGCTCTTGGTGTTATGCTGAGGTTGTGCTTTGTCCCTCAGGATTTTTGGGCTCTGGACTTGTCCCCTCAGGATGGGAAGGATCCAGGAATAACCTTCTCCAAAACACCCCCTGTTCTGGGAGCCAAAATTTGGCTGATTGCCCTGAGCTGTTGTTTCCTCCCTCTACACGACAACTGTTGAGTGGAAAAAATTTGAATTTAGAGAATGAAATTAGTTCACAAAATACCCACAAATATCTGCTCCATAATTTTTTAATTCTTTCAAGATAAATGGATGAGAAGAAGTGATTAATTCAAGCTTTACTTTGCAGATGATCTCTCAGGCCTCACAGCGTACGTGCACAGTCAATATTTTGCAAATATTTTGATTAATAAATCTTTATATAGCCCACTGCAACTTTGTAGATTTAAATTGATGCTTGCACTCTGCATACTGATTTTCCCTGCATGGTTTCCTGACTCAGGCTCGTTAGTCCAAAGGAAAGAAAACAAAATAAACGCTGCTGAGCACAAAATATTTCACTTTCACCACGTAAGGTAAAAAACCCTTTGGAAGCCACTGTGCTCTAGGTGCCACCACTGCATCAGGCAGCTGTCCCCACCTCCAACCCAGTCCCCCCAGCATCATCCCTGGAGTTTTTCTGGGCTATCAGTTGCTCCCACAGCAAGAAAAAAATGAAAGAAGATGGGGATCAGTCTCTTCTCTAAGGGAACAAGAGACAGGACAAGAGGAAACAGCCCCCAGATGCACCAGGGGATGTTCAAATTTCAATATTCATCATAAATCCCACTGAAGAATAGTGTATCTACATTATCTACGTTATGAGTGTGTAGCTTGAATAAAAGTGTGTAACATCACGTAGTAAAAAACTTAGAGTTTAAGGTTTTAAAATATAGTAACACATATATATATAACAAAATAGAGGTTTTAGGATAGTAACTAGTCCTTCTTCACCTTCTTCTTCACAGGTTTAGGTAGTATTGTATAATTAGATAGAAAAGTCCACATTGCAGGCCACAAGTAGTTGGTGGTGACATTCACCAGGGTGCTGGAGGGCAATAATACACAATAATACATAATAATACACAACAATACACAACAGTACACAACAGTACACAATAATACACAATAATACACAACAGTACACAACAGTACACAATAATACACAATAATACACAACAGTACACAACAGTACACAATAATACACAATAATACACAACAGTACACAACAGTACACAATAATACACAATAATACACAACAGTACACAACAGTACACAATAATACACAATAATACACAACAGTACACAACAGTACACAATAATACACAATAATACACAACAGTACACAACAGTACACAATAATACACAATAATACACAACAGTACACAACAGTACACAATAATACACAATAATACACAACAGTACACAACAGTACACAATAATACACAATAATACACAACAATACACAAATACACACCAATACACAACAATACACAATAATACACAATAATACACAACAATACACAACAATACACAACAATACACAACAATACACAACAATACACAATAATACACAACAATACACCATAATACACAACAATACACAACAATACACAATAATACACAACAATACACCATAATACACAACAATACACAACAATACACAACAATACACAACAATACACAACAATACACAATAATACACAACAATACCACAGTAAAGCTCGAGGAACATCTCCCAGCAGCCCCATCCTGTTTGTGCAAAGCTCCAACACAGCCCAGCACCTCCCAACCCCTCCTGGACACTGCCAGAGCTACCCTGAGATCAGGCCACGGCTGCAGGAAAACTCAGAACAAACACGATCTGAGCCAAGAACAGAATTCTTGTGCTCCTGCTAGGGACAGAAACCAAGCACTGAATCTCTTTGGCAATGCCCTGTCCCTCACAGGAAATGTAAAGGACAAATTTAATAAAATAAAACAGGGAATAAAAAGGGTTTTTTTTGTTTCTGATGCGCAACAGGATCACTGGAAGTCACTTTTTCTTCACGTGTACTTCCCACAGCCTCTGAGCCTCTTCCTTTCCTGATCACATTTTTATCCCCTCATGCACTGTTCTGCTTCTCACCTCTTGTCCTGGCACTTCTGCCAACATTCCTGCAGCTCCAATTAAACGTGTATTATTAACAAACAAATTTGTATTATTAAAAGTAAATAAAGTAAAAAGTAAAAGTATAATATCTGATTGCATTTTATATTTTTGACTTGTTATTTCATAAAAAAATTTATCATATTATTGATTTTTATATTTATAAAGAAACTTAAAGCTTGTAATTTTTTGTGAGTGAAATATAAGATGTTAGGCATAGGTTAGAATTTCTGTGTAGTTTATATTTGTGTGGGTTTTTTTTGTTTGTGGAGTCGTTAGTGGTTTTTCTGTATTTGATAGAGTGTTATATTTTTTATTGAAATTTATTTAGATTTTGTATTTGCTAAAATATAAGTAAATTATATTTAAAATATACTTAAATATAAGTATAATTAAATGCTTTAAAATTTACTTAAATATAAGTAAATGATATATAAAAATAAAGTTTGAGTGTGTTTTTGTAGGGATTATGTATATTCCCTATATAAACCCTCAGTCTATAATCCAAGGAACCATGGGACAGGGAGGTGGGTGCAATCACTGAGCTGCACGGGGGCTTTGCTGGGGATCCCTGTTCTTTCCAATTTTTCTGAGCAAAAGAAGTGTTTAACAACCCCTTTTCTTTCTCCAGACTGAACTTTGGAGCCACATCCAGCGACTTCTCCAAAATTTTATCTTGTCCTGACACTGGATTATGGAAATGCAGCAAGCAGCTTAATTCTACACTTAAAACATCCCCAAAAGATTGAAGCACGCTCAGGCTACGCTCATCCTGCAAAAAGAACCATTTTTTATAAAGAAACCCCCATAAAAGCACTCAAGTGCCAGAGAGGATGCTCAGTATCATTTTTTTAATAATAATGGAGGAGATTAATGAGAAAAAATGTGGACCCCAGCATTATAACTCTTGCAGCAGATATTATCATTACGTGAATTTCACATTATCACTAATTTTGTATTCAGCATGCCAGGACCATTAATTCAGATCCAGTCTGCAGCTGAATGAGGCAGATTGCTTAAGAAAATAAACGTCTCTATTACTTTTTATAGTGTTGAAATTAATTTACAGTTCCAGTTTGTGAGAACTAAAATTGAGAATTAAAACTATATTTGGTACCTGAGATTTCTCAGAGATTAGCATTCACGAGGCAGTAAAAATATTAACTACTTTAAATAATGCTTGCAATATTTCCAGGGTTATGAAGCATCTTCTCTTAGCTCATTTTAATTTATTTAGCATCCATCTCTCTAAGCGTATTCACACCACTGGAAGATTAGAACGAGATCATTGCATTAAGAGAAATACTATTCACAATGATGTGTAGAATCTATTTCCAGGGGCTTTGGAAGGCATGAAAATAAAGATTTTGATGGTGTCTTTAGGGGCTCTCCTGCTGCCTTTGTGCTGCAAGGAAAGTCAAAGTTGAGGAGAATTTCTGAGGCAAAGTGGCATCGAGTCAGGAGCGGAGTCAATAAAACCTTTATGGGAAAAGGGGAACTGGATAAAACACACAGAGAGATGTTGGTTCTGGATTTGTCTCTGATAATCCAAAGTGCACATGAGAGAAATGGGGGAACCAGAGTCCTCGAGCTAAGCTGTAAAATTATGGGATTGTGGCAACATTTGGGTTGGGAGGGACCTCAAAGCCCACCCAGTGCCACCCCTGCCATGGCAGGGACACTGCCACTGTCCCAGGCTGCTCCCAGCCCCAGTGTCCAGCCTGGCCTTGGGCACTGCCAGGGATCCAGGGGCAGCCACAGCTGCTCTGGGCACCCTGTGCCAGGGCCTGCCCACCCTCCCAGGGAGGAATTCCTTCCCAAAATCCCATCTAAACCCACTCTCTGGCAGTGGGAAGCCATTCCCTGTGTCCTGTCCCTCCATCCCCTGTCAATTGTCTCTCTCCACGTTCCCTGTGTCCCCTTCAGGCCCTGCAAGGCCACACTGAGGTCACCCCAAAGCTTCTCCTGTCCAGGTGAACAATCCCAGCTGTGCCAGCCTTTCCTCGTTGGAGATGTGCTCCATCATGATTTTCTGGTTGTTGTTTCAGTCTCCTCCAAGAACTAACCCATCTTTGGCTGTCAGGGCTGTGCTGCTCCTCCTCAGCCCCATCAGCAAGCTGTCACTGACCACACCCCTTTATTTCTGGGTGAAAGCATTAAAAAAACCCACAATTACTACCCAAAACAGGCAATAATTTTGATGTTTGGACGTGTGGGCCTTTTTAAACCTTCAGTGTGAACCCCAGCCCTCAATCCTGCCTGTCAGAAATCTCCTTGAAATGAATGAAAGGCTGAGCTCCTCTAAACGAGGTTGATACAAGCAGCTGAAGCTTAAAGAAAACCATCAAATTTCATAAGAAAATTGGATGTGTTGGCCACAGTGTCATTGTAGGATTAGGATCTCAGTCAATAGCATCTGTTCTAATATGTCTCTTGCAGAAGGGAGAAAATAGGATTGAAATTTAAATCCAGAGATGGAAGAAGGGGCAGAGTGGCAGATTCACAGCTAACAATACTTCCTGTGAGGCTTTGGTAAATTCTGGTTTGATTTGGATATTTAATGATAAAATGAAACCTCAGCTTGATTGTATCTGTCTGCAGAAAGCTCTGAGCAGCTGCTCCAATGTTTTCCTGAATCCCTAAACTTTGAGTTTGATCTGAGAGGCGCAATTGGAAAAATTGGAAGGATATTTTGGGGAGGGAGCTGCTACAAAAATCTCCAAGCACTGTTAGGACCACGTGTGATGGGAAATTGTTTTGCAGATCTCCTGTAGTAACAATTTTAAAAAAGAAAGTCATTGCTTGACCATTCTTCCATAAAAACATCATTTCCTTTGGGTACCATTTCAGGACAGATGATGTTCCCAAAGATTTTTTCGTTGCTTACATTGATGGTAATTTTTATTATTTCAAATTGGAGAGGTTTCTGTTGGGGATTTTAGGATGAAAGCACCTCAAGCTGAGATTTTAACAGCTGAGTTCAGACTCTGAAGCACAGAAATGGCACTGCCTCAAGTTTTCATTAAAAAAACAAAAAAAGGAAAAAGAAAATATACTGTTCTTAATTCTGAAGGCTAAACCCCAAATGCCTGCGTGTCATTTTAGGAAAATCTCCCTTACATCAGGAGCGAGTCTCCAGCGTTCCACGGCAGTGCCTTTGCAATAATGGTTTCAAATGGAAACATTTATTTTTCCCTGGTTTTTAGTAGCTACAGGAGAAGCAGGGGGCTAATTACCAATGCTGAGCTGCAAGGGTCAGATGGAGAGGAAAAAATAAAACTAAATGTTTCTGAAAATAGGTGAAGGATCCTGCTGTGGCAAATTTGTATGATGTAGCCTGGTGCTGTGGGTTTTTTACCCTGTAGTCTATAAGTTATAGCAGACTTGGTGTTTCTTGAGTTGGAACTGGTAACTGCTTGTAAAAGGGCACAATCAGACCTGGGAAAAACAAGTTATTAAAACACTGAAGGGTGATTTTCCCATTCAAAACAATGCATATTTAAGTTTAAATATACATAACATCAGCAGCTGAGGATGCAGAGGTCTCCTCACCACAGAAATCAGCAATTCAGCAGCAGTGAGACATCTTCCATGCTCCTCTTGCAGATGGGCTGGCTGCTGCAGGAGGAACATCCAAAATAGGCCATTGAGAGAAGAAAAGGCCAAGTTTAAAAAATGATTTTCTTACTCAGTTATGCTTCCATGTCATCCTAAGATCCTGGCAGGGGAAACTAGGTGGGACTCCTCCCTGTCTTTTGAAGGTGGCCTTGTCACACCATTGTCACGCAAAAGGGGCAAAATGAAAAAAGCCCAAATTTATGGGTGAGTCAGAGTGAGCCCCTGGCCCTGAAATCCAGAGGTAGGAAATTGCTGAGAAGGGATGTGGGATGCTGGAGGTGATTTATGAGCCCAAGCCTGGCCTGGTGTGCCTCGCTGAGAGGAGATCTGAGAGGAGATTTGGGGTTTCTAACCCAAACCTGCCTGATGAGGTGGGTTCTGACAGAGCCCAGAGCAGCAGCAGGAGGCCACCAGGGTCACTGCAGGACATCCAAAATCCAGGTTATCCCTCCCCTGCTCCCCTCAGGAGAGCAAGAGCAGGTGGCCTTGGGCTCCAACTCGCCCTGGGAGCCCTTCCTGTGCCAGGCTGAGCTGCCAGCGCTGCCACACAAAGCCTGCCAGACATTTGTGGGTATTTCATGTCATCGTCTTGCAGAAAGCTTTAGGAGCCTTCCAGACTCCAAAATGAAAGGGTTTATCCCCTGCAGGAGCACCTTCCATCCTCCCAGCCAGGGATCTGCTCTTTTCCATGGGTGTCACAGCAAGATCCATTTCATCAGACACCAGAAAGCCACGGGCAATTACTGAGCAGAGCACTGGTGGCATAAATGAGATTAAACACCCACCCACATGTACCAAGCTAAAGCAAATGGACAATAATACAAAATCAGCCCTCCAGAGTGCCTTCCAGGGCACTCTGGAATACAGATTATTTTTTGTTCTTCCTTTCTGGAAAGCACTGAGTAAAAGGTCTCCTTCATTCTGATCAGTTCAGATGTAGCATCTCTCTGCAGCCAGAGAAAGGCAGGCACTAAGAAGTTCTCAGAAGAAATAAAGAAGTTGAGAAAATCATTTTATTGCCTGACAGAAGGGGAGGCTGCCTTAATTTTGTTGTCACTGGGAGTCTAAATGTATAAGGACAGCTGCTGTGCTCAAGCAACAATGCAATCAGTTAATGCTTTCAGCAGGGAGACATTAGCTGCTTCTGCCTCCTGCCAGGCAGGGAGAAACAAAGTTTACCAAAAAAAAAGGGAAAAAAGGAAACTTTTAGACATTTTTTCCTATTTTCCCCCCTGCTTTTTGGGCAAAGGGAGAGCGAGGCCCACAGCAGAACAGGGAGTGCTTTGCAGGAGGTTCTCCTTACCCCATTTGGGTGGTTGCTGTTCTGAATGTGCCTTCTCCATCACATTTTCTGCAGCAAAGCCACATAATTACAAATATTAAACAGCACGTGAGAGGATCAGAGGAGCACAGAGAGGATCACCAAAGCCACTCTAGCTACTGGCCAAAAAAAGATCAAACAGCAGAACGTTGGCTGAGATTTCAAACAAAACCAGGAAGAATTTGCCCTACACAGAGCTGGAATTGGCACCAACAAAATGGAGACATTTGCTACTTTTATATCCCAAATTTGAAGTGAAGGTAAAGGAGAACAAACAAGGAACTAAAACTCCATGTAAACTCAACAATGTTTCTGCTTCCATCTTTCGGAGATGGAATGAGGAAGGCTGGAGGAACAATCCACCTGTCTTACCTGTAAAAAGTGCTGAGGTGATAAAGAGGAGAATCAAAGGAGCCTTTCCTTGGAATTATTGTTATCTTGGAATAATGATGTGCTCAGGCAGTTCAGGAGGAAGAGAAGGAAGGAAGGAAGGAAGGAAGGAAGGAACCAAGGAACCAAGGAAGGAACCAAGGAAGGAACCAAGGAACCAAGGAACCAAGGAAGGAACCAAGGAAGGAAGGAATTTTCTGTGCCCTTTCACAATCTAGTTAGAACTTGACTCAGAAACCCAAAGACCTCAGGTCACTCCTAAACCCACATCTCAGAAAAAAAAAAGAAAGAATCAGGTTTTATAGGCAAATCAAGCAGGTGGAATTTGGCTTTTTCAGTCAGCAAGTCTGAAACATAATGAGAACACTGAAATAAGAGAGGCAGAGATAATATTGCCTTAATGGAAACAGGAAAATATGGATTTTGTAGCTTGAATGCTCTCAGGCCATCACTAGCTGAAATGAAAGAATATACCTTAGGTAGCTCTAAAATCTAAACTTGATCTTATTAGTAATTATTACATGCTGAAAGTTTCAGTATTTCATATAGAAGAGATTAAAAGATTGCAAGAGAAACTGAATAATCTCCACAGACTTCAGAAAGCATAAAGGCCAAACCCAAGCTGAAAGGAAAAAGCACTAAAACTCTGTTGTTAATTAAATCCCTTATTTATCACATTTGTCTTAATTTCAAATATTTATTGATAAAGGATTTAAATGAGAAATGACAGATTAATCCTTTCTTTGGGACCAGTGATTATTTGAAGGTGTACTGAAAGCAGCAGAGAGAATGCCAGGCAGGCTGGACAGAAAGCACAGCTCAGTTTAGATATTAATCTGCAAAAGTGGATTATAAAAGCCAGGGTTAGACATTTTCACCAGGGTTTTATTCAGTCTGGGGAACAGCATGGACAAAGAATTCACTGATGTCGAACAGCTGAGAAAGCACCAGGGAAGGAGATGGAAAATAAACCTCAAATCGTTTGAAAAGATTAAACACTGCCATAAAGTAATTAAATTAGTTGTACTTTTTGTTGTTTTGGGGACATCTTCAGAGCTGTTTTATCCTTCTCTTGCTTTGCTCCCTGGCCCCATGGAAAGGGCTGGAAGATGTGGCCGTGAGAGCCCCAGGAAAGGCACCACCACATCAAACAAAGCCACACACAGACTCATCCCTAAACTCTCTGGTTAATTAAAAGACAAACATCAGAGCCTGGCTGTGTTTCCAGTCAGGAAAGAAAAAAAAAAAAAAAAACAAAAAGGAGAAAGTTTTGCTGTGGTTTCAATGACATCCAGGTCAGGTTTCTCCTAATATTGATCAAATGTCAGGTGCAGGAGGGTGAGATGGCAAGCTGGGCTCAGGAAAGCCATGGGTGAGGACTCTAAGCAAAAGCACTCCTTGGACATTGCTCTGCTGATAAAATTCAGTTAAATGGTCTTTGGAAAATGGAATTCTTAAATTGCAATTCTGATCATCATCATAAATTACACAAATTTTTCTCAAAGGTGCTTCATGCCCTCGATGTCTTTAACAACTTAATCCAAAGAGGGTCTGGCTTGATCCAGGCTGTTGGACAAGAGGTACCTGATGTGCAGGCTGGAGAAGATTGGCTTAGAGAGCTCTAAAATGAGCTGTCAAACCCTTGCCTTGAGTGCTCTGGAGAGGATTCTGAAGTCACTGAGCCCTAAATATGTTGGGGAAAAATGTGGAGCTAAGTGGAGACAAAAATAAATGAAATTGAGAGACTATCTCAGCTTTATAGACAATAGAATAACAAAGATATTTCTACGGCAATCAAGAAAATATGGCCAAGACTGAAAAAAATTAACTATGATCAAGCAAAAAACCCAGCTGCTTACTGTGAGCAGCAGATATTAGATCTGATGGAAAAATCATCTTTAGAATTCCTCTTTCTCAGGAATGAAGCTGACACACCATTTTGGCTGATAATCCCCCTTCCCGTGATGCCACTGTGCTCTAAATGAGATAATATAATCACTTCCCCCTCTTTGAAATGATTGTGTCATGTTGGGAACAGTTCAGGAGGTGCCACAGATGAGGGAACTGTAAACGTGCCAGTGGTAAATGAAAGGCAATCAATTTATTTTAATTAACTTAAGCTTTTCCTTATTTTTGCGAGTACAATGCGATATAACAATTTAAGGTGATGTTCTAAGCAGGGATTATCAGCAAGGCCTCTTGCAGGCTGTTTATGAAGTCTCTTGCTGTTGCTGCAGGTGAATTAAACAAACATTTTTCAGGAAGTTTAGTGCAGTATTTGTTTCTAAACAGAGCCCTGAAGAGAAGAACCTCTCAGAGAGGGCCTGCTCCAAAGGTCAAGTGACTCCTGGGGAAAGGGATTGCAGGATTGCAGGATTGCAGGATGCTCTTTCCCTCTTCTCCTGCTCCAGAAGTGTTATCTGCATGTTAGAAAAGCAAATTACAGCAGAAATTATCCTCCAGTTCTAGAAAATCTCCCAGATGATATCAGGCATTCCCATCACCTTAAAAAAAAAAAAAAAAAAGGGGGGGGGGGGGCATTAAAAAAGAAGTTTT
>VXAX01001267.1:188911-201247 GCA_013399835.1 Leptocoma aspasia | reverse complement strand
TTGTGTGCAGGAGAGCAGCATCTCCCAGGGTGGTTTGGGTGGGGATGTTGAGATGTTGATGTGGCTGCTGACCCCCTGGCCCTGGTGACTGCTCTGGGTTAATCATCCCTGGCAAGGACATGGATCATCCCCTGAGAGTTAAGTGCCACAGTTAAAGCAAAGCTAAATCTTGGTCTTGGATTGAAAAGATTTGGGGCATTCTAACCCTCAGTTAGAGCTTGCTGGTGTTGTTGAAGAGCTGACCTCAAAATAAATTAAAATTAAAAAAAAAATGGGGGNATTCCTCTTTCTCAGGAATGAAGCTGACACACCATTTTGGCTGATAATCCCCCTTCCCGTGATGCCACTGTGCTCTAAATGAGATAATATAATCACTTCCCCCTCTTTGAAATGATTGTGTCATGTTGGGAACAGTTCAGGAGGTGCCACAGATGAGGGAACTGTAAACGTGCCAGTGGTAAATGAAAGGCAATCAATTTATTTTAATTAACTTAAGCTTTTCCTTATTTTTGCGAGTACAATGCGATATAACAATTTAAGGTGATGTTCTAAGCAGGGATTATCAGCAAGGCCTCTTGCAGGCTGTTTATGAAGTCTCTTGCTGTTGCTGCAGGTGAATTAAACAAACATTTTTCAGGAAGTTTAGTGCAGTATTTGTTTCTAAACAGAGCCCTGAAGAGAAGAACCTCTCAGAGAGGGCCTGCTCCAAAGGTCAAGTGACTCCTGGGGAAAGGGATTGCAGGATTGCAGGATTGCAGGATGCTCTTTCCCTCTTCTCCTGCTCCAGAAGTGTTATCTGCATGTTAGAAAAGCAAATTACAGCAGAAATTATCCTCCAGTTCTAGAAAATCTCCCAGATGATATCAGGCATTCCCATCACCTTAAAAAAAAAAAAAAAAAGGGGGGTGGGGGAATTATAAAATGACTGTTTTGAGCACAGATGGGGATGTACAGTGGAAACTGTTGAAAAAATGTTAAAATATCTATTTCCCACAATTTTCCATAAACATTTCAGCCTTGTTTGATGCTTCCCCAAGAGATTTTATTCCAATGCCTCTCCTTGAATTGCATCTTTAATAGAGATTTGATGAGGTTCAGCCATTGCATTCTTCCTTTAACCTCTGCTTACAATTCCATTTGTGTGGGGTCTACATCCAGATGATAGAAAAACAAAATCTTCCTTTCTTCAGAGCTGATTTATTTTGTTGGCAATTTCAGTTCTCCTGTCTCTACAGAACAAGGAGACTTTTCCTTCCTTCAAATCAGAGCTAAGGAATACACAAATGAGAAGATGTGCCAACTTCAGCTGCTCTCCTCTGAGCTCCTTTGAAATCATTTCCCTTGAACTCCCATCTTTAAAAACAGCAGATGACTTTAAACAACCCTCAGAACTCTCTAGAGGCATCTGTAAAATGTTTTCTCCCAGGAAATCAAAGGCAGGAGACCTTTGTTTCTCGAATCCTATGATAAATAAGGAACTCTGACTTAAAAAAAATAAAATATATATATATATATATAAAAACATAGAAATCATGTTAAAATCTTGTCACGCTGTAGAAAGTCGTAGTTGACTTGCAGTTTGGAGAGGATTTCAGGGTGTACTTCAAAGCCTGTTTATTTTTCCCAGACTTGCCAGAAAAAAGGCTCTGAGGGGAGGTTTTGTGTGCAGGAGAGCAGCATCTCCCAGGGTGGTTTGGGTGGGGATGTTGAGATGTTGATGTGGCTGCTGACCCCCTGGCCCTGGTGAGTGCTCTGGGTTAATCATCCCTGGCAAGGACATGGATCATCCCCTGAGAGTTAAGTGCCACAGTTAAAGCAAAGCTAAATCTTGGTCTTGGATTGAAAAGATTTGGGGCATTCTAACCCTCAGTTAGAGCTTGCTGGTGTTGTTGAAGAGCTGACCTCAAAATAAATTAAAATTAAAAAAAAAATGGGGGGGTTTAGTGAAGAATTTGAGGGGGGATGAATCCCAGCACATTTGAGAAAAATTATAAAGAAGAAGAAATTCAGGATTCCCAAAAGAGCATCAGCCAGACCATAAAGGGAACACTCAGCACTCTGCTCCAACTTCACAGATAAATTCAAATTACTCACAAAGCTGATGCTGATTTGTTTCTGCAGCACCCTTGGTAAGAATCCTTGTCCTGCATGAAAAACTAAATGAATGCTACTTAAAGTTTTGCCTTCTTGATTTGCATTTTCTATGAGACAGTAAATTAAATTTATGCTAATCTGATATATATATTCTTTCCTGAACCATTAAAGGGGAGGTGGGGCTACACAGTGCAATAGTTTAAATAATTATGGCTGTCACTCACAATTATTCAATCTGTTGTATATTAAGAACCAAGTTGCAACTAGAAATTATCCTCCAGTTCCAGAAAATCTCACAGATGTTGTTGTGCTGATCAAAGTTCTTAAAATGTTGAATATAAGATGCCAGTTCCCCAGGAATGGAATATTAGAGGAAGCTTAAAGTGGAATCTTTAAGTTCTAAATGTTTGGCTTTGTTTTCATACTTTCCCAATAATGTGCAGCATGGAACTAGAAATGACAGAATATTGTTGGGAATTATTTAATGCTCCTATAAATAAGATCTCATAGAATCCTACATTAATATCCAGGAAAACTTTGGGAACTAACGACACCCACGTGACAAAGCTGCTCTGCCACTTCCAGGCTTGGCTGTACACATTTTATATAGATGAATATATATGTATAAAATCAAGTGACCTCCAACTGACATATTCTACAGCATATCACTGGACTGGAGAGCATCTTGTTCACCTCTATTTTCACTCCAATTCAGTTAAAAAAATCAATAACTTTTGGTGTGAATAGAATCCTGTCTCTGGTATAGGTGGCATTATCACTAAAAACATGTGGCTCTTTGAGTGATGTGACAGATCCTTTGAAATGCAAAGGTAAGACCAAGTTATTAAAGCTCATTTTTTTTCTGCTCAAGTATTTTTAGGCTGTGCTTGTCTTTGATTTCCAGCACTGAAGTAACAATATGGGCATCACAGCAGAGGTCACAGGCAAGAACAGACAAAAATCAGGTCTGAAACTGTACCCAGGCAGATCCTCGGGTTCCCAGTCCATCAGTCCCAAACAGTGACCTCTGGGCAGGGCCAGGCAGATGATGCCTCAGGTTTTGGCTTTTCTATTTTTCAGATTCTGTGCTGCTTTAGTGTGTGGGGCTGAGCTTCATATTATGGGATGGTGAGCTCTCTGCACAGAGCAGAGAGACAAAACAATTCCTTCTCCAGCTGGGGACCAAGGACAAATGATCCAAATCTCAGCCCAAGAGCACAAACAACGTGGACTGAAGAGAGAAAAACAAGAAGGATGGGACTTGATGGGCTAAAGCTGGAATTGGACAATGAACTCCAATGTGCAAATGGAGCAGAACTGATAAAAGTGCCAGAGCCCGTGCCCGGTGTCCATTTTGGGACCCTTTTGGTTCATCTTGGGTGCAGCCCTGGCTGGGCTCTTGTGCTGCCCAAGGTGGATCCATGGAGGAAATCCTTTGAATAAATCCCTGCTTTATTCTGTAACTCTGTCCAGCTCCTGTTCAGGCTTCTCAAGGCATCACAGAGATCTCTGCAGATCCTCTGGTTCCCAATCCATCAATCCCAAACAGTGACCTCTGGAGAGTTCCAGGCAGAGATCCCTGCATCCCAATCCCTGCATCCCAATCCCTGCATCCCAATCCCTGCATCCCATTCTCTGTGGGGAGCAAGCATCAGAGCTTGCTCTGATGACAATTGCTTGTGTAAATAAGGCTCAGCTCAGCTCTCAGCCTCAAATTTTGGTGTGCTGAAGGCAAGTCAGAGGGTGGATTTTTGCAGTGCTTTGCAGCATTATGGTAATGCACGAATTTTAAAAAATAGCAGGAGATGGGGAATGGAAATGGGGCTGATGCCAGCACAGAATTCCCAGGTCTGAGGCACTTCCAGCCTCTGCTCAAGCTGCTCTAATGCTGGTCTGGGTAGCCAGAAGCAGTTTTGAGCCAAACTTTTAGTCTGAATGCACTGGGGGGAATGGGCTAATGGGAAAGGAGACAATCTCCTGAAATGGATGTGAGTGGATGCACTTCCAGCTGGTGGGGAAGCCTGAACAAGAGCTGCAGAACGCCACCAAGCACTGCCCTGGGTGATGCAGAGCTGCAAAGAGATCTCAGCCCTTCCAAGATGGATTGAAGCTTTGGAGGGGAATGAGGAAGCAATGAGGTATCTGGGTATAATATTGCAGATTTTGTTGGGATTTAAACAAGCCCCTGCACTCCACAGTGGCCACGTTTTGCATGTCAGCTCTCAGAATTTGCAGCTAAATCTTTGTTCTGTGACATTTAGCATCACTCTGCTTCAGCAAAGGTTGTTGCTTTTTTTTCCTGGTGCCTTCCTGACCTGTCTTGAAAGTCAGCACTGCCATCAGTCTGGACTGACACACAGAAAATAGTGACATATCGACTTTTACAAGGGGTGCCACAACATGAATAGATGAGAGCTTGGCGCTTGGATTTTCCATATGAAAGGAAGTGTCAACAAAAGAGAGGAAAGTCCCCATACTTCACCCAGCTAATGAATCCCCCTTGTCCATGTGCATGCATAATTCAGTGCCCCGTGGAATGCATCTCCTGAGAGAAAAGAGGTTAACTAAATTAAAACTTTTAACCCAAAATTTATTTTTTCTTTTAACATGAAAGCTCATTTCTTAAAATTCTGAAGGATGAAGTTAATTGGTTTGAGCTGCGTGCTGTTCTGGAAGGGGAGACTTGAGATGAATCACAATAATTTGCATTTTCTTGAAGAGTTAACACAATGTTTCTTCTCAGAGCTTCTTAGAGTTTTCAAAATCATGAATTGTCCTTCTTCTGCCACTTTCTTGGGAGCACAGAATAAGTGAGACTGGATGAGGCCTCAGGAGGTCTCAAATCCAACTTTGGGCTCAAAGAAGCTCAGCCAAGAGCTCTGACAAGTTCATCCTGAGCTTCTCTGCACAGAATTTTTTTTTTCTTACAAAAAGGAGGAATTTCTTGCCCTTATTACACATTATCCATAATTTTTGAGTCCCTTCATGTTCCCCAGTAGTCACTGAACACAAACAGTCCTGGGTGCAACAGAAAAATCCTGTTGAGACAAAGGAGTGGCACTGGGGTGAGCCCACACTCACCTGCTGGGCAATGCCTCATCCAGGAGGTTCCTCTGAGGGAAAAACTCCAGGGCACCGTTCCTAGGACAAACCAACTGCCCTGTCCTGTTGGCCAGAAGCTTTATAATTCTAAACAAAATGGCTCATTGGGACTGGTTCAAACTTAAAACTTTAAAAAATGTTTACAAACTTCAGGCAAAATTTGCAGAAGTGTCCTGAGTTTGTCGTGCAGAACCAAGGAATTTCCAGAAAACTCTCCTTCCCCTTTCTCAGCTGGTTTCGAGTTCCACAGAGCCACTCAGGGCTGTCATACCCTGAACAAATCCATAGTGAGAGCACTAATTGACTTTGGCTGATTAACAACTGACAAGTGCTCAGTGGTGCACTGAGCAGAGCCGGTGCTGGCTCCAAAATTGCAAATGTTCAAATTGATGCCTTGTGCAGGCTGCCCTCAAACAGAGACTAAATGGAGTTAAAGAATAAAGCAGGGATTTATTCAAAGGATTTCCTCCATGGATCCACCTTGGGCAGCACAAGAGCCCAGCCAGGGCTGCACCCAAGATGAACCAAAATGGTCCCAAAATGGACACCGGGCACGGGCTCTGGCACTTTTATCAGTTCTGCTCCATTTGCACATTGGAGTTCATTGTCCAATTCCAGCTTTAGCCCATCAAGTCCCATCCTGCTTGTTTTTCTCTCTTCAGCCCACGTTGTTTGTGCTCTTGGGCCTGAGGTTTGGATCATTTGTCCTTGGTCCCCAGCTGGAGAAGGAATTGTTTTGTCTCCCTGCTCTGTGCAGAGAGCTCACCATGCCTTAATGTGAATCCCAGCCCCACACACTAAAGCAGCACAGAATGTGAAAAATAGAAAAGCCAAAACCTGAGGCATCAAAATCTACCAGAGCTGTCACCAACTGGAATTTTTCTCTGGCAGTTCCAATGCAGAGGTCAAAAAGGGAACCAGCACAGCAGCGTGAGGAACAGCTCAGTCTTGCTGCACAGTTGATTTCTGGCCTCTGGGAACACATTTCCTGCAGTGCCCACAGACAAATTTTCCTAACAGCACATTCCATAGCTGATCCCAGCCATACCACGTGCAAGTTGTTTCCTTTCAAGAGTTATCATGCATGGAATTATTTATTATTGTATGGAAGTGTTCTAATGGAATAATGGTTGTCTCAATGCCCTAAAGCTGTAGGTCATTTAAATGCAACTGTCAGATGAAAAGAAAAGCCACACGCTGCTTGTAAAACTGCAGGACTTGTTAGATTAACATTTCAGCCCACTAAAGTAAGTAGATTTGAGAAATGAATCCAATATAGAAAATTGGATGTTGAGAACAGCATAGCTGAGTATTTATGAAATGTCACTTCCCCCTTAGAAATACAGACAAGTGGAGCTGAATATTTGCTTTCTTCTCCCATTTCTGAGGATGGCTTTGACACCAAGTAGAGCAGAACAGCTGCAGCTCAGCAGCTCAGTGGGAAAATAAAGCTGGGGGGCATTTCTGTGCTGCAGCAGAATCACAGAGTCACAGGATCATTAGAGTTGGATAAGACCCCAAGATCATTAAATCCAAGATTTGGCCAGTACCCCAATGCCCACTAAACCATATTTTGAAGTGCTAGGTTTTCTGAACGCCCCCAGGAATGGTGACTCTGGCATGACCTGAGGCCATTTATTCCCATCCCATCCTTGTTCCCTGGGAGCAGAGCCTGACCCCACCTGGCAGAGCTCACCCTCCTGGCAGGGACTTGTGCAGAGCCACAAGGTCCCCCCTGAGCCTCCTTTTCTCCAGGCTGAGCCCCTTTCCCATCTCCTTCAGCCCCTCCTGGTGCTCCAGACCCTTCCCCACCTCCATTGCTCTTCTCTGGACATCCATTAGGCCACTGGAGATCCACCAGTTTTAATTCAGGAGGAAAAATAAATTGTTCCTATGTGTAAGAAGTTGGGAAAATGCTGATAGAGGTTGAAAAAGGAGTTTCTAGCAACCAGCTCCTAAGTCAGGAGCAGTGCTGTAGGTGTCTGAAGGTGGAGGCACTAAACATAGTCCAAAACCTTGGAAATATTACCATGTCCACAGATTTCTTTTCTCTGCTAACCCCAAGCAGTGACTGCTAGGAACAAGCCATGATTTAGCTTGCCATTCAAAAAAAAATTAAAAATATATTTTTGTTTCCATTGCATGGGCACAAATCCACCTGAAAATTCCTGGTGATCCCTCACCACCCCAGTTCCATGGGAATCTGGCTGGTAACTACTTGCAAGCTTCACTTCCATACAAAAGGAAACTGGGAACAGCAGTCAGTGCTTTCCTGTTAATAAACAAACACACAAGACAAGATCAATTAGCCAAAATGATGTGACATTTGTCATTGAGCTCAACCACATGAGGATTGTGCTCCTCATCCAAGGATTTGGCCTTGTTCTGCTCACAGCTCTTGAAAAACGACGTTTAAAATCAAAAACTCAACGATCTGTGCACCCACAGAGCCCTGATAGAAAGAATCAAGGGTTTGGCTGCTTGCTGTCTATGGGGTGTATTTTCCTTCATCAGAAATAGCTGCATTACTCATCTCCACATTGTCCACATCCCTGAGAGAAATTCCAAATCATCCCTCAGCAATTCTCCTCCCTCTGATCTCCCTGGCACCTCTAGAAGAAGAAAAGCAATAAAATGAAAACCTTGAAGTGGTGGGTGAAGCACTAAAGTGCATCCCCACCTTCAGGATCCATCAGGGTTTGGTCTGATTAAACCGTGGCAATCAGCAAAATCTCCCTTTGCATTGTCTTCCTGATACTTGCAAATCTGAGATCCAAGGTGCTTCAGCCAGCAGCATCCAAACAGATTTTGCCAAAAAATAAGGTTTAAACTTATATTAATGAGGCAGGAAAAGAGTGGGATCAGGAGCCTGGTCAGGTGGGTGAACAGACTGAAATGAAATAAATCCATTTGTTGGGATGTGAGGCAGCACAGGCACAGATTTGACCTTGGAATACCATCCTTGACATCCATGGAATAGAAAATAACCACAGGGTCACACCCATAGTATTTATGTTGGTTTAAATATTAGTAGCAGTATTGGTATTGGTATTGGTATTGGTATTGGTATTAGTACTGTTCCTGAGGCATAGACCTTTTTTTGTTTTTCAATCCTGCCCAGACATAGATCCCAAACACATCCCTTTTCACTTTTTCCCTCTGGGAAACAGAACAGAAATTTCACTTCCCAAAAGTCAGAATTTTACACGCTGGAAAACCTGACACATTTTTTCAGGAAATCTTCGTGAATGCTAAATCCCGACTCTTTAGAAAACATGAAATGCACAGAATCCTGCTGCCCCAGGCTGTGGCTGCGGGATGTCATTAAACCAGGGAATCCAGGGACAGCTTCCACAGGAGCCTCAGAGTCTGGGAAACAATTCCCTGGGAGCTGAAAGCTTCAGTGCCACCAACCCAGGGCTCCCTGCTGATGGGGAGAGAGAAATTGCAAACTGCGGCTCAGGGGAAGGGGAGTTTGCTCCCAGCCTCCTTGGATTCCTCCAAAGTTTCCAGAGCAGCCAGAAGACAAAGGCACAAATTGCGAGGTCAAGCTTTTTTTTGCAGCTTGTGTGTTCCTCGGTCTGAATTCCAGCCAAAAAGGGGCTGGGCAGTGCTGTAGGAATGTGTTTGGAGGAGCCTTTAGGGTGGCATCACCTCTGTTCCCTCTTCCTGAACCACCTGTAGGTATAGTCAGCGATTCCCAAGGAATTCCAAGAACCATGGGCAGTCCCATCCTGAGCAGGAGTGCTTAATCTGCCCAGCTGATCCCCCCCAGAAATCAAATTAAAGTCCTGTTAATGTGGAGGAGTTTAGAGAAAGTCTCCTGTTGGTGTTTACAGACTAAAGAGCAGAACTTAATTATAGACGACAGCCTGACTAAGGGCATTATATAATGAGGGAAAGACATTTATAGAGCCCATCTTACAACTCCAACAGTAAGAACTTGATGATAGAGAAAATTTAAAAGGCCAGAAAATGCTTTAGGACGATGGGAAAAACAAGTGAAAAATCAATACACTGAGATGTCCTCTGTTCCACTTCCTTCGTGCTCCCAAAGAACAGGAACAAGGGTCTCTCACTGTCACACCTACAGCAGGATAACAGCTAAAAAGGCAGAAATTTCTCTTCAGGACCCACCTTGAATTATACAACCATTAAAAAAATAATTTCATCTCCTTAGCAACACTTGCCAACCACATTGAGCCATTAATGGCGTAATTGTTCAACTACCACAACACATTTTGTTGGCTTTGAGATATCAAAGAAAGAACAGGAATCCCTACTAACAGCATCATCTAGCAGTGGATTAATTAAACAGAAATGCATGGAGAAAAACCCAGCTGAAACCACAGAGAAAGCAGTTGGGATATGGTATTTATTGTGATTATTCCCATTCCCCTTTCAGCCATTGATGTGTCTGGATTGGGATTCCAGGTACAAATACCTGTCAGAGAAATCCCTGACCTTATCCAACCACGTTTTCACCTCTTCCTGATAACACAGAGCTCTTTCCTATGGCCAAATTGTGAATCAAAGAAAAGTGATCAAACAGCAATTAGGGCAGGATTATTCATTCTGGCAGTGGGTGACATGAAAATGTAAAAGAAAACCCCAAACCAGCTGTGGTATAATGAAGATAATTAGGATATTATCCATGGTATTCATATCTTTGCATCCCATTAATACAATGGAATGGCTGGATTTAGGTTTGGGAGAGCTCTGCTGGCTGCAGGAAGTGTTGGCTTTGTGATTAAGTCAACAGATGTAGAAAAAGTTCAATTCTTGGTCTTGTTAGATGGTTCATTTGTGAGCCTGGGCTGATCTCTGCAGGCTGGACCTGGTCAGCAGCTCCTGCCTCCAAGAGAAGCCCAGGGAATTATCCAAAAGAGCCTCGTTTATAACTATCTTTTGGGATAAGCCAGCATGGCAATAAAGCCCTTGAATTTGCCCCAAAATCTGGGAGCTCCTACTGTCATTGGGGTTTTCCTGTAGGATCTGGACTCTGTTCTTTCTTGTGGTGCTGAGGGAGACGCTTTGTTCCACTTCAGCTTCTCACCTCTCTCGGATATTTGGCCGTTTTGGGAGGTGAGTTTTTCCAGGCCAGGCTTTGTTCCCATCTCTCTGTTTCCATCTCTCCTGCACTAGAGCTCCAGCCTCTTTTATTCCATCATCCCAGCCCCTCCAAGGCTGTAGTAACAGCGCTGGGAATTCAAGGACCATCTGTCCAAGTGTAACTCATTCCCTGCCCACTCAGCTCCACAGTCTGTCAAAAACACCCAGCTTGGAGAAGGAAACCAGAAACCTCTACTATTAAAAGTGCTCGAATTAGCTGGATCTCCTTGACAGAATTGGGTTGAGGAATGACTGCACTGGGAAGATCTGGAGGGGCAGAAATTTCTGCAGAGGCAGCAGTGATGGACACAGGATGGTCNGTGAGACTGTAACAGAGATAAGAACTGATAAACATCTGAGTGCCAACAAGAAATCCCATCTGGAGCATTTCACCCTGACCCTGGCAGAAAGAAGATAAAACTCGACAGTCCGGACACAGGGAAGGTTCTTCCCTGATGTTGGAGCACCATCCCAACATTCCTGGGATCTGGGATGAGAACATTCCCTTGGTGAAGAGCTGGGATGGTGAAAACTCTTTGCCCAATCCTTCCATTTTCATGCTTCTCCATAGAGTGAAAAAAAAGAGAACATCTGGCCTTCTGGATGTAGATTGAAAATTGTCCAAGCATTCTAACTTTGAGGCTTCAAGTCAAAAAAGATAAAACATGAAAAAGTACCCTCCCCACAATATTTGAAGGGATAATAACTGTTAAGAGGAAAACAAAGCAAGGAAACAGGCAGATCCATCAACAGGGAGCCCAGATCAGAGCTTTGAGCCAGCTCATTTTTCTATTTTTGAGAACAAATATTCAGGACTTTCAATACTTTCTGTTATAATGGGTATTCTCTTCATGGTTTTTTTTTTTTTTTTTGCCTTGCTAGGGACATACAGCTTTCTTTCAGCTTTCATTTCCAATTTTATTAAAAATAATTTATTTTTCCATTTTCTGTTCAACAATGTCAATCAGGTTTTGCAGTTCTGCTCCCTAGCTCTCATAATACACCCAGCAGCAGGAATTCCAGAAGTGCCCAAGCCCCACTGGCAGCTTCCAGTGGCAATATTTGATCTGTTTCAGGTGGACTGAAAACTCATCTATAATCAAAAAACCAAGAGACACCTGGAACGGAAACTTATTCATTTGGAGCTCTTTGAAACAATCCTCCAGTGGGTTTGAATAGACTGGAAACAGAAGATTCTGAGACTTCCAAAGCTGTTTTCCATTTCCTGTGAGCCACATGGCAGGATTGCCCTGGACAGTCCTTTCTCCTAGGACAAATTCTGCTGCTCGGTGCCCGCAGCTCCTTCACTGCTGCAGCGGTGCCAAAGGTCCCCCACCTCACTCATCCCTTGCTCCCCCAAATTCCCAGTGGTTTCTGCTTCCACAGGGGTGGAATTTTGAGCCCAAAAATCACTGCCTGTGGCTGTGCTGAAAGGTTCAGCTGAAAACAAAAAGCCCACATTTGCAGTTAGGATTCGCAGAAAGGTTTGGCTTGGAAAGGAACTTAAAATTCATTTATTTCCACCCCCCTACCATGGGCAATTTCCACTATCCCAGCTTGCTCAGATCTCCCTCCAACCTGACCTTGAAGAGACACACTCAGGCTGGACATTGAGAAGTTTTGCTCTTTGATGTTATCTAAACCTACCCACGGGGAAAAAACAAAACCAAAAAATGCTCACATCCTTAATATGTATGTCCTGTGGACCGAGTTAAGATGAGGTTTGGGTGGAACCTCACCAGGCAACATGAAGAGCTGTGGGCAGAAGAGCATCTTCTCAGGCTGAAGCATCAGAATTGCTGGTCCTTCCTCCTGCCCCCCTCACTGGGTTCCTCACTCTCACTGTAACTCTGTCAATTGGATCAGCCAACCATCCCAGTTCAAAAAAACAGGACCTGAAGGTTTGTTGTGCTCTGAGTTCCTTAATCCGGATAATTCCATCTGTCCTGCTCGCAGCAAGCCCCCAAACACTGGGATGTGCACCCTGGGGCTGCAGCAAACCCCAAACACTGGGATGGGCAACCGGGG
>VXAX01001267.1:133448-188535 GCA_013399835.1 Leptocoma aspasia | reverse complement strand
CCCCAAACACTGGGATGTGCACCCTGGGGCACAGCAAACCCCCAAACACTGGGATGTGCACCCTGGGGGGGAACAAACCCCCAAACACTGGGATGTGCACCCTGGGGCACAGCAAACCCCAAACACTGGGATGTGCACCCTGGGGCACAGCAAACCCCCAAACACTGGGATGTGCACCCTGGGGGCTGCAGCAGGGCAGAGGCAGGGCAGGGCCGGGGGAAGGGCTCAAAGCAGCTTTGCTGGTGGCAGAAATGTTTGTGCAGCCTCCCCCTGCACTCTGAAGAGCCATTAAAGCCCCGTGATCAGTGCAATTCTTAATTATTTGCACTTCAGTGCTTTATGCAGATAAACTCATCAGCGCTTGAGACACTCCTGTCATCTGCTCACTTGGAAATTGGGGATTTGTGACACTGGAGTTGTGTCTCACACTGAACCCAGTGACCTGTGAACAAGATTTAGTGTCCCCAGAAGGAAACCAGCTGCTGCTGGCCCTGGATGTTCCTGCAAGTTGGGTTTTGGCTGCTCACAGGTGTCAGCTCAGGGACCATGGGGAGCTTTCCTTTATTTCCATCCCTGGCAGTGCCCAAGGCCAGGTTGGACAGGGCTTGGAGCAACCTGGGGGAGTGGAAGGTGTCCCTGCCATGGCAGGGGTGGGACAAGGTGATCTTAAAGGTCCTTTCCAACCCAATCCATTCCAAGATTCTCTGTATACATGCAATAAAATACTATTCCTTAGCAGTCCATGCTGTTTCGTCAGTAAAATAAATTCTAATTAAGACTTCTGGAAAAGGCAAAAAGTCTGCCATGATGCTGCAGCCCAGTTTTCATCCATACACATGGATACCAACAGAAATCAATCTTCCCCACAGAAGATTGTCACACAAAACCAGAGGTAATTAAATTATTTCTGTCATCCTGCTCTACACTGTGCTATTTCAGGTCACAGATGGCATTGCCCCTTTTTCCTCTTTAAATCAGCCCAAAATCATCCCTGAATGGAGCCTTTGGCCACTCCTGGGAATTCCCACATGGAGTGGAGGGATGGACCTGCTGAGGAAGCAGCTCACAGGGTAAAAATTGCTCTAAACCACATGAAAATGGTTTTTTGTAGGGTTAGTGCTGATAGCTGGGCCTGAAATCTTGCAAGAATTCTGCCTCCTTTGTAAGGTAAATCTGTGACCATCAAGATCACTTTTTATGCCAATCCAGCCAAATAAAAGCTTTCCTGTTATCACACAGGAAGAGTCTGTTCAGGAACCATCACTTGAATTTTCTTCTCTACCTAATTGTATTTATCTTCAGGGTGATCCTCCACTATTGACCTGTTGTAAGACACACTTGCTTTGTGTCAGGACAATTATTTGCAATTACAAATAAAAGAAAAATATTTAAAAAAATAAAAAAAAAAAAAGCAAGACCCATCCTGTACTGTCCTTGCCTCTCTCATTTAACTTGTAATTGCTTTTATTGACAATTTCTTCTTCCTTCCCTGGAGTAGTGAGGCCATTAAGCAAATCTGCCTTTTTTCTGTACAAAATGATAATTTAACTGATTAAACCACTTGCATTGTCAATACACTTCTGTGAGAGATTCCCACCCCACACACCACATTGGGATTTTGTTTTCATCTGAAGACATTTCAGAGTGTTTCATGACAGAGAGGACGCTATTGGCTTTTTCCCTGTCTCAGTTTTTGTATCCATCTCCTTAGAAAATTACACTTCTTGTCATTAAAAATGCAACACAGCTCTGTCAGTCATTGTTCTAAACAGGTGTCACCAGTTTTACCCTGTCACTTGCACATGACACAAGCACTGGCATGGGCCAGTGACAGGACTAAAGGAAGTGGCCTCGAGTCGTGCCAGGGAAGGTTGACATTGGATATGAGGGAACAATCCTTCATGGAAAAGCACTGAAACATTTCATTTCGTTATCTTAGAAATGATTTCTGCCCTGAAACAGGGGACAGAGCCAGCTGGGGGCTGCTTGGGGCAGGCACAAAACTCAGTTTCCTTCCCATTTTCTGTTCTGCATCAGGCAGTAAAAGAGCAGCAAGCCTCTGATGTCTTTACAACACAGGAAAAAAAGAGAGAGAGTTCCCAAGCAATCCTGTTGTCACCTTGCGACAGCAAGCCCAGAATGTTCTGGAGATGCCTAAAGAGCAGCTGCTTCACACAGTTTTCTCCTGCAGCCACCTTTCTGTCATCCTGTGCTGCACTCACCACTGAGGAATGAGCTAAGACTGAAGGAGTTTGGGGTAAATTGGAGAAAATCCCCTGATATTCCATGATAACTCTGTGATATCCCAGAGGAACAGCCACCACAGAGCCACCTGTCCCTGCCACCCCACCCCAGCACACCCTGTATTTGTCACATTCAGTTTGGCCCTCAGCACCTGGAGCCTGGAAGAGACATTTTGGAAACATCTGCCCAGAAACCTCTTTTATTCCTGCAGCTGGGAAGTTCTCCTCAAACTTGCTACCTTTTTTTTTTTAATCCTCCAATCTTTATTTCTGTAGTTCCTAAAGAATAGATTGTATGACTCAAGTTTCCTTTTTAATATTTTTTTTTCACTTCTATTTATATTCCTTAAAAAAAGAAGAAATTTTCTTCCATTTTCACACAAAGTATTTAATGGAAGAGTGAAGTGAGCTCCTGTGCAGCTACTCCAGGAGTTCTGGCAAAGCTCTCAAACAAGAGGGAGGCTTATTAGATGCTAAATGAATTTAATTTCAAATTGAAAACATTTTCTGCCTTGTTGTTTTAATTCAAGTCATTAGCTGTACCTGAGTCTAAATTAGCTACATTTTCCTGAACTTCTGAAGTATTTTTAAACTCTTTCAAATTCCTTTATCTGTGTGTACCTCGTGTCCCACTTGTAATAGTCTGCTGTATTCATTAGATACTGGGAACCATCTGCTAGAAATTTGCCCAGAACAAACCCAGTTTGAGCAAAATAAGGAGGCATAACTCTGGCTTTCTTTGAGCTAATAGCTCAGATTTTGGTGAAAGGGTTGGAATCAGCTGCACTTGAGATTTTCACCCTGTTTTGAGAAGACAGCAATGGTGGTTAATTAAAATAAGAAGACATTTCTTTAGTCTCCAAAGAATATTTGTAAACCACAGATGAAATTGGAAGTAATTTATCACTGATGCTCTATGAAATTCAGCTGTAGATCCATCTGGCCATGGTGCTTTAGGAGGCAATATTGCTTGCAGGGCACTTTTTATTGCTTCTCTCTCCTGGGGGTTATCTAAGTATTGCCTCGATAATGCTGGCAGCTCTATTTCAGCCACAAAATAATAAATTGCTCCTATTTCTACTGTGTGTAATTCAGAACGAGGAAAAAAAATCTTTATTAATTTGTCTCCTTTAACTTTTTGCATATAACCTCTTCCAAGCTGGGTTTGTTGTCCTTTGGGTGGCCATGGGGGATGTGGGCTCTGGGACATTCACCTGCCTTTTGTGCAGAGCCAAAATTAAATAACAGCAGAGGGGAGCTCATTTTAGAAATGAACCAGACAAATTTTTGGTCTGATACAACCTTGAGCTGCATTTCTTAAGCCTGGAGTTGAATGGAAGGATTGATTCTGGATATGTTGATTTTAGCACATTGAAATACATTCAGGAATAGAGGTCATGCCTAATGTTGTTGATGAACACAAGTAAATGACCTAGAAACATTTAGGTTTGTATTTTTTGAACAGACAGAAGTCTAATCAGATGAGTTTGAAGTCCAATTAAGGGTTGCACAGAGGTGGTAGCTTGGAAAAATACAAGTTTTCCAATTAAATATTCCTTTGATGCCAAGCAAGTCTGGATCACAGAATCCCAGAATGATTTGGGTTGGAAGGACCTTAAAGCCCATTCAGTGCCACCCCTGCCATGGCAGGGACACCTCCCACTGTCCCAGGCTGCTCCAGCCTGGCCTTGGGCACTGCCAGGGATCCAGGGGCAGCCACAGCTGCTCTGGGCACCTGTGCCAGGGCTGCCCACCCTCCCAGGGAAGAATCCCCCCAAAATCCCATTTAAAGCTACACCCTTCCAGTCCAAAGCCATTCCCTCTTGCCCTCACACTACATTCCCTTGAAGGAGTCCCTCTCCAGCTCCCCTGGACCCAACCAGTGAAGGTTTCACCAGGAGGGCTCTGCCAGGAGCTGCAAGTGACCCCATTTTACCCAATATTCTCTCCCTGCCCTTTCCTCCCGTTCTGCCCTGACAAGCACTGTAGGAAATGTCAAGAAGGGAGAATTTCATAGTAAAAGGAGCATTTTGCTACAAGATGCCAGCAGAGAAACACTGCTGAGGTGAGTGCTCAGGTAGATTTAAGCCGAGCTTATCTCACAGCCCAGCGAGAGCCTCTGTGACCCTGTGGTGGCACCTGGCTCCAGGTGCCTTCTGCTCTGGGCTCAGTGGCTCCAAGATGTGGTCCTGGTGTTCACCTGGACCTGGTTTCCGTAGAAAACCCGCTCTGAAAGGCAGCTCAGGTAGAGATTTTTCCCCTGCCTGCAGTTCGGGGGGAGGAATTGTTCCCAGAGGTCCTGAGTGCTGTTTACTGTTTTTCCTGCTTTTCCATTAGATGTATCTGACAACTCCTGTTGCCAGGGTTTCATCCCACTCTGAGCCACACACCAGGGTTACTCACTGCGGTATAAAACACATTTTCCAGTGCCAACCTCTGACCCAGTGCTGTCAATGAGATCTTCCAGTAAAACCCTGAGAAAAATCCAAGCCCTCAGTTTCAAGGGAAGTTATTTGATTTTTAATTTCTAGCCATTTTTTAATATTACTAAAACAGTCATTCATCTGCTTCCCTAGCCCTCCCCAACAAATCCCAGCCAAATCCGTTTTTTTCAAGTATTAATGCAGTCCAACTGTGCTGAAATCCCAGAGCAAGCCCAGGAGGGAATATCAGGAGACCTGAGGTCAGATTTGCTCCTTCCCAGGCTGTTCACTTCCAGCCCAGTGCCGTAGAATCAGACGAAAAATAGAGGTGTGATTGTGTTCAACTCCAAGAAATGCAGGGGTGTGCTGGAATATGAAAGTCCAGGGCCCATGGCAGTGCCAGGGATCCACAGCAGCCCAGCAGAGCAGAGGAGCAGAGCTCAGGAATGAGATTTGGGGGCACTGGGGGAGCACTGGGACTGCTGCTGGGAGTCCCCCCTCTCATCCTGCTGTGTTGCCTGCTGATAAAATGCCATTCCTTAGGAAAAGTCACGGAACAGCAGATCAGAGAATGAGAGGAACTCACCTGGGACTCAGCCTCTCCTCTGGATGCACATGAGCTCACATATGCACTAACTAATTTTACAAGGGGTGTTACACACTGGAGAAGCCTCAAGTAGCTCTTGGATTGCTGCAAACCAATTCTGAATATGCTCCTTTGAATTCCAGAGACCAGTTTGGGTTTGGTTATATTCCAGTCCTTTAATCTTTCAATATTCATTATTATTTTCATGAATAATTTTTTGTACATCACTGAGATATGGGTGCTCTTCCTTCATCTGTCTTGGCTTCCATGCAAGCAAAGATATTTCCTATTTTTGAGTTATTTTTCTATATTGTCTGTCATGAAACAAAAACAACCCATGTGACTCAGATGACCAATTCCTCACTGTAAATAGCAAATATTTAATAATTTCAGGAGTCTGCTGCAAACAGCCATGTGCAGGGAGAGGTCCTTCCTGGTAATTAACATCTTATTAACAACTATTAATAATAAATACACCTGCAGCAATCCTGAGCAGATCATAGAAATCAGAAGCAGAAAAATAGCTCAGTTACTTCAATAATTTATTTCCAAAGATTCAATCCATGAGTTCAGCTCACTGTTTATGATTTAGATAAGAGGAGGGGGGAAAAAAGATATTTGGGATTTGAATGGATCTTGCAAATGGGTTGAGACACCATTTTATTAAAATATTTCTATGAATGTGAAAATACTTTAATGTTACCATAGCTTTAATGATTTCAAGTGATTTTGCCTTTGCAGTCGGAAGCACTGATTTTTAACATTAAGTCTCGGTTTTGAGCTAAAGAAAAACAACTGTTTTCCTATCCCCCCGATATAGAAAAGAAAAATTGCAGTGTAAAGCAGGAGAAATCGAATCTGGAAAAGCAGAAAGCAAATCAAAATAATCACAAATGTATTCTTTTTCAAAAATGAGATTTATTAGCCAATCTCTCGGTGTTATTAAGCTGGATGGAGAGCAGCAGCATTATTATGTTTTGCAGTACTATTCAGGAGAGCTGGAAATCTACAGCTATGCAGAAATGGAAAAGCCCACGGAGGAATAGCCACTGGAAATAACTCAGTGGGGCAGGGAAGGGCTTGACTGCACAGGGGTTTCATGTGAGCTGCAATTGAGGAAGGGTTGGTTTTCCTGCAGAGAAACCAGCAAAAGGCTTGGGCTGTGTGTTTGTTGTGATTTACAGATGTCCCTCCGTGTCTGTGCCTGTCCTGGGGGGTTTGGTGACAGCAGAGACACCGAAGTGTCCCTGGGCTCCAGGGGCAGGTGATGGACACGGACTCTGCTCCTCTGGTGGAATTCGGTCTGCTGCACCAGCGGTGTCAGAGAACAGGGCTGTAATAAAGATTCAACTAAAAATATTCGAGGGGGAAGGTTTCTCCTTCAAACGGTGGGCATGGAGAAGTGCTGAGAGATGTTATTTGGGCTCCTGAAAATCCCATTAAATTTATTAATGCAGTCTTGCTATGATGGGAGAAAATTAAAAATTCGAGTTCTATTAAGTTCTTCTCCGGAAAATTAAGAATCCAGCTGGGTAAGAGCTGGTGTAGTTAGTACAGGCTTTAAAAAGGGAACAGGACAAGAGGAAACGGCCTCAAGCTGCACTAAGGGAAGATTAGTTTGGATGTCAGGAAAAATTTCTTCACCAGAAGTGTTGGAAAAGGTTTTCCAATGAAGCGCTGGAGTCACCAGCCCTGCGGGTGTTTAAATGGATTAAAGGACTTAATGATCTTGAAGGTCTTTTCCAAGCTGAATATTCCGTGCTAGTGTCAGTGCTAATGACCCTCTCTAACTCCTGGGGCTTTTGTACTTCCCCCAAAACAATCTCAGTGTCCCCAGAGGCTTGGTTTGAATGCTTTAGGGACAGATTTCCCCGCCCGGAACAACGGTGAAGATAGAATTGTCTGTCTCAGAGAGAGACGTGACAGATCTCCAAGAGACAGACCCCATCCCATTGTCCATATGCCAATCAATGCCTTATCAATACGTTTGATCTCCTGGAGGAGAGAGTCTGGCAGCTGGAAGGGATGGGCCATCAAATCCAGCTACACTGGGGAGGCGCCTGGGAGTGGCCAAAAATCCCCTTTTTGGGATTTATAGGATGCTGTGTCGGACTCCAAGCCCTCGGGGCAGATTTCTGAACATGGAAATGTGGGATCGCTCCAACACAACCCCCGTGGAGATCAAAGGAACCAGCAGGGCTCCTGGCAGAGCCACAGACGGATTCAAACTGGAATATTTCCCGTGGTTAAAGAATCCCAAAAGGCGTCCAGGCGAGAAATGCTGCCCAGCTGAACGAGGGGGATGCGAAGGTGCTGATGGATGGTGGGAGGTGTTGGCCAGAGCAGCAGAGCTGCCAAAGGCACCTTTCCCTCAGCTCAGACCTCATTCCCCAGGGTGGAGCACAAAATGCATGGATGTAGGGATTAACTCATCCAGAAATATCAGCTACTGGAACCTGGACTAAAAAAAAAAAAAAAATTGTGCCTGGGGCTCCTGGCCAGGGCAGAGATTGGTGAGAATGTCCCTGCTGTCTTGGAGAAGGCTGGGAATGGGGAGAAAAAATCCACCTCCAACTCCAGTTTTCTCCGTGGAGTAAAGCACTGAGCCCTTGGAGCGAGGTAGGAAATCCCAGAGGAGCTCCAGGCAGGTGTTTGGGAGGCAGTTTCCTTCCAGCCCTTTTCTGCCTTCCAGGCCCCACGGTTGTGATTTGCACACCTCTCACAGACATCCTTCATCTCATCCCAATGAGATGCAAAAGCGGAGCATTAAATTGCAAATGGGAGATTTAATTAAAATGTTCCCCTTTCTAAGATCAATAATCGAGGCAAAATAGTTTCACTTTCCATTGATATATCTGGTTTTTTCCCTCATTTGAAACAAACTGTGAATTACACTTTCTAACATATTGCTTGCAAAAATGCTCCAAAAGCAAATTAAACCTTCTGGAAGCCTTTGATTCATTTTATATATTACATAGAATAACTTAACAGACATATTAGAATGCAGCACAAAATAACATAATTAGGCACAATTTCATGTCTAGAGTTTGAAAGTGTGGAAGAAACTTTTTAAGCATTTAACTCGTTTAGTAAAGCTCAAGTGCTACAGAGCAAATTGTGAGCATTTAGATCTATATAGAGTTTGATTCCAAACTCTCAGCTCTCAGTAGAGCTCACTTTATAAAGTGACTTCTAATTTATATTCTGTGTTAATGTCAAGAAACTAAATCAGAAATCTAGAAGCAATTATAAATAACAAGGTGGAAACAATGGAATAAAGTCTGTCAGGTAATTTCAATCAAAATCCATAACACTGGTGCTATCTGAGCACTCTTCTCTCTACACAGAGAACTTACAGCAGTCTTACATTTTATTTATTTAAATTTTAATAATACTGGATCTCATGAGAGTTTTTTGAATCTCAGAATTAGTGCAAGACCTTCAATTTAATTTTGTGGGTGTGGGTCTTAACTAGGAATGTTTTAATTTCTGTGGGATTGTGCAAGTCCAGATCTGGACTAGAACCCCTCTGGCACTTCATTCCCATAAAAAAGATCCTGGCTTTAGGAAAATTCATAATGAAAATTTGTCAATTTATCTATATAAAAAGATTCAATCTACAAGAATTCTACTGAGAATTTTTCAATATTTGGGGCATTTCATTATGAAAAATAAGTATTGCATGCTTAATGCATGAGAGTATTTCTCATTCTGAGATCAAAGAAAAGAGCTGGGCATCACATTTATCCTGCAGGACTGTCCCAGTCAGTGTCCCTGCAGTGATTCCTCTCTGTATTTGCCTTTGAGAAGAGTGAAGGGAGAGTTTGGGTGTCTCCAGGACAGGAGAAGGTGTTTATACTCCTCTGAATTGTGAGTACACCACGATCAAGGAGTGTTTGGGCTTCACTGTGTTTGATTTGAGCCGGAAGATTAGTTTGACAGGGAATGGCTCCCACGGCCAGAGGGCAGGGTTGGATGGGATATTGGGAATGAGGAATTCCTCCCTGTGAGGGCTGGCAGCCCTGGCACAGGGTGCCCAGAGCAGCTGTGGCTGCCCCTGGATCCCTGGCAGTGCCCAAGGCCAGGCTGGACACTGGGGCTGGGAGCACCTGGGACAGTGGGAGGTGTCCCTGCCATGGCAGGGGTGGCACTGGATGATTTTTAGGTTTCCTTCCAACCAAACCTTTTTGTGTTCTATGATTCCGTTCATTCAAAACCTGCAGCTCAGTTTTACCCTCGGCCACAGGATGTCAGCTCAGTTTACACCTCGGGGCTCATCACTTTTCCTGTGTTTGCAGACCTGTGCTCTTCTGAGTCCTGCACCAACCAAATCACATTCCTCCAAAGGCAGGAGCCATCCTAAGATGCTGAAGGGATCCAAAAGTCGTTACAAAAAAATCTATAATCACGTTTCCCTTCACTACAGAGTGGATGCAGTTTGCTTCTCTTCTCTAAAACTCTGATGCATGGAAAAAAAAAAAGAAGAAAAGCAAGGTGAAGAGCACAACAATCAACCATGGCAGGTCTCCACGTTGTTACTTCAGTGATGCACAATCTGTTTGCTATCTGAGCACTGTAAACAGACTAATATTTCCCGAAGTATGGGATAAATCAGCCATTTAGAAGCAGCGAAGAGAAAATGATGAAGCTCCAAGTGAGTTGTGAAGCAGTGAATAAGGATGTATTACACCACGGGAAACCATCAATATTTGTTTATCGTGTCAGTGTGAGGAATAAATCTGTGGGCTAATTTGTATTCTCTTCAGTTAATTCCACTGTTCCTGATGCCTTTTTGGCCTACCTAAAAACAGAGGCCCGACAGAATGAAGGGAATAAAAAGCAGTTTATTTATTGAAGGGCCTTCAGGTACATTTAGGGCAGACAGAGCTCCCCAGGAGCTGCACCCAAAAATGGACCATGGGTTTCACACTTTTATAGGTTTGGTCCATTTGCATATTGGGGGTCAATCTCCCAATTACAGCTTCAGGTAATGAAGTCATTTACCCCAAGTTTGCTGCCCCAGCTCACTTTTGTTTCCATCTCTCAGGCCTGAGGCAGTGAGGTGTCCTTGATTCCAGGCCTGGAGAGGAATTGTTGTGTCTGCCCAAAATGGGGAAGCAGCAGCTCATACTGTGTGTGGAGTTTGGAGTTACACACTAAAGAACTGCAGGGCTACAAATAGATGGAAAATAGAAAAGCTGAAATCCTAAGGCATCCACTCCAACCCAGGCAGGACCAAGGGCCCTTCTCGAGGTGTCACTGCCACACTCAGCACCTCTTTGTCTCCCTAAGCAGGGGATTTATCTGATAACATCAAGATTTTGGGCGTTATCACCGAACCCCAGAACGGGTTGGGTTGGGCTGGGTTGGGTTGGGTTGGAAGGGACTTTGAGAATTGTCTCGTTCCAACCCCCTGCCATGGGCCAACCTCCTCAGGAAGTTAGTTAAATTGCCATTAACAAATTGGCTCACTAAGTGTTTAATTGCCCTCATTGAGCTGCCTCCTTCCACCGGGCTGCTGTTTTGACTCATGATGGATGTTTTTAAAGCTTGATTAGATGATGAGCTTATCTCCAGATGGACCAAATCCCACCGATCCTCCATGGAGATGCTGGAGGAGCTCAGCACCACTAAAACCGAGCTTTGCAGGGCAACCACTCTGCCACCGAGTTGTTGTTGCTCTTTGGTCCTTTTCTTTTTCCCTCTGTATTTTTTTTTTCCCCTTGGTGACATTTTCAGTTCCATTTTTGAGCTACAGAGCTGATCTGCAGAAAAGCTGTTGGCTCACATTCCAGTGGCTATTGGAAGTCAAAACCTGGATGGCTGAGGACTTGTAAAGAGAAAAGGTAGAATGTTGGAATTTAGAAGATTTACAGCTCTAGTGAGCTGAAAAAGAAAAGATGAAAAGATCTTAGAGGTTTTCATGCGACCAACATGAGAACAAGGTTGGGGTTTTTTTTGGTTATTTGAGTGAATTGACCATTTTATGAAAACTGGGTGAGGAATCAGAGATAGCTCATTTCGTTTTCTGCTTCTCTCAAATTCTTCTGCCAACAAGTATTACCTGAATTGTTTGTTCATGAAAGGTTTTTATCAAGGTCTTTTTAAAACACTCATTTCAATATCCCGTTGTAAAGGGCTGCAAAGGTTAGGAGGGTTTGCTTTGAATCCCACTATTATTTCTTCATTAATCATGCAGTTTTTGGCATTTAATAAATGTCTGTTTGCAGGAAAAAAAAGTTGGATTGGTTCTAATCAAATTGGACTAAAGGTATTTCAGAAAAGCAAAGAAAGCAAACACTGGTGTGGCACGAAATAAACATGGAAGCAAAATTGATCGACATCAAATTTGTTACGGAAATCTTTAGAATAAACGGGGGAAAAAGGAAACAAAATGTTTTCACTGTATTAGTCATTTATTAAATTGCAAATTTCTTGGTTAGTGACATTCAACTGTGGCTAAAGGCTTTCAATTCATATCCAAAATCCTTTGCGCTCCAAACTGCAAAATATTCCTCTTTCAATCCACGTGCAGGTAATTAAGTAGAGTGTGGAAAAGTGGAGAACTATGAGTAAATTTAATTAATTAATAGATAGGTGGTTTTACACTTCAAGGAGATAATTCAGAACAAAGCTACTGCCTTCAAACAAATATTGATGGACACTGAACTTTGGTTTTTAACCATAAATGATGCCCATTTCTGAGAAGGCAGCAAACAAAAAATGCTTCAAGATGGAGCTGCCTCCAAGGAAGCCCTTAATATGAAAATAAATATGAAAAGCTAACCCCAAAGAACAATTAGCAATAAATAATGTGTTATTTAGTACTTCTTTTCTTTGTGACCCATGTGTCAAAGAAGTGGGATTTTCAATTGTTTCGTTAATTGCAACTTTTTAATTAATGGATCTTACAAAAAACACAACACCCACGTAGTCTGTACATTGTAAATGATTCAGAGCAGATAATTTTTTGCCTAGTTTTCCCAATTCACCACTTGAACTTACTGATAATCCTGTCTTAATTTCATAGTTTTTCTGTGTCCCTTGAAGAAGAATGTTTTAAAGCAATGAAATTTTGTTTCTCGGTGAAAAGGGCTGGGGCATTTGTTTTTCATTACTACTTGCACATTGTGAAATCAAACCCATTAGGAGCTCAATACTTTCAAATCTAAATTCACCTTCTAAAGAACACTTGGTCTCTTTGAAACATCTTCCAACAAGGTCTGCATCCTACAATAATTTTGTTTTGGTGGCAAATGCCAAATTTAGCCCTTCACACCTTCCACGGTCCCAGGCTGCTCCAAACCCCAATGTCCAACCTTGGGCACTGCCAGGGATCCAGGGGCAGCCCCAGCTGCTCTGGGCACCTGTGCCAGGGCCTGCCACCCTCCCAGGGAGGAATTTCTTCTCTAAATCTCTCCTCTTTTAGTTTAAAACACTCTCCCCTTCTTTTATCCCCATCTGACTGAGTAATAAGTTGCTTATCCTCTTTTTTAGGATCTAAAGTCAAGTTTCAGAGCCTGTTTTGTTGAGTCGTTCCCAAAACCACAACCAGCGCTCCCAGCTTTTGGTTCCCTTGTTGCTTTTGCACAGAGCAACTCAGATTTGAAGCAACCCAAAAATTTCTTTCTGAACTGTTTGGAAATCCTTCATTTCAGAAAAATTGAGCAAAATGCAGTCCCTGGGGACATGCATCTTATTCCAGGATTCAGCAGAGCTGGAGAGAGCTCCCAGTGACCCCTGCAGTGCCCAGCAAGGTGTGGAGCATCCACACTTGGCACAGAAGCTGCCAACAGCTCCTCTCACCTCTGGCCTTCCACCTCCGAACACAGCCAAGGATGCTTCCCTCAAAATTGCCTGGAGACCCCGAGGAGCAGCGCAAGAGCCACCCCCCAGGTTTCATGGCCACCAGTTTTTGATTTCCAGCTCAGCAGGGAGGAGCAGCGCTGTCACAAGGATTGCTCACCCTTCAAGGAGATTTGGATGTGCTGAGCTGAGCTCGTTCACCCCCCGGGGCTGGATAAAGAACAGGAACAGGCTCCTCCACTCCTCTCCATATTTTTTCCATATTGCACCGAGGCAATGCATTGAATCACAACACTTAAAATGACAAAGACCTCCTTGTTTTAATTGAATTTCTCCATGAAAGAAAAAAAAAAAAACAAAAAAACACAAAACCAACCAAAAAAACCCCTCCCACATTCAGCCCTTGAGATCTTGGAATATCCTTGACCTCTAGGTACCTTTCCCAATAAAATCATTTCAAATTTCCTTCCTTGTTTTCAGATAATCAAGTGCATTATGTGTCCATTGGTTCATTTAAACCTCTGCACATTCCACGGAGTCATTTTAATGTCAGTTGATTTAGCAGCAGTTTAATGTTACATAAAGGGAGGGAGACAAGGACAGCTCTGTTTGCTCTACCTGCACAATAAATGTACAGAACCTACAGAGGAGTTTAACAATAACTCAGAATTACATCTAAACAGACAAAAGCAAATTCTCAAGGTCTTATCCTCTACTTGTGGAAATCTCTAAAGGACTTACTAAGAAATATAAACCAGCAGATAACAAGGAGTAAACAATGAAGCACAAGGCAAATAACCAAGTGGGAAGAGGGAATTGCCAGCCTGGAAAGAGGGATTAGAGCATGGACAAGACAGTGGGAGATTTTTATCAGATATCCTTCTGTGACAGACAGATCTATTGGGTTCAAAACCTCGTGTACAGTACGAGAAAATAAATCACTTCCAAATTCAACCAGTTTGAATAAAAAGATTCAAATGATGCTGTCTCATAATCTATTAATCAGGTGCCACTGTTAACAGGGGGTGAGGAAAAGTGGCTACAAATACTCTTTATCCTCTCTTTCCTTTGGGACATACTAATGTAATCCTTTTAGGGTGGATGGAACACAAAGAACTAAAAAGTGCTCCCCCTTCCCCAGGTGCGGGGAAGTCCATGGTAATGGATCAGAGAGTTATTCTTTATGGACAGTAGATGGACCAGGATATTCCCAATTGAACATGAGATGGAATTTAACAGAGATCTGCAGACCCCTCAGGTCCCTCAGAGAAGCATTTGGTACCAGAGGCATTGATTGGAAACCTGTCTGTAAACTTCTATTTGGGAAAATAAAAACTCCATTAAAAGTAATCAGTTATCTTGGGTTTTTCTCAATACACAGCTTCAGGAAAACCTCACCAGCAATGTTTTGAAGGAAAATTAACACTGTTTGCAAAAGAAACTTGTATGGGACTTTTTGGTGAAGCAGCATTTCCTCTTTATCTGATTTAATTGACGGCATCAAGACACAGACTCCATATTTTGAGACTTTTTGGGAAAATCAATATGATTTGGCACCCACTAAAATCAAATGTAGATTTCATTCATATTTGTGATGGACAAACAGTCCCGAGGAGTCTCATCCAGGCATTTATTCATGGGAGTAGAGGTCCAGGTTCACAGCTAGAGACACCCAAGGTGGAAAATTATGTCGTTGGGTTTGTAGCCTCTGGAGCAGAATCCTGCTGAGCCAAAGCTGTTATGGATCTGAGTGAATCCATGGATTCACCCCCTGAGCCTGATCTAACTCCTGCCTGCAAGTAAACCTTGAGTAAAGAGAGATTTGGAAGGAAAGGGCGCAAATATCAAAGAACTGTGTGCAGCAGTTCCATAATCTTTCAACATTGATTTTTGAGGGATACATGAGACACAGGAGAAGGCTCCCAGGTAAAATTCTCTCTTAAAAGGACATTTGAAAAGACCCTATTGATGAGCTAATTAGGCCATTCTCTTGCATCTCCTGGAGAAAGTGTGTGCCTGAAGTCTCCCTCACCAGGCAGATGCTGTTTCTACCTTCAGTCCACTTTAATTAACACCAGCTAATCATTCCTTCCTTTTCTGAGTGGGCATGGAAGCTCATCCTGAGCGTGACAACCAAACAAACTGTGAACAAAGCACTGGAGTTTGATGGGCAGTGAGGGGAGAGTTTAGGAAAATTAAAAGCAATATATTTCTAAGGGAATCACCAGTGAGAGAAGTGGGTTTATGGTTTCTTTTTCAGAAGGGACAATATTTTTTTTAAAAAATTGGAAACCCAAACATTTTTTCCACATGCTGCAACACCATGTGTATCCAAAGCTTTATTGGTAGCGAGCAGCTTTTATCTGATCCCACATGAAAATCACCCTTGAGAAGCAGTGAGCCACAGTATTTCATCAAGCACCTAAAAACCTGCAAAGCTCTTGTGTGCTCCTATCTATTTTTATGTATTTTATTAAATGTATCTTCGAGTGCTGCTCAGTAACCACTGGGCCCTCACACTGAGATGCCTTTTTAGCAGCAACAGTAGAGAAAAAAACTAATGTGGGCATGACATATTTGCCTGAATAAATATAATTATGTTTCCCTGTAGTTGCTTGATGTGGTGACTATTTCAGTTTACCACCTACCTGGAGAGCTGGCTTTAAAACCCAAGAATAAAGGCTTGTGTGCCTTGAACTGATGCTCAGTTCTGTCTGAATGCATCCATTCTCTTCCCATCTTTGTGCAACAAATGCTTTTCTCCCCTCCATAATAACAGCTACAATTATGTGGCTTTTAATCTCATGATAAACTTGTCCAGAGGTGACAACAGCTGCACTGAGGGAGTGTGGCAGCTTTTTCTGGCACTGGAAGCATTTTCTCCTGGGGAGGTTTCTCTCCTGGGGTTGGTAGTTGGAGTTTGGTGGCAGCAGATCCCTCAGTGTTCACATTCACACAGTATTTCTTATGTATGCACAGTTAACCATTTTTCTAAACATTAACTGTATCTCCAAGCTCTCTGAAGGTCAAATTTTGATACCATTGGGTTGGAGGAATTGAGTTTTATTTTGTTTTATACCATTCAGCAGGACAGGAAGATGAGAAAACAGACAGAATAATCTTTGGGGCTCCAACTGCAAACTCTTTCTTATTGGTGTTTATATTGAAAGCAACTCAAAAATACATTTTGGTTTTAATCAGTTTTTATCTATCTTATTTCAGCCTCAGTGAGTCCTGAACCTGTCTCACTTTCTTTTACTTTCTGTGCTTTGTTCATAGCAGAAGCATTGTGAAGTCTCACTCAGGGTAGGTTATGTTGCACAAAGACAAATATCTGTAGTGAAGCTGAGAATATCTTAAGCTTTTTATTTTTTATGAAACGGGAGTTCAAAAGTTCATCTTGCATAAGCTTCAGCCGTGGTGAGGAAGAAAGGGAAAAGTCCTCAAGAGATAAGTGGTGTAACAATGAGAAACTCAAAGTCAGCCTCGTCTAGGGGATGGTTCCTTTTAATTGGGCCACAATTAAAGCTTTGCTTCTCTCTCTCTCTGGAGGTGTGGCTGTGCCAGCTTTTAGAGTAATCTTAAAAAAATGGCAGTGGAGAGGACCTGGCAACAACTAATGACTAATTCCTTTTTTCCCCTCAAGAACACCAGAATTCCTTTTTTTCCCTGAAAACCCACAATTTTCACACAGGCAGATCAGTAATCAGAAGGGATTGTGAATCCAGTCTCAGTTCTGGGCCACACAATTCCAGTTTTGGAGTCTTCTGTAATTATAGTAATTAGCTTCCCTCATTTTCCTCTCAGCAGATATCATTGCTTGGCATTTCTTGTCCTTCATGTATCTCCTGTTGTTCATTACTTCTGTCCAAAGCAAGTTGTGCCAAATTTCATCCTCAGTCACATCCTTCTGGTTTTGTTCCATCATGGCTTAAATCTAGTGGTGCTACTATAGAGGGAAAAGATCCAGTCCCAAATTATGGGTCTTTTCCTGGCCAAATATGACAATATGTAAATATCTGAGGGCAATGGAGCAAGTGAGAAGGAAAATTATGAAAACTAGTGGATTTAGGAGTGAAATGGAAATCTGTGCAGGAAATAGGAGGGGGAGGAAAGAAAGATCTGTTTGTAGGGAAAAAGGATTTGTTGTTCTTCCCTTGACCTAACTTAAAGGAATCTTTTGTAGACACTGTTTGTGCTGTAGATCTTTCTTATCTCACTCCACTCAGTTTTGTTTGTCTAATATCTGCTCAGCAAGTGCCTGACTTTATTTGTCTTGATTCCCCGCTATAGTCTCTGCAATAATCCTCTGCTATTATATATCTTTGTTTGACTTACATTTCCTTAGCAGTTTTCCTCTGACGTTGTTCGTCTTCATTCCCCAAATATCCACCAAGCAGCCTGACATTGCTCAGCCTGAATCTCCTCCTTCGGAATCAGCAGCAGCTCCCTGCACTTGTCCTTCTCCTTTTGTCACCTCCAAAAGCCACCTCCACTTGTGTCCATTAGAAACCATCACCTGACAGAGCTCAGTTCCTTTTCCCTTCCCAGGACATCCAGCAGTCAGCATCTGGCACCGTTGGCTCCAGGCTTCAGAATTGTTTGTTTTTCTCCTGGATCATCCCCCAGATGTTCATGCATGGCCTTGCCTTGGGCTGTCCCACCACGCTGGGGAAATTCCTGCTCGGGATGCGCCACCTTGGGTTTCATCATCACAGAACCCCAGCATGGTTTGGGTTGGATCTTAAGGGACTTTAAAGGCTGACTCATTCCACCCCCTTCCATGGATAAGGACACCTTCCACCACCCCTGGGTGCTCCAAACCCATCCAGCCTGGCCCTGGGCACTGCCAGGGATCCAGGGGCAGCCACAGCTGCTCTGGGCACCCTGTGCCAGGGCCTGCCCACCCTCCCAGGGAAAAATCCCTTCCCAAAATCCCATCCAGCCCTGCCCTTGTCCTGTCACTCCATCCCCTGGCAATTGTCTCTCTCCATTTCTCCTGTCCTCTCCTTCAGGCCTTGCAAGCCCACAGTGAGGTCCCCCCAAAGCTTCTTCTCTCCAGGCTGGACAATCCCAGCTCTCCTGAATTTTCTGCTGTGAAACCTGCAGGCCTAAATCTGTTAGAGAGGTGTATTGTTCCTATAAAAAAACCTTACATGTAGAACTAGGAATCAGACAGCTACAAAATGAAATTAATTCAACTGTTAACCGTCATTCTCCAGCAGCTCTATGGAATATCTGAGAAAAGTCTTGGGGAGACTTTGATCTTTGTTGTGTTTCTCACATAGCTTGAACATAAGGGAAAGGTAAAATGGGTGTAAACCTTCCCAAACTCTAAAGAGTAGTTGCAAACTCTTCTGTAATATTTCATGATGGGTTTTATGTCCACAGTTTTAGGAAATAATATAGGAAAAATAGCCTTTAAAGCAGGTAGCTCATGATTATAAGCAGGAAAATGTTTGTTTCTCTATTCTCTATTCTCATGGTCTTTATTTCCATTTGAAAAAATAACCTCATATGTATTTATCATTATTTATCCTTAATAAGGGTCACCCCTTCGCTGGCAGAAACCAGAAGAAATATATTAGAATTTTTTTTCCAATTAAGCTTATAAATAGGTAAATAAGTAATAAATAATATATATTTTCTTTCCCACATGCCATGAGAAATCTGAAATATTTAATCTGCAGAAAGGATTTTTTAAGGTAAGAAACCCAATTGAAAGAATTTCTGAATTCTCAGATTTAAACCCTGAGAATGAAGAATTATTTTCAAACAGAACTTTTCATTTAACCAAAGTATTTTGGACAGGTGTTATAAACAGATGTGTGGTTAATGAGATCCAGCATCATCAGTTTTAAATATTCAGTCAGTTGGTTTTTTCAAATTTTCATTGCTCTCTTGAACTCAGACTAAGAAAATATATTAGATTAAAAATTTGAATTGCTCTTGAAATGTAACTGAGCTCTGTAATTTTAGCAGTCATCTGTTCATAGGATAAAGAAACAACATTTTTGAATTCATGACACTAAAAATGAAATAATATTTTAACGGGGAAAAGAGCCCTTCTGAAAAGCAGCTGTTATCTGTTTGTTTTATCCAGCCAGGAGCAATATTTCCTGTCCGAGTCTCTGGTGGCTCTGTTTGGATGAACATGACTAAAATGCATCTTTTTGAAAATTTTAAATTTTATATCTTATTGTAGCCGAGAGCCCAATTTCACACACTGGACTTGTCTAAGTCAAAACCTGTTTTCCTTTTTATTTCTTCTTCTGCTTTCAGGCCTACACACTGTTTCTAAATTAAACACAGGCTGGGAGAAAAGAGCTTTATTGAGAGCTCACAAAAGGTGACCATGAGCTGGAGAATATCCGAGGTTTTCTGGGAAATTCCTGATATTGTGGAGGTGCCAAACTGACCAGGGGTCACCCTGGGAAGAGGAGAGGAGCAGAGTTCAGGGATCTGTGCCCAGGTTATTCCCAGCTCACAGCTCCCCACAGTTTTGTGTGGATCGGGGACAGGGAAGGAGAAGTTGTCTTTGTTAAATCATTGGAAATGTGCTGCAGTGAAAGCCTGCAAATGTCCACACTCATGGCAGGAGGGATCAAGAGAATTTGTTTTTTTTTCCCTTTTTATACCTTTTTTATTCTTCTATTTTATTCTGTTTTTAACGAGAACTGTGATATTCAACACAATCTAAGCTACACTCAATCTTAAAGACTATCAAATCAATGAGATGATACCCAGCCTTGAAATTATTTTGATATTTGGGAATGGAAATACCATAAATAAATAAATAAATAAATAAATAAATAAATAAATATCAACAGCTGCACCTGAAAATGGATCCTAAATTGAAAATTTCTAAGAAAATTGGGGTTTGAGGAAGATGCTTCTGTTCAAATCAAACTTTGGAACCAGGCTTCATAAATATTCTGCTTTTTAGATGGTAAGAGTGTATTGGGTTTTATATGTTTAGTGCCTAGCAGAGTGCATTTTCCCCACTTCCAAGGTCCTGAATTGTAGATTATTTTAGAATTAGGCATCACTGGGATTGCTCCTGAAGCAATGCCACTTCCATGGATGTTTTATTCTCTATTTTATTCTCTGTTACATTCTCTATTCTCATGGTCTTTATTTCCATTTGAAAAAATAACCTCATATGTATTTATCATTATTTATCCTTAATAAGGGTCACCCCTTCGCTGGCAGAAACCAGAAGAAATATATTAGAATTTTTTTTCCAATTAAGCTTATAAATAGGTAAATAAGTAATAAATAAGTAAATAAACAATAATTTTGTGTGTGTTTGCAATGTTTTTGTCACTGAAAGTCTGCTCAAATGAATGCACTCCCACCAGCACAAATAAATGTTTCACTGGGTTACAATGGCAGAATAAAATTCAGCATTTCAACACTGGTTTAGTAAATGCAAGATCTCTGTCCCACCATGCTGTTATCAATTTTTACTTGATAAGGATATTTGTAAATATCAAACTAGAAATCCATATGTAGGTATTGGCTGAGCTCTTGCTTTTGGGTGCTCCAGCATAGTAGGGGCTGCATTTATGGCAGCCAAAAAAAAAGAAAAAGGGCCTTTCTGCAGGAATCCCCCCTGGAGAAGATTTGGGGTCTAATTGTCTTCCACTACCCCAAACCACATGTATTTAAATGTATTTTATAAAATCTAGTGAGGATTCCTGTAAGTTTTTATATTCCGCATAAATCCAGCAGGAGCAGCAGCCTCCAATCCATCACCTGATTTTATCAGAGCAGGAGCAGGAGCCGGGAGCTGGGGGCAGGCTGAGAGTGGAGCACGAGGCTCCGCGGCACCGAGGGCAGCGCCGGGGCCCGGCTGAGCCGGGGGAGCTGGCAATAACCAGGAGACTTCCAGCCCTGCCACGGAGTTGTGGGGCTAAAAGGAGCTGGTGGCAGTGATGCCTCAGGTTTTACCTTTTCTATTTTTCAGATTCTGTGCTGCTTTAGTGTGTGGGGCTGGGATTCACATCAGGGGATGGTGAGCTCTCTGCACAGAGCAGGGAGACAAAACAATTCCTTCTCCAGCTGGGGACCAAGGACAAATGATCCAAATCTCAGGCCCAAGAGCACAAACAACGTGGGCTGAAGAAGGATGAGGCTTCATGAGCTGAAGCTGTAATTAGACAATTAGCTCCAATATGCTAATAGACCAAAACTTATAAAAGTGACAGACCCCGTGACCGGACATCCATTTTTGGGACCATTTTGGTTCATCTTGGGTGCAGCCCTGGCTGGGCTCTTGTGCTGCCCAAGGTAAGCCTATTGAGGCCTCCAAATAAATCCCTACTTTAGCTCTGTCTAGTCTCTGCTCTAAGTCAGCCTTCACAAGGCACCAGCAGATGGAAAACGAGGGCGACTCCGTGACCTGCTCCATCTGCTTCCCGTCATCCCGGGACAACACGGTGAAGCCGCCGGCTGCTGGCGGCACGGGAGAGGCGGGGATGGGGAAAGGAACATTTGTGGCACTGCTCTAGAGAACAAAACTCGGGGTCTGCAGGAAGGTTTGAGGTAGAACTGTGTGGAATTTGTCAGTTTTGGCTGTGTCCAGCTGAATGAAGTCCCAGGGGTTGCTCCCAGGTAGAGCCATACCTTGGTGACCTCCTAGAAATGTGTGTGCCATCAAGAGACAGCAAACAGCTGCTCACAGCTGTCCTACCAGTGTCAAATCCCTCGGGGATGGAGTTGGAATTCCTCTGGGCAAGTCAGAATCCACAGGGATCAGGGTTGTGGCACTCACTGAGCCCCCAGACTTTGTGAATCCCTTGGGGATGGGCTGTGAGGTTGGAATTCTCCTGGGCAAGGAAGACTCCACAGGGGTCAGGGCTATGGCATTCACTGGCCCCCAGCCCAGCCAGAGGTGATGTTTGGCTTCACTCCCAGCAGCTTTTACACAAAAGCAGCTTTCAGCCACAAAGGAAAGAGCACTGAGGACCAGGGCCAGAACAAGAGGAAAACAAAAAGGATCTGGATGTAGCTCTAAAGGCCTGGATGTAAAGAGCTGCTCTGAGGCCAATGTCTCCATGGAACCCTGGCCTGGCTGTGCTCTGGGATGAGCCTGGCAGTCTGGGACAAACTCACCATGGAAGCCTGGCCTGGCTGTGCTCTGGGATAAGCCTGGGATAAGCTGCCAGAGCTGTTTTGCCATGCAGGTTGTTCAGGAGCTGAGGAGCACTCAGACGTAGGGCTGTGAGCACATTCCTCCTCTTCCCATTCCTGGATTGCCTCCCGTGCTGGCCACGTGTCCATGCCATGGATGAAACCAAGGAGCATCCAGCAGAAAAACCTGCCTCTGTTCTTCCAGTGATTCCCAGTTTCCCTGGAAATACACGGAACATGATCGCCCATTTACATTCAAGGGCTTCAATTTAAGTCCCAAAATAAATTCTCCTTTATTTTCTGCTTTTTGTGTATCCATCAAAGAGGGAAAGGCACGGAGTCTGAGCTGGGCAGAGCAGGCACAAAGGAGCTCAGGTCAAAAAGGAGGCAGCAATATTCTTGGAATGCTCCATTTCATTTATCCACATGCATTTCTTACCACTTCCTGCTTCCCAAGGACTTTTCTGGCCAGTTTTATTTTGCAAGCTTGGCTTTATTTAATTTCTCTTAAGAAAAAGCCAGGCCAAGAGGTCACCCACTAGGATCTTTTGAACTGCTGCTTCCCCAACTGTGAGTGCCTTGAAAATGATTCTCCAAATATTTTCTGCAGTTCTTTATACCAAGAAAAATATTAATGCTGGAAATATTTAAAACATAAATAAGAATATTTTTTCCGATACAGACAAATTTCTGCTTTTTTCAGGGGTCTGCTGTATTATGATAAATATTCTTTAGTCCTTGTTCAAGGAGCACATCATCATCTGAAGTTTTCTCTGTTTCCATCTGTGAATTCCAGCATTTAAAGGCACTTTTTAGCATTCAGAAGGCACATTGCTATTCCTTGCATTCTGTTGACCTCGCCTGGGTGGTGATTTAATGGCTGGAACACCATTTCCCTCTGGATATCCTTCCCTTTCCCACCTGCCCTGTGGACCAGCTGAGCCACATCTGAGCTGGTCCATGGAATCCTTGAATCCCAGAAAGGTTTGGAAGGGATTTTAAAGCCCATCTCATTCCCACCTCTTGCCATGGGCAGGGACATCTTCCACCAGAGCAGGCTGCTTCACTCCCTGTCCAGCCTGGCCTTTACGAGTCCTTATCCCACTGGTCTCCAGCAGTGCCATGAAAAATGGTGGAACTCATCATTCCCTGAATTCCCTGTTTCCACCCCGGAGCCCAGTGTTCACCTCCCTGCTTTGTGCTGTGTTTATTCTCCATAAAATCTCCTCCTCCCCACCAAATATTTCCCGCATATGTCTGGAAATCTCTGCTGAAGGCTGGGATCTAATAAAGGATCCCTGACTGCCAGCCACAGTGTGAGGCTTTCAGGATTTTTGGTATGGAACAGATTGAGAACTCGCCAACACTGTTGTGTTGTTTTTTTTTTTTTTAATAGAACTGCCAATTCATCAAAAATCTCTGTAGGACACAAAAAAACAACCATAGAAAATCTCCCTGTTCCAGGAAAAAAAATGAGTTTGAAGTTGTTACTTCATCCCACTTCACACTCTTGAGTAAAATGTTTCATTTTTTAAAATTTAATTTGAATTTTAAATTGCCTTTTCTTTTGAAATTTGAGAAGACCAGATGAGTAAAGAAAACTTCAAATTAAAGGTGGCCATGTGCTTGATAGGATCCAATTTTATTCCAGACCATTATTTAATTAAAATTTGGGTTTGCCACAATATATTAAAAACATAATTAAATCACTGTTTTTTCATGCAGCTCTGAGGACATGTAGGACAAATCCTGATCACTGTGCACATTCCATCAGAATCCAGAGGTATCCCAAATTCATGGCAAATCCTACAAAGCCTGCCAAATGCAATTAAAAAGGAAATTCACTGATCTTTTTAGAAGTTTGTGGTTATATTTTGGATTTTGGAGGCTTCATCTGTCCCTGTCGCCACCCCTGGTCTGAAGGCAGCCCCTGCCTGTCCCCGAGCTGAGAGGAGAGCTCTGGAAAATGGCAGCTGCTTCCACTGCTTCTGACTTGGCTTCCACCCTTCCACAAGCTCCCAGGGTAAGCCTCTCCTGATGTCTTTATGAAAACCTGAACATTTGGTCCTTGCAACCCCCAGGGCAATTCATGCTTTTGAAGAATTTGCAAAACCTACTGAAGCCTGACCTTTCTTTTCTGAAATCTTGTTGACTCTATTTAATTCTGCAGACTTTCCCCTGCTTTTTTTTCTTTATTTTTTTCCCCTTCCCTATGTGATCTTCAAATAACTTTTGGCGACTTTCTCTCTAAAATGACGCAAAGTTTTTTTGATCTTTTTTTAGCACACACCTAAGATGGATTTTTTTTTTTTAAATAATGGGGTCAGGCAGCTCCTTTCCAGTCTACAGGGAGTTATTCATTTTGTGAATTTATATATTTGTCAACCTACATTTTGTTATTATTTAGTGTTGTTTTTTAGTTTTCCCTTTTAGGTTATTTGTTTTTACAGAAATTTCTGGCCAGAACCTCAGCTGTGAGCGTTTCCACATCCCTGGAAGTGTCCAAGGAAAGACTGAAAGTGGCACTCAGTGCTCTGGGCTGGGCGACAAGGTGGGGATTGGGCACAGGTTGGAATTAATGACCTTGTAAGGCTTTCCCAACCTCAAAAATTTTAGGATTCTGTAATTCCATGGCTTTAGACATCCTTATGAGAAGTATCTTATTGTTCTCTGCTTGTGGTTTTGTATCATTTCATTAAAACAAAAGAAAAGACCCCAAAAAAATCCCAACCAAACAAAAAAAAAACCAAACAAAAATGGGAAACAATTTTTTTTTAACTCTGGTAAATGAGTGGCAATAATGTGAATCTTCCGGGAGTGGGGGGAAAGGTGCTTTAAGAGATATTCCATTTTAAATCACACAAATCTCCCATCCACCTGTTCTTTTGCTCCTCAGCACTCCGTGGCTGGTACAAGAATAACCCACCCCTTCATTCAGATGGTCTGGGAACTGAGCCTTGTATCCTTCCAGCATTTTAAAACCCCACCTGTTTCTGGCTTTTTCAGACACTTTGAGTACTGAAATTTTTCCCAGGAACAAACACCTTTTCTGAAATCATTCCATTATATTTTATAACTGTCAAAATCATTTAATTCCTCCCCAGCATTGAAGATTTTTTCCAGTGCTGCATCTGCTTCCTCAGCCTGTCCCAGAGGTCTGTCAGAGTTCCCACTCCAAAGCCAGGAGTTTACACTGATTTGTTTCCCACCATTCCTTCTTTTACCACCATATCCCGAATATAAAATTGATTTGCCTCCTTTTAACTCTGTCTAGACTATTTTACTGGATTGGGGGACATTGATATGATGGGCTCTTCATTGCTCCTGAGAAGATATTTTTATTAAGTTCTCATCTCTTCTGCCTCTTGCACATCCTTCTAAATTTGCATTTTGTGTTTGACAAGAGTAGGAATACATCAGAAATTGTGCTGCTGGGCACAGGCATGCCAATAGCATATATTTTACTTTTTTATTATTTTTCTGCCTCTATACTTCACCTTTCCACAGAGTTTCTGGAATGGAGGAAACAAATGCTCAAAGGTGCTGATTAACTTCTGCCCAGGGAGGAAGGAGAAAGAGGAGGGAAATTGGAAAGAATAATTGAAAAATGAATGAAAAATCACAGTCCCTTGCTTCCGCTCACTGAGCTTTCCCCCTGTCCTTCCTTTTGACTTGCCCAGTTTACACCTGAACCTGCCCAGGCAGGATCTGCTGCTGGTTTAGAGTGGAGAAAACTGATTTAGATGAGACTCCACAGCACCTCTGAAACACAAGTTAACTCTAATAATGATGTATTTAATGTGATCAGACAACTTCCATGTGTCCAGAGATGTTTGTCAGCCTCCCTCAAACATATTTACACCACAAATGGTCTTGTCTGGAATGAGATGCAGCCTGAAATGTGATAGGAGAGGACGGGCTGCTGAGCTAGAAGGTGACCTTTGCACACCTGTATTTCATGGCTTTCCCTGCCAGGCTGCTCCGAGAGTGGCACATTCCCAGTTCCCCCAGGCACAGGGACAAATAATGGAGCAGAAGTGCAGGACAGGGGGCTCAGAGGATGCCCACTGAGAGGAGAGAAGCAGGAGTGTGTCTGTGGGAGGCTGACACAGCAGCAGGAGCTGCAGGTGGGGAGGAGAGGAGCCAGTCCAGCCCCTGGCCCGAGTCCCTGCAGGGTGTGGCTGTCCCAGCACCCTCAGCAGTGTGGGAGCACTGGGTGCTCAGGAATAAACTGGGATTCTACCAGTGGAGGATGCAGCAGCAGGACCAGTCCCACCCCAGTGAGCAGCCCCTTCCTTGAGGCAGTGTGGGAAAGCCCTGGGAATGCTCTGGATTTGTGATTTGAATATTTTTTCCCTGATGGGACGCTATTTTTACTTTGCTCCTTAAAGCACTGTGTATCCTCACGAACAAAGCAGAGCAGGCACGGGGTACTGCTGGACAAAACAGGAGGGCAAGAGAGCACTGCCACTGGGGGCTGTGCCCTTGGACACATTCAGTTCAGCTGCTCCTGAAGTTTCAGTCTTCCCTCTTCCACAGGACTGGAATAATGGCACCAAACTGTGCTGTGAAACCTGATATTTTCATTTTACAGCCGTTTATATCCAGCCTTTCACACGGTAAAACCCACCTTAAAACTGAGAACACGGCATTCACAGTCCCACACTGCTCTGACCACATCAGACAGCTGTAAGTTGCCCCATCCCTTCCCACCTGGATTTGGCAAACACGAGGATTTTGCATCATTCTTGCAGAGGAATAAATAATTTTGCTGCCATGAGTGATGAGCATTTCCCTTTTCCCCTTTCCCACCTGCCTGCTCTCGGTGGTGCTGTGGGGAGCTCTCCACCAGGACGTGGTGGCCCTTCCCAGAACTGGAATTTCAGAGCCACCCATGGCAGCACAGAGGTGATGGACACGGTGGCCACCATCCAGGTGGTGGGAGCAGCCCCAGGCCCTGGGGAACAGCTCCTGCTCAGCAGCTGCTCCACAGGAGGGAGCAGTTCCCATGAATTTCTCTGCAATTTCCATGAATTTCAAAAGCGTTGAATCCTTTCAGCCCGGAGCCACAGCTGTGTTTGAATGCAGGAAGGGAGAGTCAGGAATTCAAAGGCGTTTCATGGAGACTGAATTTGGAGCTGATTTTTTTTTGTCTGCGCTCACTAATATATTTGGGTAATTGAGGAGAAGCCTAAAAGGTTCATAAACAGAAAAGAGACAAATACTGCTTTTCTCAGTGCTCCAAAAACTTCTGTTTTGTCTGATCCCAGAGTTAAAGAGGATGTCTTCCTCAGAAAACCAGAACCCACCAGTTTTCTTTTTTGCTTAACCTTCCCTTTCTTTCTGAGCACCTCTCCAGGTTCCCTGAATTTAAGGCGTGACAGTAATTGCTGATCTCTTTGCATGGTTATGGTGAAATTCAGCTCTCTCAGCTCTCAGACCCCTGCAGAGAGCTCAGAGAAAGGCAGCAATATCGACAATTCCCTTAGACTTTTGTTCACCCCAAATTAAGTCTATTCCCCACAAAACCTGAGTTATTCCCAGTTAGACAAGTGGGTGCTGTCCCCAGCTGGACTCCAAAGCCAGCGTGAGGTTGGACATGTAAATATTCAGGTCATTGTAACCCAGCCTTCAAAAATCAATCTGGAATTCCTGAGTGATGCATGGCCTGATTTCCCAAATTGTCCTGTCATGCTGGAGCTCAAGTAGAATTTATTGGCTCGATGAAAAAATTGCTGGTGCGGTTCTGCAGCTTGTGCTTCTCACAAAGCCCAACCAGGTAACCCCGAAATCCATCAGAGGGGAATCCTGCAGGATTTGAGATGTCCTGATCCCGAACTTCCCAAGACCATCAGTATTCTTCACCCTCCTCCTTTTTGCTGGAAGGGTGAGAGTGAAAGTTTCAATGCCAGCAGAAAAGCCAGAACATCCCTGGGTTTCACCAGGGGAGGGAGAGCTGTGGTTTGTGTGGCACCTCAGCAGTTTTGGCAGGTCCTGTGTCACCTGCAGGGTGTGGTCACACCCCATACCTGACAAAACCAGGGCTCCTGCCTCAATTCTTATTATCGCTGCATGTTTCCCTCATTAATCATCATCTCCCACTCCGTGTGCCTTTTCCATCTGCTTGGGTGTCAGGTGTGGGACCCCACAGCTCCAGAAGATTCTTTTCCAACTGGTGGCTACCAGTGGCTGGGAAATGAGGTTCCTTGGTGAGTCTTTATTAGCTGTGTTAATTGTTTGACAGATCGTTGCTGACTGTCATCCCAGGCGTGGCAGATGGCCAATAAAAGGCAAACTGTGGCTCGCTGTCTTTTTGTGGCATCTTGATGGCTCTTAGATTTTAAAGGAAAAAAAAAAAAAAAAGGCATTTTCATTGTATCAGTGATCAGTCAGGAGAAAATGAGATAAATTATTGAATTCTAGTTTTAGTTTTAATTGAACTTTCTAGTAGTGGCTCTGCCCATGGCAGGGGGTTGGAATTAAACAGTCCCTAAAATTCCTTCCAACCCAAACCATTCCATGATTCTATGAATTATTCAGGAAGATGGGAGCTGTGGCTATAGGTCTGGATGCTTCAGACGTCTGTAGATCTTTTTTTCCAGTGAAAAAAGTATCAAAGAATATAAAAAAAAGCAATGAAGACCAATCCATACTCTGAGGAATGTATCACTAAAGTTTTCTCTCTTTTTTGGCTGAACAGAATCTTTTTTCAATGTGAAATGTGATTTCTGTGAGAATTTGATTTTCCATGGAGATGTTTGGGATGCCAGCACTCATCCTGCCGCTGCTGAAACCAAACCAGAACATTGCTTTGTGTGATCCCAAGCCAAACCATCCCTGTCCCCAGGTGAGGTGGGTGAAGCTCTTCTCCTCCTTCCCTTGGGAAGATCCATGATGAGACTGACCTTAAACCAACAGAGATTTTCTGTTTCCGCCTCACCTGCACTCCAGAGGTGCCACCAGGGCTGGTTTTTTTCAATTTTCTGAAGCACCTGGAGTGCCACTTCACACCCCCACCTTTTCCCCCAGTTTTTTTCATGGTTTAGCTTCTCAGCAGCGAGATTATGACTAAGCCTGATAAATGTGTGGAAACTTCGTAATTCCCCACCCACTTCCTCCAACTCTCCTGCTCTGAGTCATTCTCTGCTGAGCTTTTGACATTTATTTTGAGTTTCTTCATTGTCGTGTGGCTCCCATAACACCACACAGTGCTGAGGCACCAGGATCACCCAGGTACCACACGGGGGCTGGAACTGGATGAGATTTAAGGTTTCTTCCAACCCAAACCATTTTATGAAATGGAGAAAGGGCATCCCTTGGGAGAGACAAGGCAGGTTTAGATTTCAGCCTGAAAAATAACAGTTTCTGTGCCTGTACATCCTCTTTAGGGCCAATTGGGCCTGAGAGGTGTTTTGATATAGGGATTTCGACAGCTTCTGGGAGTGAGTTTGTGACTTAAAGAATGTCCATAGAGGTGACCAGGAGCTGGCCAAAAAAACAGATTTATTCTCCCATCTTACCTGGAAACATAATGGAGAGGAGGAAGAAAATGATGACCATAGAATCATGGAATATCCTGAGCTGGAAGGGATCCCTGAGGATCATCAAGTCCAAATTGCAGCCCTATGCGGAACATCCCAACACTCCCACCCTGTGCCACCAGGACCAGGATTTGCTGTGTGCAAACCAGGAGAAAACCTCTGCCAGCCCATGACCCTCATCAGGGAGATGAGGCATTACATATCCCCTAAATATGGGACCTTTCTCTCTACCCTCTTGCTGAGAGCTGTGCCAAAAGCCATCCTGGATTCCCAAAGGATTTGCGGCTGTGAGGATCCACCACTGGATCAGCAGTGGGAAATCAGGGACATTCCCAGTGCAGCTTGGCTTTGAGAGGTTATGGAATTTTCTTGGAAGGGACCTGTGCTCATGGAGACCAAGGCCAGCAGGCACCTGATCCATGGAATGACTCCAGGCATTATCCAGCAGCCAAGATAACCCGTGCTGCAGGGATAACTGCTGGGCAGGGACATCCCCGGGAGGGGATGGAGTGAGGAAATGCCAAAGCATTCCCAAAGATTCCCTCAGCAGGCTCAGGATAGTCACTGAAAGCAGAGATCTCGCTGCTCCGTGGCTCTGGTTCCTTGTCCATCAGGCTCAGGCAGAACACCCCTGAGGTTGTGTTTGCCTCTCCCAACACACACCAGCTCCTGAATTACGTGCTCTGTGTCAATGGCACCTTTCATCCTGGCTGTTTCTGTGGCAATTGCCTTAGCTGTGGCCTGCATTTTCCTTCATTCAGTGCATTTCCCATCACGAGCCCAGTTATTTGGCAGTGTTTTTCCACGGACCTGGTGCCCTGGATCACAGGATTATGTGCTCTGACTCAGGTTTTTGCTATTGCTATTTTGATTTCTTTTCACCTTCAAAAATGCAAGTACTTAACTCTGCTGTACAAAGACCATTGAAGAGTGAGGGCAATTGTTGAGAATGCAAAAGAAGACAACTTAAAATAGCAGCAGTACAGTGGGGAACTTACCCACCTTTTTTTTTTTCCTTGAGATTTAAAATTCAAAGAGAGATGATGGTATTAACATATAGTGAACTACTGAGGAGGGAGGCTGCATAAGAAGGCTACTGTAGCACAAATGGATCACATGGAACACTTTTATTCCTACATTTTACAGTGATTTTCATGACTGGCAAGTATTGTTTAAAATGCAGTTTGATTAAATTCAGTCAGAGGAGAAGTACTATATTAAATCTTTCAGAAAGCACTTTGTATCACACTGAGTTGCATCAGTAACACTTCCCTATGACTGCAACAAAAGCCAAGACTAAAATTGTTTAATTTTAGATGGTATATGTTTACAGTCTATAATAAGATATCAAATGTTCTCTCTCCAAACAGTTGTCTTTATTACAAAAGACCAAAAAAACCCTTTCAGACAGTATGTGAATCTCTGTGCTTTTCCTTTTCCACCTCAGATCTTGAAAACACGAGGAGTGCACTCAGTCATTAATCAGTGACAGGGACGATTGGACCAATGCAATTAACTGCACTTGTTCTATTAATAATCAAGCACGCCACAAATGCTGCTGCACTCAGGTGTTAATCAGGACACCGTGTAGCTCTGTGTTACTTCCCTCAAAGTGCGAGAGGAAATGCAGATTAATGGAAAATCAATGTGAGATATGGAAGTGTGACACACACTTGTCAGTAAAATTCTGCTTTCTGGAAAAGACATGAAGATAATGCAGCTGTACAAAAGGCAACTCAATTTATCAGACACTGTTACAGACCTGACTGGTTAATGAACCCAGAAATCCTTTAATATCAGGAACTGGAGAAATAATCGTGGCTGCTGCCTTGTGTTTCACAGTTATGTGCAGAAATGCATCTGAGTGATGAAGGAGCATCCAACTCCTCCAACATCTCACTTTTAGTTCTCTACATTTTTAGTGCTGGCACGGTTCAGAGGCAGGTTCAGTGTGTGCTGTGGTGTCTCTGGTGTCCAGGGCTGTCCCACCATCCATCCTCTCTGTCCCAGATCTGCTGTGCTGAGCTAGGGAAGGCGTGGGAGCACAGAGGGCTCTGCAGCACATCCACCAGCAAATTAAGCTCCCTTGCACTAACGAGCCCGTGCCTACTCCACTGAACAGGTTCTCCTGATTTGCCGTGATGAAAGTGGCAGCATTTTAATATCTCCTGAGGAGCCAGGCTTTTGGCCCCTATGGTGGCAGATTCATTGGGTGTGAATTTCCCAGTTGCACACCAACTTTTTTTCTGTTTTCAGTGAAACAATCCATCCAAACTCTCCCAGAGCTCTGTTAAAGTGGCCAATGTGAGGCAGTGAGGAAGCTGAGCCCTGGAACTCTGTGCTCCTGCACAGTGAACAGTGTCATTCCCACCATGGAGGGGACAGAAAGGGGGACAAGGACGTGGCCTTGTGTCTGCCAGGCTGACAGGTTGATTTTGGCTTCTCTCAAAAGGAGGAGGGACCTTCAATCATTTAGGATCAGGCATGATTTACTGGGCCATTTCAGGGTTTCATGGAAGCAAGTGGCTAGCAAAGTATGTACCTCAATGCTATCAATCCATGAATTGGAACCCTCCTCTTCTCCCTCCCCAAATTAACCCACTCATTTCAGTGTTAATTAAACTATCAGTCAAAACAGATAAAAACTGTCTTCCACAGAGATAGTTCAACATCTAACTCCCTATTTATTTGTTTATCTGGCTGCAAGAAACGTGCTGGGACACCTCTGGCAATTCTGGCTGCAGCCCCCCGGGGTCATGGGGAGCCCCAGGGATCTGAGTCCTTATCAGGATCAAGGAGCTTAATTTCTAGAGATGCTCATCCCCCTGTTCCTGTGTGCTGTCATATTGATGAGAATGATTCATGTTTGTAGGCTCATGAAACACAAACGTGTTTGTTCAGCTGGCAGAGGGTTAGATTAAATATTGGGAAGGAATTGTTCCCTGGGAGGGTGGAGAGGCACAGGGTGCCCAGAGCAGCTGTGGCTGCCCCTGGATCCCTGGAAATGTCCAAGGCCAGGTTGGACAGAGCTTGGAGCAGCCTGGGACAGTGGAAGGTGTCCCTGCCATGGCAGGGGATGACACTGGGTGGGCTTTGAGGTCCCTTCCACCCCAAGCCACTCTGTCATTCTGTGATCCTATAAAAAGTCCTGATTCCAAGGCACTGTGCTGTTTAAAGTCAATTACAGGATACAGGAAGCTTCTCTTCAGGCAGCTTCAGGGCTGTGACCCAGCAGCAGAGAGGAGCTACAGCACAGTTTGGCATGGGAAAAGCAGCGTTATTATAGCTTTAAAATTGCAGAAGAGACTTGGCCACCCCTGAATGACACGGATTTGGCACTTGTGGCTCACCCAGCCCAGGGCCCTGGAGGGGTTATTCACAAGTGAACAGGTCACAAGGACCTGACCTTTCAAAACCACCTCATTCTACATTGCACTTGTCCTGAGCTGAAATGATGAAGTGCCAATTTGTACCACACCATCATCCATTAATTCCTGCCTCTGATGGATTTGTACTTGTTCTATTTACTATATTTTCTCCATTTTCCCCTAACACTTTTACTATCTTGGAAGTATTTGCCCAGCGAGAAAAAGATTAATTTGGCCTTTTAGATCAGATTTAACTAACTTTTATTTTGGTAATCTATTTTAGATGTTTGCATTTAAAAAAGAAAAAAGAAAACCAAAACACGTTTCCTCCTTTATAGCCCATTATAGTCTAATGATTTCAGGGAAATATCAAATTAAAAAGCTGACAAAAACATATATAGAATCTGGCAATCCCCTCTAGAGTTTTAAAGCTTATGATCACACGGAGCTTGCCAGAGAAGTTTTTATCTCCCCCAAATCACTGAGCCATTACAAAGCATCCTGTGATTATGTAATTAGGTGATACATCATCTGTATTAAAAATGCTTCTGAAAATTTGTGTTACCTGTGAGCTGCATATGAACAGGGGCCTGTTTTCAGCTGTGACATTGAGGCAGCTTTAGTGAGCGATGTAATTTCTTTTACTCATGTATACATATTTATTTCTCTCTTCATTCTCTCACTTTCACTGTCCACGGTCATAAACACAGAAGGAAAAAATATGATCCATGTAATAAAATGTAAATTTGCTCTGAGGCCGAACAATGGAGAAACATTTCACAGTCCTTGAATCTTGAATCAAATAAAATAAAAGGATAGAAGGAAATTGATATTGGGTTTCTCAGTTTCCAGCACATTTCATTCCCCCTTGGGAAATCTGTAGGGAAGTAAACCATGACCATGAACTTTGGCAGGTGGGTGGCCCAGACATGGCAACCAGGAAGCCTAAAACCAGTCCACAACCTCCAGTTAGCCCCAGAACTGGGGACAAGGGGTCTAAAGGGAAAAGGGGTGACAGAGAGAGGGACTGAGGGATGTGGGGATCCTTTTATCCCTGATAACCATCCACCCTGTCAGTCCTGTCGGGTGTGATGGCTGAAGAACTCCATGCGTGGGACAGTGGGGTCTCCTCCATGGTCACTCCTTCCCTGCTCCACCTTCTCCCTCTGATCCAATAAACCATTTCCTACCTGCTGGTTGAGCCAAATCGGCTCAGATCGGCCAAAATTCATTTTGGAGAGCACATGGAAGTATTTTGGCCAGGACATGAAGAGCCAATGCCCTGTGGCCAAAATACTCCCATCCATCGGAGCTCAGCCTCCATCCTGGAGGAGTTTTCCCAAACAAGCAGCATTTTTCAGGCAAAAAGAAGCAAGACAGACGTAGCTATAAATGCTGTTTTGTTTCCTTGGAGGCAACCTTTGGACTGCATTGATTTTTCCTCTTATTTAATACTCAGGCAGCTTCCTACTTTTCTGCACAGCAGTATTCCCTGGTTATTCCAGTGCCCCTTCCCCACAGAGGCACAAAACTGGAGACGTGGCACACACACACACCTGCACTTCAGGCCTAACAGCAAGCTCACTAATCCTGCACATTTTGCTTCCTTCCATTTTTTACTTGCTCCGTAGGAAAGTGGAAAGATTGCTGGATTTATAATATACTGTCATCCAGAATCAGAGAAAAAAAAAATCATGTAAAAGAAAAACCACTCGCTGGGCAATCTTGCTCTGAAATAAGGGTGGGGAGAAGGGAAAGAGACAATTAAAAGCAAGTGTCCTCCTTTTATGTGATCCCTGCTGTTCTTTTTAGAGCCAAGCAGCCGGCAAAGTTACCTCTGATGCTCTTAAAGAAGCCAGGAACAGTAATGTTGGCTCTTAAGGAAATCCAGTTTTTCCTTTGAGTCCTCTTTGTTCCCTCCTCAGAAGAAGGCAGTGAAGGGGGCAGAAGATTCCAGTGGGGTCAGGGGAAGGTGATCCCACAGCAAGGTGTGTTGGCCCTTCAATTCTGTGGCATCAGGATTTGTTTCCTAAACACCAGGGATTTTTTCTCTTACAGGATGCTCTCGTGCACGGGTATCCATAGAAAATGGTCTTTTTTGGCCCCAAAATAGCTTTGGATTCACACTCAGAGCAGAATATTCTGAATTGTACCAGCCTGAGTGCTCCTGCTGACCCTCACAGCCATGGCTCAGACTGGGGATGTTTGTCATGCCTGGTGTCAAGGAAAGAGTGGTCTGTGGCTTCTTGAAGCCTCCATTTGACCCAGGTGTCAAATCAGCCCCCTGCACTATTGAATGTGAATAATAAATGCTTATCCTCACAGTGGAGAGGAAAAAACAATACCCAAGCTGAAGCTGGCCAGAATGAAATATTCATTGAAGAACAGTGAGTAGCAAGTGGATTAATAAACCAAGCCAAAAAGAATTAAAAAATTGAATTTGTTTTATTTTTGGACAGTTTTCAGGCAATTAAAAGGGAAAAAAATTATAAAGCAAATTGGTTGTCTCCAGCCAAAGCAGGGAGGTCCTGTAGTAATGTTTTTATATTCCTTTTCAAGAAACTTTACAACACTTGTGTGCTCCTACTGCTGCAGCTCAACACAGCTACTCCCAACGAGCAAGGAGTAAAATCTTCTCAGTGTTATTGAGCAATGATTCCTCACAGCTGGGGAAAACAGCTCCTGGCTGTGTACACTGCAATTTACACCCTTCTGCCATTAAAATCTATTTAGTGCAATAACTTTAATTAATAGGAAAACATCACCAGGTTGGATAACTCAGCTTCACCTTTTTACCCCCGTGAGCAGGAGCTGGTAACACAAAACCACAGCATTTCCCTTGAGAATTGCAGATGATTTTTTTTGTCTGTTGGCACCTTCACAAATGACTCAAAGAAAGTTTGTGGCTCACTTTGCATCTGGCAATTTCCTGCCTGGCACATGTGGGAGGTAAAACCATGTGAGCATCACATCACAGGGAAAGAGAAGGTGAATCTGGCTTTTTAAAGGTGCTATTCCACACCTCCACAGTCATCTGTCGTGCATTTTATTTAATTGTCAGTTATTTTTGCCCGCCCACCCAGATCCAGGACCCCTAACTTCTGGAATTATATTGATGGGAAACAGAAGACCTCTATTTCACATCCAAAACGAGTTTCCCGTGGGAAATAAAGATCTTGTCTGCTTTTCTTTCAGCTACATCAGCTGATCTAATAAAAAGTGGTGTCTTTGCTGAACTTGCTGTGCTTCTGTCCTCAGAGCATTCCAGCTGCTGATAGCACAGTGATTGCCCCAATAAAACATGACACTGATGATTAAGCAGCCAACTTAACCCACGCTGCTGCTGGAGGCAGCTGCACACTGTGCAGGGCCTGGTGTGGGCCCACAAATCAGTGGGGTCAGGGCTGTGTGTCCCAGGCACATCCCCTGGCCATTCCTGACCACAGGATCACAGAATCACTCAGCTTGGAAAAGACCTGCAGGGTCAAGTCCCGGCTGTGCCCAGTCCCCACCTTGTCCCCAGCCCTGGGCACTCAGTGCCACCTCCAGCCCTTCCTTGGGCACTCCAGGGATGGGCACTCCAACCCTCCCTGGGCAGTTCCAGTTCCTGAGCACCCTTTCCATGGGGAAATTCCTGCTGGTGTCCACCCTGAGCCTGCCCTGGCCCAGCCTGAGGCCGTTCCCTCTCCTCCTGTCCCTGTTCACTGGGAGCAGAGCCCGACCCCCCCGGCTGTCCCCTCCTGGCAGGGAGTTGTGCAGAGCCACAAGGTCCCCCCTGAGCCTCCTTTTCTCCAGGCTGAGCCCCTTCCCAGCTCCCTAAGCCGCTCCTCAGTGCTCATCCCCAGCTGTCCATGAGGAATGATGCCCCTGGGCAGTGCTGGATGGGACAGTGACCACGAGGAGCTGGTGACAGCCACTCCAGCCACACAGGAGCTTTCAGCCCATGGGGCCAAACCACAGAAGGCACCAACCCAAAGCTCTAAGGCTTGTGCAGGGCAGACATCAGGCTCTCCCCTTCATGTCTCACCCTGCAGTGGCAGCCCTGAGGGCCACAGGCAGGACCCAGCCCAGTGACAGCTCTGGGGTTCCAGTCCAAACCAGTACAGCAGCAGTGCCCAAGGGCGAGGGCACAGCTCCATTTATTGCCCACAGCTCACCATGGCAAGCCCACCACACCTGAGTCAGGGCTGCAGCTGCTGCCTCAGCATGTCACTCTGGTGCCCTGAGTGCCCCCGGAGAGCTCTCCAGCCCCAGGTGATGTCCCAGGCCCCAGGAGGGCACAAAGCCCAGTGCCCCACCAGCAGCACGAGGCCACGGCGGGCTTCCATCGAGCTCCGGCACTGAGGAGTTGCAGAGGAGTGGAGGGAAAGGAAAAGCACTCACTGAGAAGGATGATGAGTCTCCTGCTCTGGAGGAAAATTGCTTTACTCGAGACTTTGTGTTTCAGCACAGCTCTTTTTGTTCTGATTTTAAAGTTATAGAATAATCTCTCTGATTTAGGCAGAAAATAAGCTATTAGTTTAGCCAGCTTTAACAAACGTCTCTAATGGAAGCATTTTCAAATATACTCTCATTTCCCACATATTTCCACTTATCAGGGATATAAAAGTTAGTTTGGATATGGCATTGCTGAAACACATTTAGACAAAAAACATAAAGATGGATTTTATTTTCAGCATAAAGGACTTAGCTATGGTTCAATTGTCAAAATTGCTGGACTGAAACAAATTTAAAAAGGGAAACTGTATTTTTGATTAATCTGAAATTTCCACAAAGAGCATCTGCTTTCTGTAGGAAATGTTGACATGGCAAAGAAACAAATTCCAGGAGCAGAGTCCAGCCCCAACATAAACATATTTTAAGCTTCTGAATTTCAGAATCTTTCCATTTCATGCCTTTCACTTGGAATGAAATTCTCAAACAATTTCACCTCTGTTCAAGTTCATTAAGGGGAATTAGGAATTACCTGAGCAGTGCTGAGTGTCCTGAAAGAAACCTGTGGAGTTCCTCTCTCTCTGGTGCAGAGGAGGGCAGGATGCTGTTGGTCCCTGCCCAGCTCCCTCCGTGTCACCTGTGGTGGACAGAGAAGGAGAAGGAGAAGGAGAAGGAGAAGGAGAAGGAGAAGGAGAAGGAGAAGGAGAAGGAGAAGGAGAAGGAGAAGGAGAAGGAGAAGGAGAAGGAGAAGGAGAAGGAGAAGGAGAAGGAGAAGGAGAAGGAGAAGGAGAAGGAGAAGGAGAAGGAGAAGGAGAAGGAGAAGGAGAAGGAGAAGGAGAAGGAGAAGGAGAAGGAGAAGGAGGCTGCTCTGATCTGCAGGTTTCCAGACACACATAAAAGAATGTGGAGCTGCTTGTAGGAGCTGATCAATAATCTGATTTATTGTTCCCTGGATCTGAGGACTCCCCACAGAACTGGTGAAATGTAAACCACACCCTGGGGAAAAAATCAGGTGTTTTTCTGCTTTTGTGTCTGAGACTCTGTTTGCAGTTAAAAAAGGAAAATATCATTAATAAGGATTTTTTTTTGCCTACTTTTATCTGATACAAACTGTCCATAAAAGATGGTAGGAGTAACACCACATTCTTTTGTAAGTCACATGTTAGAGATTCACCATCTGAGCACTCCTTCTGCTTCTATTCTCATTTATTTTGTTCCAAGCTTCCAGTGAACCATGTGGGCTGAGACATTATGGCTTTTCAATAGCTCACTAAATATATTTAGAATGCTTAATTGAAGTTTAACCTTTACTTTGTTCAATACATGTATTCTCTATCTAACAGCTCCAAACAAGAAAATAACTTTGTTGAGGTTTCACATTTTGTCAGCATTGTTTCCCTCTAAAGATAGAGAAAATGAAGCCTCTACAACGAATTGATGGAACAGGGAACCAACAGAAGAAAAAATAATTTTGATGATTTCTTCTTTGCACTGCAATTATATCCAGTACACTTGACAATGAAATAAACAAATAGTACAAATGAAGCCATTAATTTCCTTTCTATCCACACAATTTTAATTAGAATCATTTAATTAGTCTTGGCTACAGTTTCTCAAGAAGATTGCACAACACACATTTAAGCTACTCTCCTGCACAAAGATATATTTATCATTGTTTATTAAGTACAACAAACAGCTACAACAGTTTTAGGTAGGCCATGATAAATGTTGTTGTCAAAAACAATTCTTTATCACCAAATTTATTTGAAAGCAAAGTTCTCTCAATGTTCATTTGTTATTAAGCTTTTGCTATTTTAATTGTTATCATAAATATAATGACATATTTAATATATTAACTAACTTTTTATGACGTTTCATTTTTTGTAGCTGGCAATAAATGTCCCTGAGCCTTGAAATAATTTTTCCTTGTTTGGTTTGCCAGGGCTTTTGTTCTAGAAAAAAACAACCTGAACATGAGCTCGCAGAAGATTGCTCTGAAAGGACTTTGGGTTCATCTTCAGAGGTCACCTGATTTACCCCTTCTCCCTCCTCCCCACTGCTGCTGGTGCTTGGTGCAGAATCGGCTCTAAGATTCTCTGGCTCTCAAGATTTCAAAGGTTCCATAGGTTCCTCCAATGGTTCACTCATTTCACACCAAGAAAAACTCTTTTTTTGTCTTACCTAAATATTCCTTCCAGATAAAGTTAATGATCCCATGTGGCAGATCTGGAGAAGACATCCATCCTCCCCTAACACTGACCCTGTTTCCTTGTCTCCTTTTGGTCCTCTCCAAACTCCACTGAGTGTTTCATTTTTCAGCTCTTCCTCTCAAGGTGAGATGCGTCAGGTTTTGCAACTTCTTCAGAATACAGTAATTCTCAAGTGGAAATATCATTAGGACAGGAAATCATAATTCTGGCAGGAATAACAAACCACGAAATTATTTCAACATATCAGCAGTGTTGGGCTAATGCTTGATCATCTCAGAGCGCTTTTCCAACTCAATGGTTCTGTGATTCTGTGATTTTATAACTGAGCCATTGTCACAACTTAGAAAATGTGGAAGGAATCAATTATTTTTTTTTTCTGTTGTCAGTTACAAGTAGAAGTGGAAGAACAGTCACAACAAAGAGTTTGTCAGCTGAAATCTTGTCTTTCATTCTTCGCATGAACTGCCCGAAAACGTGACGGTTTTCTCGGCTGGGTTTTCTACTTAACGTTATTGACTGAAAACTTTTAGTTAATATCTCCTGGCTTCTACCTCACTTCCAGGCACTGTTCCCAAGTCCTCATTAGTCAGGTTTCTAACACCCTCACTGGATATCTGAGCCAAAGGAAGCCAGATCCTACAAATAAGCTGGTGAAGGTGTGAGCATCACCGTGGCCCACGGAGAGCCACGCAGCCCTGAGAAGATGAGAGCAGAGTTGCACTCAGGGCTTGGAAGTTTAAAAGAATATTTAACTGATGAATTACATCCAAAAATTTGGGTTCTTAAAGCAACACTTTACTACAATCATGGAGCGGCTTGGGTTGGAAGGGACCTTCAAGATCATCCAGTGCCACCCCCTGACATGGGCAGGGACACCTTCCACTGTCCCAGCCTGGCCTTGGGCACTGCCAGGGCTCCAGGGGCAGCCACAGCTGCTCTGGGCACCCTGTGCCAGGGCCTCATAGGGAGGAATTTGTTCCCAATATCTAAAGAAAGAAAGAATTCTTCTGTTTGCACACATTCTTTGATATTTTCTTTTTCTGCCCTACAGATTTAATGCCATTATTGTAGGATGATCCCAATGGTGTGCAGTGCACAATGATCATGTCAGATGGTCCAAACATTTTTTTGAGTGAATCAACACTTGATGATCATAGGTCCCAGAGAGACATAAACATTTGCACAGGGATGTGGGAAGAGAAAAATTTCAGATTGTCGAGTGAAAAACTGAAGTGAGAAGTAGCATTTTTGAAGAAGTTGCTAAGCTGATTTGTTAACCAGGGGCAAAACGTGCCTTCTGTGGAAGGTATAAAACGAAATCATATATTAAATGTGAAAAAAAAACCCAGTATATAAACATGAATAAGTGGAAGGACTTTAGAAGTACAGTAAGCTGAAAAGAAAGCTTAATTCTCAGGAAAAGTCCACTCATAACTGTTGAGGAAAATCAGACACAATTATAAGGGGTTTTTGTACAAAAGAAATCCCAGCAGTGTTCTGGGTTTATCACTTCACAATAGCGGTGATAAGGTTTTAATAACAATGCAGGGAAAGGAGAACTGCTCCATAAATATTCACATCTCCTACTTTCCAAAGAAATACGAGGATGGAGTATTTAGGAGTCAGCTATTAACTACTGAGGTTGTTAAACAACACATATAAATACAAATATTTAAAAACTGACAGCCCTGATACCGTCTCAGAGCGATGAGCCAGGTGAGGTTATCCTAGGAGAATGTTGGTTTTTAACACATGATTGATCCTAGAGAAATTCCAACAGATTGTTGGAGCATTAATGCTGTGGCAGTGCTCCGGATACTCAGCCAGAACAACCTTGGCACCTCTAAATGACTTCCCCTGACCTCAGTCCTGGGCAGACAGTGGATTAGAGCTGATACAAGATTCAAGAAGAAGAAGAAGTGAAGATAGGATTGTCATTCCACGTGGTCCCATGAAAGGATCCTGTCAAACAAACAACCCCGATTTTATTTCACTGATAACATCATCAGCATGGCTTCTGTGCCACTCTGACTTTTGTAGGGTATCTGACTCAGCCTTGGGAATATTCTGATTAAAAATGAGAATTGCTCAATAGCAATAAAAGAGAGGTTAAATCTATTAAAAATGAGCAAGCTAATGGATCTGAAATGGAGTCATCAGAGGGGAATCATGATTAAGTGCAGAGCTGGGATTCTGCTGGTATCTGCTTACTGCTATTAATCATTTTCAGTAATGATTGGCTGGTAAAAGTTTCAGATGACACAAAGATTGATGTGCAGGTAAATAATTATGAGAGCAGAGAAATAATAAAGAGCATTCTGGATCCCTCACTCACCTCTGCCTCAGAACAAGAATATTTAATACACTCAGGTTCAAAGATGTATTTAGAAGACAAGAACGAGGCCATATCTGCTAAATTTAGGTTGGTACCTGGAAGTTATCCCAAGGAAAATGATTTAGGTTTCCACCCAGCAAAGGAACAACAGCTCTGAGAGGATGCACCAGCAGAAAGGATCCACATTCCTGGCAGCAGAGGGGTTGTAAATCCATGCTGGTTTCTCTGGAGATATTCCAGTGCTGGTGGAATGAATTTTGGGGGAAAAAACCCCACCAATTCCTAGGGGAGGAAAATGATTCTCTGTGGGAAATCAAGGGTTTGGTTTGGTTCCTGTTAAAAGGGGCTCCATTAAAAGGGCATGGAAGCACCTTCAGAACCCACCAGGAGCTGTTCCCCATTTTCAGGGCAGGCTCCTGCACCAGGCCACCTCACAAGGGAGAATTCTACTGGATGCTGGGAAGATCCATGTGGAAAAGGCATCAAAGTGGAAGTTGAAGCAAGATATATTCAAACAAGAGATAAGCCAAATATTTATTAAGAATGGAAGTTCTTTCTTTTTCAGGAAAAACTGGGAGGGTTGTCCTTCACCATCTGCTAAGGTGTTCAGAGGCCTTTTGGAAATGACCCTTTGACCACCAAGATGAACCACAAGGATTACTTTAGGGGAACTTTGGGTGTAATATTAATATTTAGAAAGAGGCCAAAACTCTCAGAAATAAATCTTTATGACTCCACATTAATTACTCCAGTTGTGCTATCACTGCAAACAGTTACAGCCAACAACTCTGATCATATTTAAAGGCTTGTTGTGTTGGGCCACGTGCAAACAGAAACTGGGACAGTGGTCCAAAAGCAAGAATTTGGGTTTAAAAGTCTCAAAAGATGCAACCCTACCAACTGCTGTTCCACTCTGAGGAAGTTTTCCAATGGCTTTTTTCTAATTTTCTGCTTCTTATTTTTCAATTTGTGACTCACAAATGACAATGTTCCCTGTCTGTTCCCTATTCTGTAATTATCCACGTTTGTCTATATTTCTCTATCTGCAATTCCACTTTTTTTCATTAATCAGTGCATTTTAATGAGTCTACATTAAATACAGATAGTGATACTTTCACTTATTATATATAAATATATAATATTTGCACATACATCCTAAATGAAACCACGCCAGAAAGAAATTTTTCTTATCACTTCTGTGATGTTTCTCTATTTTCAGCCTTAAATTCTAAAGACATTTTTTACTACAAAAGCACATCTGCATTTCCATGTCATTGATTCTGGAGTTTTTTAGGTTGAAAATATCAGGTAATAAAATCAGATTTAATGAGTTGCTGGTGAAACTCATAAAACTGTTTGCAACTTAATAAATTTTTTTTTTCATCGTTGCATGTAATCAATCACCTTTTAATCCACGCTAGAGGAGATAATATTTCTATCCAAAACAAGTGGAGTGAATGCTCAAAATACAATTTTTCATAGAAAAAATCAGGTGTTTTGCTAATATCAAAATGTGTCTTTCACACACTTATCTTTTACCTGACGTGCAAGTAAATATGAATACTAATAAAAAAAATTCATGCTCATCTAACAAGCATCTGCATTCATCTGTGTCCTTCTCATTGTTCAGGTATTGATAATTAATTAGTTACAGCCTCATCTCGTGTTCATGCAGACTTTTAAGAACACTTGACATGAACTTACAACAACAGAGCAGCCTTGAATTCATTTGTGGCTTTAAGAGCAACCAGAACGAGATCTCAGTCTCTGCTCTCATTAATATGAGGAGTAGCTTCTCCTCACCAAACCCAGCTGAAAAGCTTTGCTGGAGCTCCTCACACGAGTGAAAATACACTTGAACAAGAGCCTGCAGCAGCTGCTTGAACTACTTAAATAAAAACAGCTTTTGTGGAGAGCAGGAGTGATTCAGTGTGAATTATGAATGACAGTGGACTTCAGAATCTGTTCCCTGTCTGAAAATACAAATATCACTTGTAGGACACACATTTTTTTTTCCCCTTAGCTACTGTAGCATCAAATAAGTGCTGCTATATGTCTTGATTTACCAACTAAAGTTAAGTGTCAGATTTTAGGCAAATAAAAATGATTAAAATATGACAGCTGGCAAATTATGCTAACACCTGGTAACAAATCATTCCTGACGGTTCAATAGTGAACTTCTTAAAGCACAGCTATTAATATTATCAACAGTGCAATGCAAAAAATTGTAGGACTTGACTAACATGCTCAGTTTATCTTAATGTGGAAAAATGTCATGCCTTGTTCCTTGGGATTGAAGAAAATTGGAGCTGAATAATTGCAAACATGCAAATACTTCTAAGTAACATCAGTGTAGTTGTTCAGAACCAGCTGAATATGAAATTTTCAGTGTAGGATGATGTTCAGACTATTCCTGCTGCCATTAATTCAATTAATATTCCATTTATGGGGGGGAGATTTCCAAGTGTGTAAATATTTAGGTGGGCTTTGATATTGATGTCATCAAATTCTTTGTGACCTGGTATAAATCAGAATCATTTAGGTTGGAAAGACCTCTGAGATCATGGAGTCCAACCTTTAAATGACCATCACTTTGTCAGCACCAGGTCTGGACAACTTGGATTATTTGGAATAAGAGTGACCCATCCCACCACAGCAGGTTTTGGAAGATCACACTCCTCACTCACACCCCAATGGAGTCCTTCCAGATGGGTCCATCATTTTTAATAAAATGAATCACTTTTAAACCCATTAATTGTCTCATTTGTTTGTCTGATAATGGCACAGCACTGGACTGTTTAAATGAACATTCAAAGGATTTCAAACCATGGATTTTGTGATTTTTGGATAATTACTTAACAAGGCCATCTAAAGACAATGGAAATGTGTCTGCGGACATCAAGGTCCATCCTGCAGCTCACAAAGACCTGGAGGAGAGGGAAAAAACAGCTCTACTTTCTGCTCATCCACCTTCCTCTCTATAACCTATTTCCTGGACTCAAACTGAACTTTAGCTCAGCATAATATTCAGCAGAATCAACTCAGTCCCAAATGTCATGAAGGACAGATGAGGTACCATCCAGGCATCCCTCCCATCCCTTGACATATGAGGACAATCTTCAGGTGAGTATTAAAATGTGAAAATATGTGAGCTAGAACCACATAATGTCTCTGCATGATAGAGGAGACTGATTAATGTAACATTAATGTCCTTTCAAAGACGTCACCAGGCAGAAGTCTCCCAATTTCACAAATGAATTTCGTATTATTTTTTACTTTTCATGGTGCCTTTCTGGTTTTATTTCACCAACTTGCAGTGGAATAATTATTGCTGTATTATACATGTGGCTGTGCACAGTTTGAGGAACTAAAAATAAGTGATGGCTTTACTGATACATTTTTTGACTGATACATTTTTTGACTTTGTCATAGATAATTTATGGAATAATTTTACACTTCTGCAACACCCAGCTCACAATTCACATTCCAATCCATGAGGTGTCATTTGCAATTTGCAATGGATTCCTAATGAAATTCTTTGGATCTTACCTTCTAAATGTTTCATTTTATGCTTGGGCAGAAGAGAGAAAGTGTGTTCATATACATTTATACATTGTAAATGGAAATAAAGCTATGATCTGGCTCATCTTTCTAATCTATTTATCCTCCCAACTCCCCCAGTGCTATGAGGAATATTATCCTCTGCGTTACACGGCTGGGCAAGGGAGAAACAAGGAGCTGATGGGACTTGTTCAAGGTCACAACATGGGAGCTGGATCCACATGGAATCATGGAATATCCTGAGCTGGAAAAGGCCCACAAGGATCATCCCAACCCCTGGCCCTGCACAGACCCCCCAGCAATCCCACCCTGGGAGGGTTTTCCAAAGGGGTCGTGCCCATTCCCTGGGGAGAAGAACCTTTCCCTGAGATCCAGCCCCAACTCCCCTGGAGACAGTTCATTCCCATCATCCTGGAGGCTACAGGGAGAGGAACAGCCCCATCATCCCCATCACCCCATCCCAGCTCCAGGCATTTTCCAGGTTTGAGCCTCACACCCTCTCGGCTGTTCTGGTTCCTCACTTGCTCATCCTCCTCCTCCCTCCAGTTTAAATAAACTCATTAACTCACAGGACTTAACGCTGAAGCTTAGTTAAATTCAGTATAAGTCACCTGGAGGAGCAGTCACCAAAAAAAAAAAAAAAAAGAAACCATGTTGTGATCACAACAGATAAGCTGATAAGATAAGAGCTGAACACGTGGTCCCTTGGAGACACCACAGCCAGAGCAGATTCTGGGCTCCTCAGATAAAGCAAAAGGAGGAATTTTAATTACTGACAGATTATTCCACTTTTTCAGTGCTCTGTCCCTTTGTGTTGGCTACTGCCCAAGAAAGATGCTGATAAATTGGAATGGGATCAGATCTGTACCAGTGAACGATGAAAGGATTGGAAACATGCCCTCGAGGGCAGAGACAGGGAGCTAATTGAGCTGTTGTCTTTTTTCCTTGGTAAAGCAAAGATCAAGGGCTAGACTTAGTCTGGAGAAGGGAAATTCTAAATAACACACTGCCAGTCTAGCCAGAGTGCAACCAGGCAAAATAGCTGGAAGTTCAAGCTAAATATTCAGGATTTACGATTAATTTTTATGACAATTTTCAAGGCACTGTAGTAGGTTCTCCATCCTTAGAAGTTTAGGCATGTCAGAACCTCAGACAGAGTTTTTCCCTCTAAAAGTCTTACTTCATTTTGGAATATGTTTTGTACAGAAGGCAACAAAGAAAATAAATTACAAAATTTGCTGTGTGTCAAAATTATGAATGCAAATTAATGGATTGGAATTTGTTCAATGTAATTACAGAACAATTTAATATTTTTTTAACCCCACCTGGGGATGCAAAAAAAACCCCAAACAATTAATATGGAAGTGAACATATTTTTCAGGTTTCCTGCCATCTGCATTACAGGTGCCTCCTCCAGCACACATCCAGCTCAAACATCTGTTCCAGCAAATCCAGTGGGATGTTTTCCAGGCTTCTCCAGGGACTCACCTGTGCTCAGAGCACAGGGAGCTGTGGGGAGGGTTGGCAGTGAAGGGAACACTTTTCACTTGTTATTGATTTGCAGCTCTCATTTGATCCACACAAACCCTCTCTCCTTCCAGAGTTCGGTTGGTTTGGGATGATTTGATGGCTTTAAACTCAAATAAAACAGGGTGAGGTGGGATGTTGGGGAGAAATTCCCTTGTGAGGGCGGGGATGCCCTGGGATGGAATTCCCAGAGCAGCTGGGGCTGCCCCTGGATCCCTGGCAGTGCCCAAGGCCAGGTTGGACACTGGGGCTGGGAGCAGCCTGGGACAGTGGGAGGTGTCCCTGCCATGGCAGGGGTGGCACTGGGTGGGCTTTAAGGTCTGATTTTGATGATTCTGTGATGCTGTTTGGGTTCGGGGGATTTAGGCCCCTCTCTCCCCAGGTGCAATGCCTTCCCTGGCACGCAGAGCTGAGCAGCACATTATGCAATAAAGAAGCTTTTACCACGAAATCTCTCTCCATGTTGGGCTGATTAAACTTACATTTGCTGACCTGCAGTGTTGACCTTGGTTCAAAGCTCAAGCAGATTTTAGCTCTGAGTTAGAGTCCTTCATTGTAAAGAGCTGTTGAAACTCCAAGACTCCTCTGGGGGCTGATTTCTGTCAATTAGTTATCTGAAATAGGATGATTTATGAATCCCTCATATTGTGTTGCTGGATGGGGATGTTTAGCAAACTGCAAGTGAAAACTGCAACCTCAATGGGAGCAAATGGATGGAGAAAATAATGCTCCCCTCAAGATGATCAAAATGGCAGAGAAAATTATCCCTGCTTCTAGATCTGTGTTGTGCAAATATATAAATATATATCTCACAGTGCATATCCTGCCTCCCCAAAAACTAGGGAGAAGATTAAATATGGATTTTTAATGGGTGCATATTTGCAGTCAGAGCCATTTCTCCCTATCAAAAGCATCAATGTGCAAATATAATCAAAGCAAGTTGTAGAACTCTATATTTGAGAAAAGAAGACTTCCATAATATTTTGCATTCCTCAACTTCATGTGTTTTTACTGTAATTCATTTTCTCCCTCAGTTCTGAACATTCAGGCATTCTGTAGTGTTTTGGTTTTTAAATTTATAGTGACAACTTCCAGTAAATTGTCTGAAGAAGACAATAAAATTGGGCCCTTTGGATTGCTGTGTGAGTGGATCAATGTTCTATTTTCCAGCATTATGATAATGAGTTAATTTTAAAGATGTATTGAGTGATTTGGCGTTAATTCTGCCATTAAAATTTACCTCAGGCCTGGACAACAGTGCACTTTGCTACAGTGCTTAAGATAAAAAGTACAGGATTGTAAATGGGATTTCTGGAGTGGAATTCAGCCTAAAAAATGGAAATTTAGAGCTGTTGACTCAGCTCTAATCAGCTGAAAGCAGCTGGTGCTGCCAGGACTGATGTCCCCTGAGGCAGGGGGGACACAGGGGCAGGGAGGTGGCTGAGGGTGGCCCGTGGGGCTCACGGGGAGCATCACTCCAAAACCACCTCTGCTCTGTTCTGCTGGCAACTCCTCTGCTCGAGATCTGTGGAAGGAAAGAGAAATTATATCTCTAGATGACCTCAGAAAAGGAAATATGGGATGGGACAATGAGGAAATGCTGCTGGAGGATGATGCCCTGTGCAGGCTGCCCTGGAGCAGGGGCTGGGCAGAGTTCCAGAATAAAGCAGGGATTTATTCAAAGGATTTCCTCCATGGATCCACCTTGGGCAGCACAAGAGCCCAGCCAGGGCTGCACCCAAGATGAACCAAAATGGTCCCAAAATGGACACCGGGCACGGGCTCTGGCACTTTTATCAGTTCTGCTCCATTTGCACATTGCAGTTCATTGTCCAATTCCAGCTTTAGCCCATCAAGTCCCATCCTTCTTGTTTTTCTCTCTTCAGCCCACGTTGTTTGTGCTCTTGGGCCTGAGATTTGGATCATTTGTCCTTGGTCCCCAGCTGGAGAAGGAATTGTTTTGTCTCCCTGCTCTGTGCAGAGAGCTCACCATCCCATAATGTGAAGCTCAGCCCCACACACTAAAGCAGCACAGAATCTGAAAAATAGAAAAGCCAAAACCTGAGGCATCAAGGACACTGAGGAGCAGCTGCAACTCCTTCCTGCTGTCCCAACGAGCTGGGGATGGGACTGATCTCACTGCTGGCACCACCTCTGCTTCTCCTCGTGTCTGCATCCCACAGAGGGGTCCTCAGAAAAAAAAAAAAAATAGTTAAAGCATTTCACTTCAGAAACCTTCCTGTGTGCACTTAAACAGGGCAGAAATCCCCGTCTCCTCCAGGAAGAGCAAGGACAATTAAATACAATTGCAGAAATACGGAAGGTAAATTTCCTTGCGGTGGTTTTTGTATTTCAGATGATTTTTTCCAAGGCACAGGAACTGAGTGTAAGACACAGAGATTTTCAGCAGGTAGAAGGTGAGTGAGCAGTAATTGTTGGCACTGCTGTCACACCACAGTCAGGGACAGAGGCTGGGACTGGGGGAACAGTTTGTCATGAGCTTTCTCACCCCGGCTCCTGCTAATTCCTTTCACACCATTTTGATGTCCTTAAATTGTCTCTTTTCACAGCATTTCAAGGTGCCTTTCCCTTTTCCTCTCCTCTTTTTTGCAAGATCACTTTGCAATACACCTCCATCCCGAGCTGCTGCAGACAAAGCCATTACCTGTGTTGCATATTCAGGAGGGGCACATGAATATAGATGTTGGGAGATGGGAAAGGCCATGGATACACACCCTGTGTAAACACTGGTGATGGCCAGGAATCCGAAGGAAACGTCAGCCAGCTCCATCCTTGTCACTCTCACTTTTCAGCCTTCTGATGTTTTCATTCTTGTGATGGAGTTTCTCACGCTGTTTTTTGTAAACATGCACATGTTTTTCTAACTGTCTTCTTGTTTTTCATTCCTTCTCCTGGGAGGAGAAAGGTTTGATGAACTTTGTCATTGACCAGTGTGGTTGGAGAGGTGGTAGCTTCACCTTCCAATCGATGGTCGTTTCCAGAACTCTATAGAATGTGAAAACCAAAATAAAGTTTCTCTCTTCTTTGCCTTCTCTCAGGTGTAGCTGCGTTTGTCTCTGCGTTTCGTGTTGCTCGATAGAGTGACACATCCTACTTCTCCCAAGTGAAAAAACTGGCTGCTTTCACACAGGAGAGGCCAACAGGGGGAAAAAAATTCAAAGTCATCCCTAAAAAGCGTTGAGTTGTGCACAGTCCTTTCCCACCACTGCAGGCAAGCCCAAAAATTTGGAGTTATAGGGTGGGAGGGGGTGACAGCAGGGTCTTGCCACCACTGCCATCGTGTTTTCCCCTCCCTGCCCTCCATACAAAGAGCTGCACGGAATTCCCAGTCAGTTCTGGGCAGTTGTGGCATTGAGAGAACATTTAAGTGTGAGAGGGAATTTTAAAGCAAACAGCCCAAGAGTGCATCCAAGCACTCCCAGCTCCTTTCCCCGCCGGCACCAAAGGTCACACAATAAAAAGCTGTAGGTTTCCGAACTCGGCACGGCCAAAGCAGGAAATGAGGTGAATTACATCCTGACATATCTATCTGACCCCTCCACCTCTCATTTTTCCCTTATTGCCTTGGGGAGGCGGCGTTGAAAGCAAATGAAAACACGGATTGCAGTTTGCATGGAGTGTCCTGCCCGGAATGCCAGGCAGGGATAATTCCCTCCTCCAGGAGGGAAAGGAAGGCCAGGGGATGGCAGTGGCTGCTGTGGGGGACACTGACACTGATAACCAGATGAGATAATGCACTGTAAACATTCCCAGTCCTTCTCTCCACGAACCAAAGCCCAGCACAGAGCCTGGGCTGGTTCATTGCCCCTCTAGGTTTTCCCCATGTCTTGGATCCCAATTCCTATGGCAATATCATGCAGGAATGTTTCCTTTCTTCCTCTCTTTTTCTATTTCCCCCCTGCTTTTCTGAGATCCTTTTAAAAGAAAGGATTATATTTAACAGTATGTTTAAGTCCCCTTCCTCAGTAAGGGTCAACAGAGGCAACAATTATACCTGAGGATCTATTCCTAAGTTTTGGACAAACTGTTTTAATGATTATATTCCCGTGTTAATACCCAGCTCTTTCAAGGTGTGGAGAAAATAATCATTAGATCCTGTGAAATATCAGACATTAGGAAAAGAATGGTCTGATATAATTGGGTAATATTAATGTAGTTTATGATTTATGCTGACGTTTCCATACCATTGTGGCACGCTCTGGCATGGGGATTATGGACACTGGAGAGATTTTTAGTGCTCTGAGATTCTGGAGGATATTTTTACCCCCATTTCCATTTGAACTATTTAAAAGCCAAGATACTGAAATGCCTAATTGGATGCTGTGATTAGCCCGGGATGGAGTTTGATTTCCTGTTGATACAAATCTGAGGAAGCCCTCCTGATATCCTCAGGAATAAACCACAGAAGAACAAAGAGAGAGCAGGATGAGACCCTTTTTATTCTTATCTGGTGAAATCCAAGAACACCAGGAGCATATTGGTTTTCCACTGGCTCCAAGGGCAATCAGGATTCCGAGAGGAGAGGTGTTTCAGGGGAAGGTATCACTGTGATTCATTCACTGCTCCTTTGCCCAAAGCTCCACATGGCAGCTCCGTGGCTCTGACTCCTGCCAGCTTCTCCCACCTGAGTCATCCCTTGGTGCTGGTTCCAGTTCACACAGGAGGATTTTGTCCTCGGATTTAGTTCTGCAACTGGTTTCCAATACTAATTGCAAAATGTATTCATTATTAACTAGGTATGAATTTTAAATAACTCTGCTGAACATCCCAATGCATAAAACCTGTACCTTTTTTTGCCATTCCTGCAGCCAGCCTGGCTGTTTATATCAATTTATTCAGCATTTTTGCATGATTTTCACCCACAAGAGAAGAGGATAAGATCACATCCCACTTTACATATTTAGATGTATATGCATGGATAATTAAAAAGTAAAAACTTACTCAGTGTATTACTTACTGAATTATTTATCATGATTATTGTGATAATATTTTACCGTAACTATTAAGCACCAAAATGTTTTCTTTAACCATAGGGCCTGGACGTGCTGGAGTAGGAGGAAAACTTTTAATTCCATATATAATTCAGGCTTATATCTGCCCTTCCTATCAGCATTGCTCTAGACAGTATATGGGAATTTGGTGCCAGTTTTAGGGATTTGCTGTGGTTTAACCCCAGCAATTCCCCAGTCCCTCACTCACTCCCCACCAGTGGGATCAGGGAGAGAATGGGAAGGGTAAAACCTGGAAAACTCATGGATTGAGGTACAGAGAGTTTAACAGGGAAAGCAGAAGCTGTGCACACAAGCAAAGCAAAACAAGGAATTAATTCCCTGCTTCCCGTGGGCAGGTGTTCAGCACCTCCAGGAGAGCAGGGCCTCATCGCATGGAATGGTGGCTTGGGAAGGCAAAAACCACCCCTCCAAATGTCCTTCTTCCTTCTTCCCACCAGTTTACATCCTGAGCATGATATCACAAGGTATAAATATCCCTTGGGTCACTTGGGGTCACTGGTGCTGGCTGTGTCTCCTCCCAAAATCCCAGGCATTCCCAACCTCCTCCCCAGCGTGGCCCCACGAGGAGCAGGAAAGGCCTTGGCTCTGTGCAAGCCCAGCAATGACAAAACATCTCCGTATTTTCCACCCTGTGCCTGGCACAAATCCCAACACAGCCCCTTTCCAGCCCCTGGGAAGAGAATTAACTCCATCCCAGTTAAAACCAGCACAGTGCCCAACCCCGGGGCACCTGTGGGACCAAAGGTGTGTCCTGGCAGTTTGCAGACTGCTGCCAGCTCGCTCTGGGGGTGCCTGGAGCCAGCCAAAATCCACATTTTGGCTGCCTGGAGAGCCACAGTGGGAACAGCTCCATGGCCAGATGGCTCCTGGTCAGTGCTGAGTACGGGCACAGCCAGCAGCCCCTGGACAGGCTCCGTGTCCCCAGCAGACCCCTCCAGGGAGGGTGGCACTGCTGAAGGACCCTGCTCTGCTGGGTGACACCCGCTGCCAGCAGGGAGTGACAAATCTGTGCTGGAAACGAGAATGGGCAGCGCAGAAATGACAGTTCTGAGCTCTTTGCTGTTTAGAGGTGGCACTTCCAGCAGTGTTGGAGCCCATGGAATCTGTGAGCTGAGCAAAACACTGTCTGGGATGGCTCTGGAAATAGGAATGCTTCCAGGCTTCAAGTATGACACCACATCAAGCCTTTTAAAATTTTTTTATTTCTTCTGTTTCCTTTCCTTTCCTTTCCTTTCCTTTCCTTTCCTTTCCTTTCCTTTCCTTTCCTTTCCTTTCCTTTCCTTTCCTTTCCTTTCCTTTCCTTTCCTTTCCTTTCCTTTCCTTTCCTTTCCTTTCCTTTCCTTTCCTTTCCTTTCCTTTCCTTTCCTTTCCTCCCTCACCAAATAATTGGGAAACATTTAAATGGATCTCAGTGTCTTTTGTGGAGAAGCTGTTTGCTAAAGATCAGTGTTGAAAGTCCTTATTCAGATCACAGAACCCCAGAAGATCCTGAGCTGGAAGGAATCCACCAGGATCATCCAGCCCAGCCCCTGACAGACCCCCAGCAATCCCCCCTGGGCATCCCTGGGAGGGTTTTCCAAACTCTCCTGGAGCTCTGGCAGCCTCGGGGATGTTCCCATTCCCTGGGGAGCCTGGGCAATGCCCAGCACCCTCTGGGGGGAAGAGCCTTTCCCTAAAATCCAACCTAAACCCCCCTGGCACAGATGGACAAGCTGATGGAGTAAATTCTGTGACCTTAAGCAGCAGCACAACAAAACAGCCATAGGTGGAGGGCAGAAGCTGGAGCATCATTTTGATAAATGGGATTAAATGAGATTATCTAAAAAGATCAATATAAGCATCAAAGGAGCAGCAGTGCAGGAACAGCCAGGCTGCCACTCTGCCCATCTTCACCCACAGAGCAGAGCCCTGGCCAGTGAAAACCAGGCACCTCCAGCAGGAGCCAGCTGGCAGCTTTGGCTCTGGTCATGAAAAAAAGGACCAAACCAGGATTATTATTGCTGTTCTGACCCCCAGCAGTGGATCTCAAAGGGAATCAGCAGATCCCTGCAGGGAATCAGAGCAGCTCTAGTGGAGGGCAGATCTCTCAGTGCAGGATTTAAGAGTCAAGACCTCCACAAGACACAGTCCATGAGGAAATCTGGGTAAGTCATGACTAACATCCCTCAAAGTGCTGAAATGGCTTTTTTGGGTGTTTTTTATAACACTTTTTTGGCAGAACTCACAGCAATTAATAATAGTAAAAGCCCACAGTCCACCTCACTCCCTCCCAGGCAGCAGATGCAGCGTGGCCAATGAGCTAATTAAGCAAGTAACAGCAAAAAAAAAGGAAACCTCAACAAAACCCCAACATTCCTTAATAGCTTCAGACCAAGTATGAATCACTGTGTTGTCTTAAAACCATAGGTCATGGAGAATTCCAGGGACTCATCCTCAGTGTGCTGCACATGGAGTTGAGGCTGGAAAAGCCCTCTCAGATCACCGAGTCCCAGCATGAACCCAGGTCCAGCACTGCCCCGTGGCCCCAGGCACCACATCTCCCTGGAGGATTTCCAGGGATGGGGGTTCCATCACTTCCCAAGGAGCCTGTCCCAGCTCCTGGCCACCCTTGCAGTGAAGAAATTGGTCCTAATCTTCAACCAAAACTTCCCCTGCTGCAATTTGAGGCTGTTTCCTCTTGTCCCATTCCTTATTACCAGGGAGAAGAGTCCAACCCTCACCTGGTCCCAACCTCCTATCAGGGAGTTGAAGAAAACTCTGGTATTTCTCAGATATTCATCTGGCAATAAAGTCATTTTAAATGTAGCTTTTACAAAAGGTTTGGAGTGCAGTTTAATTTGGAATTGACATTTACTGAGTGCTTGCTTTCTTTTTTTTTTTTTTTT
>VXAX01001267.1:17023-133418 GCA_013399835.1 Leptocoma aspasia | reverse complement strand
TTTTTTTTTTTTTATCAGCAAAACAGGAATGTGCTTCTGTGAGCCCAGAGTCCAGCTGAGTTCAGGTCCTATCTGCAGAGCTGCAGAAAGCAGAGCCTGGGCACAGACACTGAGCAATCACAAATGAGATAATTTCAAATATATTTTCATATGGAGACATTTAGCTTTGTTTTGCTCAATCAAAAGTCCTAAAGGTTTGTGATTGCAGGTGGTATTTGGTATTAGAAGTTTTCTGCTGCAGAGTTGCCCCACTTACCTCTGTCTTTATTTAATTTTTCCAGTGGAATGGATGGAGTTGTAGATCATCACAGAATCACACAATGGTTTGGGTGGGAAGAGAACTTCAAAATCATCCATTTTGCCATGGCAGGGACACCTTCCACTGTCCCAGGCTGCTCCCAGCCCCAGTGTCCAGCCTGGCCTTGGGCACTGCCAGGGATCCAGGGGCAGCCACAGCTGCTCTGGGAATTCCATCCCAGCCCCTCCCCACCCTCCCAGGGAGGAATTTCTTCCCAGGATCCCATCCATCCCTGCCCTCTGGCAGCTCAGAGCCATTCCCTGCTGCCCTGTCTCCACAGGCCCTTGTCAAATGTCCCTCTCCAGTACTGGGGCAGTCTGAAACCACAAAGTTCATTTTGCCCACGGGTGTCCCTGCTCAGGTGAGTCCCAGCAGTGCTCCAGGTGAGTCCCTGTGCTGGCTCCCACACCCAGCAAATCCAACCAAAGCCCAGGGTGATGGAAATAACGGAGCAGGATGTGCTGCAGGGCTGGGTCAGGGCATCTGAATTTCGTGGGAGCACCTGGTACTAATCTCTTGCTGTGAAATGCCATTTTATTTCTCAGTTTTCACCACTCTGCCTCACTCATCAGTAGCATTTTCCCTTTCCCATTTTTCCCTTTAGTGCCAGTCGTTCTTACACGTGTAGTACCTGATTAGTGCACGTAAATACCTGAAATGATGACCTCATCTTCAGGATCTTTTTGTTTGATCTTTAACGTTTTATTTCTTTTCTCCCTGTGCACACTCTGACAAGTTTTTCTAGTTAGCCCAGGAGAGTTTCCCCAGCACATTCATGCTTTTTATGCTTTCATCTTTTCTGTTAATCTGGTTTATCTGTATTCCTCTTCCTTTAGCCTTGTTATTTATGTTTCACAGGTTGGATATTTACTTCAGGGATAAGTCATCCCTGTTTTTTTTTTTTTTTCTAGAAAACATACTTCTCTTTTATTAAAAAACCCATCCTGTCAAAGGTTGCAATACCATAACTCAGAGAAACCAAATTCCTTCCATTTCCCATAAAGCCTACATTTTAATTAGATGATGTTTTCTTTTTATATTGTCAGAGAATAAAGTTTAAGACAATATTCTTCAATACTTTATGCTTTCAATAAATAATTTATACCGAGGTATATCCTAAGCTACATTGGCTGCTTACTTTTCAAGGGCAAGGACTCTGCAGAAGGAGAACAGTATCCATAAATATTCTAAAAAAGAGATATTTAAAGGAAACAAATGCAAAGGAAGCTGCTACAAGCAGAACTTTGGAAACCAGATTGCAAAAACTGTATGATAATTTTGATCACTATCAGACTTGAAGTGGATATCTGGGTCATGTTTACAACAGCATTTTCTCTCCGTAGACTTGAGAGTTTTAGGAAAGAAAAATGTTTAAAAAATGGATTAAAATACAAAAAAAGCTGAGGAGTATAAATTTCCTTAGCAGGTTTTCCTTGGAGTGCAAAGTGCATGGGGTGGCCTTGGTTAAAGAAATAGAGAACCCCAAATTCACCTGCACTGCTTTGAATATTCTAATTTCCAAAGCTTTGAAAAGGCTTTTCCAAAAATAAACAGATATCCTGAACTTCCTAACCTGAAGTGTGAGAGCAAAACTCTTTAAGCCCAAAGTTTAGGTTTAGGACCAATGGAAACAACGAGAAAACAATTAGGAAAAAATAATCAGCTGCAACAGAGTGATCTTCTGTGTCCATGGATTAACAATTCCCCTTCCTATTTAGAGATGCAAGGTTTTTAAACAAACATTTTGACCCAGTTTTTGCACACTGCTTATGCAACCTCTGATGTTGAATTAAAATCCTCGTGTTCAGTGTTTAGTGAATGAGGTGGCACATTCTCTCCTTTACCAGGTGCACTTAACTGGAGGAAAATTCCCTTTATTTTCCACGCTGCTGTAAAAATCCAATAAGTAATTACATAGCAGAGCCATTCTTAATGCCACCTTGTATTTGCATTAATAAGTGATGTATTTTTATAAATTAATGCCTGGTTCCATTATCTATAACCCCAACCTTCCTAGAACACTGTGCAACTTTTTGTGCATCCTTCTTCTATTTTTTTTTTCTTTCTGTCTCCAAGACATTTCTTTAAAGATTGTGCAGATTTCCTGACTTTCCACATTGGGTTTGGAGCGTGCTGGTTCCTGGTTTCAATTTCAGATGCAGCAGTTTGTCATAACCAGCTGCAATTAGAATAAATCCTTCAGCCTGGGGAAGGTGACAGAGTTTAGGAGTTGATTGCAGAGGATGGGTGACATTTGCCTCTGGTTTGTACTACAAATTAAAGGGTGACGTTAATAATCAGTCATTCAAGAAACAGCATTAAAATGAGAGTTTATCCCAGTCTTTTGCCATCCTGCATCATTAGGAATCTGCATAGTAAAATGATTAGCTCATGTTCCTCACTGATTTTCCTCCAGTCAGGAATTCACAGATAAATATAACTCTGTGTAATTTTGGCAAGGGAACATCCCTTTTTATGGTAAAATATTGCTTTTATTGATGCATATTTGCTCCCTGACTTTAGGCACAGGTTTGAGGCATCACCTTCTAATAATGACAAAAATTAGGCGCCTTGGAAATGCTGTATTGGCTTTGATTCCTTGGGTCATCTGGTGGGTGTGAACCTCACACCTCCAGAAAGGTGGAAATTTCCTCTTTTCCCAGAGGAAATTTGTCCTCCCAGGGAGCAGAATCATTCTGTCTGCACTTGGATATCACTTCCCTAGACATGCATGAGGTGATGAATGGGAATTTTCTTAGCTAAAACCAAATCTCCTCCAGTGAGGGGATGGTTTGAATACTGAAACTGTGATATATGCACACTTAGACATCCCGTGAGTCTGCAATCCCATCTCCAGTTAAAATCACTCCCATCTAAAGCTCTGCAAGACCAATTCCAGGCTGAGCAAAATTTACACTAGCCTGATTTTTTGACTCATTAAAAAGTAAGCCCAACACAACTTTACATAGAGAAAAGTTAGCAGAAATAAATCACTGAAGTTTTGCCCACTGCTAAAAACCATGGATCCATTTTACCACTTCAATCACATGTTGAAATAGGTTTTCAGTGCAGTTTGTAGCATGATGTACAAAGTGATGAAGCCCCATAAAGCAGATGCTTGAGACTCAGGACACAAATATTAGAGAGAAGATGTTCCATTTTTATTTAAGTGCAGCTCTGTATGGCTAACTGGGGGAAGGCACTGAGTGCAATGTAATGAATGATATGGCAAATGCACTGCAGTGCAAATAAACCATTAGGAGTTACACTTCATTTTCATCAGGCACTCAGCTCATATTCCCCTGCACTTTGGAGAGACCCAACAAATAAAAGCATGGCAGAGTGCTTTGCATGCAGTTCAGGCAATGCTCAGCACACAGCTCAGCCCCCGTGGATTTTTATGGGAAGTGTATAAGCAGCCTGAAAACCACAGGATATTTATATTGATTGTCACTTGGAAGGGAGAATTTAAAAGTTGTTGCTCGCTGTGAAGGGCTGTGGCAATGGGGGTGATGGAGCTCACACGAGAGAAGGAACCCATGGGTCTGTGCCCTCACACACCAGGGGTTTTTGGGGGACAGCCCTGTTGGATGCTGTCCTACCCCACAGCCCTTGAGGCCTTTCCTCTCCTTCCTGCTCCAAAGGGCTCTGTCACCTGCAGACTCCTCTGAAAATTGAATTTATGCTGCTCTTCCTTCTCCTTGGCAATGCCCCTTGCCCATGGCAGGAGGCTGGAACTGGGCAATCTTAACTTAATCCAGCCCAAACCGTCCTTCTTCAGCAACACCACCACGTCTCACACCCACTGAGGTGCCTGATGGCTTTAAAAGCTTCATGTGCAGTCAAAACCAGCTTTTTTGGGGGGGCAGAAGAAAAATCCTTGGGGGCAATTACACAGGAGGTAAACAAAAGCAACAGTTTTGGGTACAGGACTTTATTTTGCACAACAGTGAGCGAGTGAATTGTGAAAAAATGCACAATTTAAGCAATTGTGCCCCAATAATTCCCCCCAGTCACACCAGTCTGGGGCCTGGTGTAGATCCTCAAGGAATCCTAGGTAGCAGCACCATGTACTGAATTTGTGGTGGTGGGATCTGTCCTCCTGGCAGGGGGTTGATGTCACAACAAAGTGATGACACACTTTATTAATTGTCCCTTCAGCAGCTTTTGTTCTGATCTGGACTGGAATGAGAGAGCAGGAGATGCAAAACAGGCCCCATGGCCAGACAACGCCTTCCCAGCCAGGTTCATGCAGCTGTAACACGATATTTCCGTTTAACACTCGGGGATTTTAAATATCTATTGTTAACACACTGCTCGGGAGCCAAGAGCCAGGAGGAACACGAGGAGCCTCAGAGCCTAACGCTGGCCCCTGGTGCCGTGGGTGGGAGGTGTTTGTAAGCAATGAGTTAATCGAGTGATCACAGGGAACAAATGCTCCTTTTGCCTCCATTGAACGGCTGGGCTGTTGGAAAGAGAGCAGATAAATACATTTTCATGTCATTGTTACACAGCTGTGTGTACTGCAAACGTATAATGCAATATACACGCATTGTATGGATATATAGATAAATACATCGATAATAAAATATTGTTATATTAATATAATATAGATAAGATATATTAATATTATATAGATAATTATATCTGCATCTGTTTATGATCTCATTTCCATTCCTTCAGGCAAGAACTGTCCCTGCCCCTCACTGTGGCTGTGATTATCTCAATTACCACATGATACACTTTGCTTTGGTAGGGATCCAGAGTGAACACAGGTGATTTGGAGTCCCCTCAATGCTGGCACACCTCACTGGACCTTTGGGCTAAAACCTCGTGCGTTTATTTAGGGCAAGTGCACGGGCTCTCTTGGCCACCTAAGGAAGGGCAGCACTGGGCTGTGTCTGACCTGGGGAGCACCTGGATGCAAGGCAGAGTTTTGGGAATTTTTTATGTGCTATAATTATTAATGACTGGGAAATGGAGTCTGTGGCAGATCCAGCCTTGCTGGAGAGTGAAGATTTGGCAATAATGTTGAAAATCCAAATATCATGTGGAGGGAGGCAGTAGTGGAGGTGATGTTGTGTTTTGGTGATTTTCTGCTGTGACTGTGAAAGGCTGATGGAGCAGCTGGGGAAGAGGCTGGACCAGAGAGCTCCACACTTTTCCTCCTTTCTTTCTAAACCCAAACCTACCAAGGGATAAACTCTGATTAATCAAGTATTTCACCTTTCACTGTGGGCCACACTTTTAAGCTTAAGTTACAGGAACAAGGAAGATGTGCAGGAATTAGATGTCCAAGGAGAAGTCAAGAATGATTTCTTCTCCCAGGGCAGTGAAAAGAACTAATCAGTTGCTCAAAGCAAAGAGCCTCCAGCAAATCAAAGACCCAAGAACTGGAACCAGTGAATTTCGATCAACTCTCAATGGAAAAACAAAGCTGCTCCCTTCTTGGTCAATCAGGTGTCCAGAGCTCAGACTACTTAATTCTCTTGATCTAAAATGCTTTCTGTCTCACTTCACTGTCCCCTTAAAGTCTTCTGCTCTCAGTACTTGTGATCCCCACCAGTTTTCCAGAATTTATGTACAAAAAGTCTGATTTTTCCAAACCTGGGGGTCAATAGCACCCTCCAGCAGTGAAAAAATGTTGCTGTTTTAATCAGCGTTGATTGTTGCCTGCCAATACTGCTGCAGGGATGGGAGTGGTTCCAGACTCTTTAGCCTGTTAATAAAACTTGGTAAGAAGTAAATCAGAGAAACAGATTTGATCTTGTAACAGCTTTTATGGACATTTGTGTTTTGCGCTGCTTAACGCTTGCAAAAAGCCGCTTTTGTAATTTAGTCCACGCTGTTGTTTTCAGCTGATAAAACCACAACAGAGCCCTTTTATCACAGTGGGAAAATTCCCTTTCCCCTCAGATTTGGAGCAATAACAATTCTGGGGGTAATAATTATTCCAGATGCACTGTACCATGTAAATGAATCCGTTGCTTTGCTGGTGCTGATGGAGTATGCTCCGAACGAGCAAATTAATTAGGCAAACTGCGAAATCAAATAAATCTCACAGCAGTGACCTCTGTGTCACCGAACAAAGGAAGACATTAGGTTGATGTGTAGTTGCTTTTGTGGAAGTAAAACCAGAACTTAAGAGCTGAATGTTCTCATTACTCTGCCTTCAAAGAGGCGTTGAGGCTGGCAGGGAGGGAGGGATATTTGGTGTCCATTTAGCTTTTTGGCCGGGTTTGTGCAAACAGCACATGCCACATCCCAGGATGCTTCTCTGGGAAGCTGTGCCAGGTATAAAAATCAGACCTTCCAGAGATCATCAGCACTGGACAATATCCGTGCCCTGCACGAGCTCACAGCATCCTGCAGCTCATCTGGCTTTGGGAGCACTTGGATTCGCAGCTGCTGAACCTGGAAATAAATACCCTTCAGGCTTTATCTCACCCTCTCCAGGGGGTGAGCGTTTCCAGAAGCTCTGAGGAGCATTCGTGACTTCGGATAACAGCAGTACCCTGTTCTCCTCCCTCTTTCTACAACCTGAAAAACAAAAGCTGATATTTGCAGCTCCTTTCACGGCACGGAAAGGAAATCGGAGTATCAGGCTCGTACAGCAGCCCAGGCTCCGCAGGGTTGCAGATGTTATCAGCCTCGGTGTTATCAATATATGCTGATGGGACAGGAATTTAGTGATGTTTTGCAAGGAAATGATTGCAGATAACTCAGTCCTGCGAGGGTTTATGCTGTCATCTATCACGGAGGTTCTGCAAGGTGAAGAAGTGTTTTTCACCCAAGGGAAAAAAAAAAACAAACCAGCAGTTTTTACTGTGTTTATTTAGAAAAGGTCAGAGTGATGTGTAGGAAAGTTCATAAAGATATTCAAAAGGTGATGTTTAGCAGTCAGGAGGTGTGTGTGATTTACTGCTGGGGTGCGTGTAAGGGGTTCAGGGCCTTTTGAGTGGTGCACTGGGAGAAGAGCCATTCGGTGGGAAATTAGTCTTGGGAAAGGAGGTTTTGTGGGATTCAGTGCCACTGAATGCCCATCGGAGCCAATTGCCTTGTAACGCTTCAGTCTGCAAAGTCAATGCGTTACTGGAGGTTTTTTCCTGTTCTTGTGGAAACTTTCCATGTCCTAATGGTGACCCAAATCATTGGTGCTGGGAGGTTTCTGCCCTACAAACCGGGGAGCTGCTGGTTCTCCATCCTCTGCTCCTGGGCTGGGCTGCAGCAGTGATCCTTGACCCCCAAAGGCACTTGAACCTTTCCAATGGAGAATAGGAATCCATCCCCTAAAATCTGGGACGAACAAAACCGCCTCAGGAATGTTTCATTCAGCTCTGGATGTGTTGGTTCGGGGGGGTGACACGACCAGGAGTCACTGCAGTGTCACCGAGGCACAATACAGGTGTGTGGGTGATGCTGGCAGGTACAAGATAGACCTGCCCTGGGTAGGAATTGCAGGATCCCTGTCCAGAGCATTCAGGGATAATTCCTTTGATCAGGAACTATCACAAGCTCAATTCCCCCTGGGCTGGTATCTGCAGTATTGATGGTGAATGCATCTGTCAGTTAATTCTCTCTGCAAAATACATGGATTTTTCTGAGGTGAGATGTGAAATCTCTACATCTGTGTATCCCTAAGCCAGCACGAAAGTCATTCCTAAAGGAAGTCAGTAAAAGCTTGTATATGCATATATATATATATATATGTATGTATGTATGTATATATTGTCATAAGGAGGGGATTTTTTAAAAAATGTTTTTCATTTTACAGCAGGTGATTAACACTGGCAGTGCCCAAGGCCAGGCTGGACAGGGCTTGGAGCAGCCTGGGACAGTGGAAGGTGTCCCTGCCTATGGCAGGGGGGGCACTGGATGAGCTTTAAGGCCCCTTCCAACCCAAACCATTCTGGGATTGGAAGTAGGATTTTAAATATTATAAAATTGTGGGTTCTTTCCACAGTGAAGCCCCAGTAGCAGGCTGAGGGTTCCTGTTGTGTCCCAAAGTGGCAACAGGGTGATCCAGGGCAGGATTTGGATGGATGAAGACCAAAAGTGAAGCCAGCAGGAGGTCAGTGCCTCATTCTGTGTCCCTTAGGTTTGGAGGATGGACGCTTTTAGCTCTGACTGTGCTGCCATTAAAGGAACAATATTCCTTTTTAATGAACCTGTTGGTGATGATTTTCCATCAGAGACTTCATTTGCCCCGTGGTTTCCCTAGAAAACAGCAAAGCAACTTTGTTGTGGAGCTTTATTTAATCCTCCTGAAGAGGCACCTTTGCTGTGGCTGCAGGGTGGGGTCAGTTTTGCTGAGAATGGAACAAATATCCGATATTTGTTTGATAAATCCCATTTGCAGTTGTTTCCTACAGCTCTTCACTTTCATCCTTTAATTCCTGTTTCAAACCACTTCCCCGATTTTTGGTTTCAAATCTACCCACAAGACTCTTCACAGGAAAACAGCCTTGGGATTTTCCCTTCAGATAAATCTTGTGAGAGGACTTTATTGCAGCTAATAAATTATATTTCGGTAAGGTACACTTGATCCAGCTCTTTTAATCATGCTGATGTAACTTCATGGAGCAATTCCTGACGTATCAGCATCACTGAAAGGAAAACCAGGCTGGGAGGGTTCATCTGAAATGCAGCTGATGGGAGCTGAGTGGAATAAACTGGTTGGAAACTTGCACAGAAAACTGATGTGGAAAATATGTGGGGAAATCCCTCAAAAAGAATTCAGCCAATTATTTTGTTTCAGTTATACTGAAACTGGCATTATTTGGTGTGCTATTTTGATAAATCTTAGTCTTTGTGGGTTTGATTTATGTGATGTTTTACATACTAATACATTAGCCAAACCAATATTTTAATATAAGTGAATTACAATAAATCACAACAACAACAACAACAAAATTATGCTAAGGATATATTTTGACAATGCTAAACCACATCAGGAAATTGTGCGTTTCTTGCTTGAAAACCTTCTTTAAAGTTCTCTTCTGCCACTGCTGCTAAAATGAGTTTCAACTAAAAATTCCTCAAAAACCTGTGAACTAATTGTAATTTTACTATTTCTTATTCAGAATGAAAATATTTTCGAGCACCACTCTCAGATTAGATAAATATACTATTGTTTACAGTTATGATAACCTTAAGATCCTGAAAACGCCTTTATAAAAGCTAATTACATGCTTTTATTTGCCGCTGGTAAAAACAGGAGAATAACAACCCAACTCATTTAATCCCTACTGTGATTTCCTCTGGGCTAATTAAAGTGTACTCAACTGGTGTCTCAACTGCACAGCTCCAGGCAAGCAGAATGCTTAAAGGGACCAGTGCTGCCCTGCTCAGCTGGGCTGGGGGTGACATGATGGACTTGGAGGTGACAAGTGTCCCAAGGAATTGTCCTGGAGAGGCTGTGCTGGCCCACCTTGTCCATACTCACCTTGGAGATTCTCAATTTTGGACAGGATGGGNGGAAATCCTTTTCATAAATCCCTGCTTTATCCTTTAACTCCATCTAGTCTCTGTTCTCGGGCAGCCTGCACAAGGCATCATATGAGCTTTAAGCTCTCTTTCACCCCAAACCATTCTCTGACTCTTTGCTGCCCAACTTCCCCTGACAGAACAGGTCTTGTGCTGTCCCTAAAACAACCTTAAAAACGCCTGTGTTCCGAGATGAGAGTAGGTTTTACACACAAACACCCCAGCACACAGAAATATTTTGAAGGAAATGGAGGTGCTACTGCGGTCAAAAATCGTTCTTTTATTCAAAAATTCCCGGTCTGTGCCTGGGTGCAAACAGATTTTCCTGGCTCGATGAAGGCTTTGGAATGAGTGGCTGATGCTCTGTGTGCTGATGAAAAGATGAGCTCCTAAGAAAAGCTTTTTTTTTTCTTTCCGAGCAGCTGCCTTGACTTTTCCGGCGCTGACATTTGCATTTCTAAGTGGAGTGAACGGCCCATTCTTCACCTTTAAATGCCCACTCCTGCCTGCTCCGATCCTGCCTGCTCCAGCTCGCTGATGAGTCTTTAATGCCACCTTTCCTCCTGTCTTAATTTTTACAGCTGTTAGAGAGACGCTAGAAAGGAAATACCAAGGAAATACATTAAACCATGGAGCTCCGAGGCAATAAATAAAAATAATTCATCCAGGCGATCTAAACCTCCCCATTAAAACACTCAGTGTGGTAAGGGGACCATCACTGGTCTCCCGTGGTTTTTGTTTTCTTGAAATGTTAATATTTAGCTCATCCTGTTTTCCATCCACCCTAAGCAGCTGTGTTCTCTCCTGAGGTAGAAATGGGGATAGCTCACTTTTTTTGGGGCATTCAGCCCACGGGGGATGCCCAGAGCCATTAGCAGGAATGGGTTTTGTTTGCTTTTATGACATGAATACTAATTATAGCTTCACTTCTGCTGTGGCTGTTTCGGTTTCTTTAGAATCGAGTCGTTCTCCTTCAGTGTGGATTTGTTTCCACTATTTTTGCTCAAGATTTTTGTCCCTTCCACTAATGTTGTAGCATAGAATACGAATTCCCAAGAGAGCTTTTATTTTTAATCTCTTCCAGTTCCTTGTAATCCTATGGATTAGCTATTTTTCCTTCTATATCTTTAAAATACATTCCATTATTCTTGTTAGGCCAAACAAGAATTGGAAAGACTTCTTAAAACTCTCCTTGTTTTGTTTCAGGCTGTGACCTGACATTGCTGGGGAAAGCAACTGGTCCCATTTCCTGAGTGAAACTTGCTGTACTAATGAGATTTAAATAGTGAATATACAAGACGTGATCCAACATTGAAGCGCTTAACCTGAAACAGTTCAATTTCATCATCACCCAAAGCATCTACAACAGCTTTATTCAAGCATCGAGCGAAAATCTTCCTCCTGTCTTCACCAGAAATACTCAGAATGTCAGTCAGGGTCTGGCTGTGACCAAGAGCAGAGTGAGGAGTCCCAGGGCTCTGGAGTGAAGTGAAATCCCTGCTGGAAGGGCCCTTTTCCCTTTAAAACCCTGATTGTGGGGGAGTGTGGCTGTTATTTCTCACACTGAATATAAGAATTCAGGTGACAGAGCTTCATTAAACATCAGGAGTCGCGTCAGAACCGGCCCCGGAGCTGACCCGGGTTGTGTTTTACACGTTTGTACTTGAACAGCTCAGAATTTCTGCAGTTGTTTGCCTCATCCTCGAACTCCCCGCGTCCCTGAACTCCCCACGTTTAGGGAGGGAAGGAGAAATGCTGCTGGCAGGGGAAGTGATCAGCCCCATCTCCCTCTCTGTGCGGTGACAGGAGTGTCCAAGGTAACCCGGCATTCCCAAGGGAACGCAGCAGGTGTTTACAACCAGGAGAACCATGAGATCCCTAACAAAGGATGGCTGGGAGGGGGGAAAAAACCATGAGATCCATAGCAAAAGATGGCTGGGAGGGGAAAAAAACCTGTCCTTGGCACGATGATGTGTCTGCTGTGCTCTCTCCAGCTTTAAACCAGCGTTAGGAGTTGGAGAGATGCGTTTTCAAGGACAAGCACAATATTCTTAGGATAGCAGGCACGGGGCTGAGCCAGGAAGAGAATTGAGGATTTAAAATCCTAGAACGTAAAATTTGCCAGGAGGCTGGGCAAAATAAGTAGTGACAACGCTGATAAGGGATTATTCAGGATGAAAAAATGATTGTGTTTTGGCAGAGTAATTTTGATAGAATGTCAGGGCAGCCAAGGTACATGTAACTTTTGTTTTCCTGTGTTGCACTTTGGATAAAAATGTTTCACCCAAAATACTCAAGAAAAACCCACAAAAGCACCTTTATGATCCATCTCTATGATTAAATACATTTGTAGAAGGTAACTTTTTAAGGCTAACCAGGCATTCAGAGACACAAGGTGAAATCCATGCCCTCCTTACTCTGGTGAAGATTTCCTTGACGCAGAAAGGACAAATCTTCTCAGCATCCTCCTGAACCTGAGCTGAAATTGTGCTCAACATATTTATGAGCAGTTCGGCTCCTCATTTGTAAAACTAAAAGCATATTCATGCATGCAACACTCAGCTTTCAGAGCAGAACTTGTATTTTCAAAGCTGATATTAAAACTCTGTTCAGATTCTCCAGGCCAAGTGAAAACACAGGAACAAAAAATAGAAGAACCATTCCCTTAGGTCCATATCAGCCAACTTATTAAGAATGTTTTAGCTATAAACAAGTCACAACAACAAAAAATCTCTGCAGAAATGCTGTGGGAGGTTTTGTTTTTTTTTTTTAAATCCCAGAATTGGCATTTTTAATCGCTGTGCAAGTGTTGGATGGGTCAGTGGATGGGTGTGAGTTGAAGTCCTGGGTTCTTTGAGAAGGCAAACAAAGAATGATGAAGCTGTCAGCACACCCATGTAAAACCCGGGGAGTTAATGGAGCTGCACTGGTTTTTACTGGGCTGTGGAAGAGGTCACAAATGCCTCCAGCTCCTGCAGTGATCAGGGGCTGCGTTTGCATCTCAACACCTCCTGCAAAGCCGAGGATGCAGCACAGATTTCCACATTTCGGTGACTCAGCCACTGATCAAACACTGACAGAGGGGGAAACCCGACCTGAGCCAAACCAGAGCCAAGGCCAGCAGCACCTCGTGGCAATTGTCATCAGTTTTTGTGTCCCTGCTCTGAAAAATCGCTTCAGCTCCCAGCAAACCCTGAAGGGTTGGGAATGTCCCACTGAAATTTGACAGAAATGGACAAAGAATTAGGAAATAAGTATAAACCTGTAGGTTATTTACATTCTAAAACAGGTTCTGAGGCATCGAAGGCAGTAAAATGCACAGCCCTTCACAAAACAGCAACTTCTGAAGGTTCTTGGCTGTCCCGCAGCCCTGCTGGAGGGGAAAAACCCGATTAATGTGTGTAGCCATCATCAGCTCTTCTCTTTGGGCCTGTTTTCCCCGATAAAGGGCAAAAGCAGTGTTCCAGGAGTGTGGTCCCAGCAGCAAGCCTGGGGTGGCTCTGCCCTTGCAGGTGATGCCCCCAGGAGTTTCCCTCCTGTGCAACGGAATCGTTTCCACTTCTTTTTTGCCTTTTGGGTTTTAAACAGCTCCATCTTCTCCAAGAACATGATAAACGAAGCCACTCTTAGAAGGTATTTGAAGGCATCAGGAATTATGCCTTTATTGAAACTAAATGTGAGTGATTTGTCCCTGCTGAATCCAGGATACAACCTGCTACAGCGTTTCTAGGAGCTTATAATTATTATTATTTCCATTCCGTATGGATCTTAATTGTAAATCTGCCAATGAATTTACTTTAGCGTTGCACTCGCCCGCCTGGATGAGTTTGGAATTTATTATTTCAATTTTATTCCCTCCACCTTTTTTTTTTGTAGGAAATATTTGGTGTTCTTTTAGTGAAAGAGCTCATGGTGAATTTACGGCCCTTCCTTCATCAATAAATTCAGAAAAATCAAATTATTGTTAGGCATAAACCCCCCAAATACTATATTATTAAAGTACATTTTGAGACAAGGCATCATCTTGGTTTATGAGGAGTGATTCAATGCTAGGCTGGTGTTAGAGCTTTGTCTGAGACACTTGGAGTGATTATTTTTATTTAAAAGATTGAGAAGGGACAAAAGTAAGTACTGGTGAATATTTTTACTACAATAACTCGATGCTGCTTGTGTTATTTTCATGTTAAGTGTGGAGTCACTCTGAAATTACCAAAATTGTGGCATTTTACATAAAATCTTATAATCTGTGTACGACAAAATGAACAGCAGGATGGAAATCCAGGGTAGGCTCAACAATCATCCTTGCCTTTGGTTTGGAACTTGTGGTCTGTCAGATCCATGCTAAAGCTCCCCAAGATAAACCTGTGGCTTAAAATGCAGCTGAATTTTAGGCACAGACTAAAAATAATGTAATGGAAGAGGTTTTCCAGAGGGCATTGGAAGGGTCTGCATTTATTCATTTAATCGTGATGAGAACCACGGTGGCGGGGAACCCATTTCCTTAAAAGACTCCACAAAAGCTCAGTGGACTTAGAATTGTCAATAATCATGAAGAAAACCAAATTTGAGGTTAAAAAATAATTTAAAACATTGGTTTGGAAAACAAAGGCACGATTTGTTAATTTGAGCCCTTCTGAATTTCCATCTATCCAGGAAGCTCTGCAAAAGGCTCGAGTCCAATATCAATCCTAAGGAGATTAAATACTTAAGCATTATACTGTCCTCTAAATTAAGGAAGTTGTATAAGCTTAATTTCCAGAGGATTCTAAATGTGATTAAACAGGATATGCCATGATTAAATATCTTGCTGCTATCCATTTCTGGGTGGATTAACTCTGTTAAAATGAACTCTTCCACAATATTTGTTTCAGAAAACTCCCTGGGTGATTTTTGTGTGTGTGTGTTTTAGAAGCTTGCCTATAGTTTGGTAGTTTTGCATAGAAAATAAAGAGTCCAAAAGCACAGATATTGCAGGAATTCACTGGAAGCTCAGGAGTTCTCCTCAGATTCGTGTTCCAGCTCTCTGGAAGCTGCATTAGGTTAAGGGGGAATCTGAAATTCCACATCTGGAGGTTGCCAGCACTGGATTTTCTACGACTCACCCAATACCTGTTCAGAAAAAAACCTTCTAAAAACCCCCACCCATCGCTCCCAACTCTCACAAAACTGATTTCCTTTCTTTGTGTCAGACTCTGATATCTCTAAATGGGCAAAACAGTATTTCTGTAAGAATTAAGAGGTAATTTCACCCTTGCACAGAGGGCCAAAATATTTCTTGGTGATTTCTTTGAGTATTTCCCTACACTCTACAAAGGTATTGAACCTTAATTTACTCTGGGAACTGGTAAATATTGGAAATGTTAATTTCATGTAATTTATTGTCAGGAGATTGTGAGGCATTAGCTGAGGCCTCCAGTTCCTAATATTCCTTAACTAAGTGCATTTGCATTTCCTGGAAGTTTTCACTGGCTACAATGAAGATTTCAGGAGCATCCTGAGATCCTTTCAGAATGGCAAGAGACTGTGGAGTGGAAAAAAATCCCCTTTAAATAAGATTTTAAATAATATTTTTTGTTTTTAAGTGTTGCCCAAAAGAGGCACGAGGAATCCAACCCGTGTGGGATTGGCTCCAGCTGTTTGTGGAACTTCCCACTCCAATCCTGCAGGCTGATCTGAGCATTGCATTTCACATCTGTGAACTCTTTCTTCAGCTGCAGGTTTTTCCCCTGGCAAACCTCCCTTTTTCTTCCTCTCACATTAGATCTGGGATTTTCTGGATGTAAAAGGGAGGTGAAAGCTCCTTAACCTGCAGCTGCCAGCAGCTAGGAGGAGCATTTGCAGGAGGATGGAGGGAAACCTGGAATAAACCACACACAGACTTACAGACCGCCCCTCAAATCTGCATTTTGAGAGGGAGCAGCATATTTGCCTCCATATTTTTCCCAAATTTCATCCATTTTTTACTCAAATTTTTCCCATTTTTTTTCCCAAAGTTCCTCCATTTCCCCCCCAATTTTTCCTCAATATTTTTCCCATTTTTTCTCAAATTTCTCCCCATTTTTCCTGATTTTTCCCAATTTTCTCCCTATTTTCCTCCATTTTTTTCCCAAATTTTTCTCCATTTTTCCATATTTTTTCCCAATTTTTCCCCAATTTTCTCCCTTAATTTCCTCCATATTTTTTTTCCATTTTTTCCCAAATTTCCTCCATTTGTTTCCCAATTTTTCCTCAATATTTTTCCCATTTCCCCCCCGCAATGATGGAGGATCAAACTCATCTCTAATTTACCACAAAAATTCAGGAAGGCTCCTGCTGTACATCAATAAGGGATGCTGTTTGCTTTTTGTCTACCTGCGTTGTCCCACTGCTCCGGAGCCTGAGACTTGCAGGAACCAAGGAACCATTTACCAGTTTCTTTAACCTGCAAATATATTAATGCCTGCCATTTTTATACCCTCATTATCCATTTATTGCGAGGTGAACCACTCCGAGTTCATTAGGATAAGCTGTCTAAACTATTCCTGAGCTTGTGCTGGTGCTTTAATGGCTTTTGTTGAGTTCATCCATTATCCTTTGTGCTTTATAAACACGAGTTCTCTCTGTGAAACTCCCTCCTGCTCTCTCTCCCCCTGCCCTGGTGGCTCTGCGCGTGTATTTGGCTGATTTGCCAGCTCTGCTTTCAGCTAGCCTAATGGCCAAATCAGCCACAGAACCAAGGGGTGGAAGCCACAGTTTTGTTCTCCCGTTTAAAGCCAGTTCAATTCGAATAAACATCAAATCTACCTGACTGCATCTGCTTGTCAAGTGGGTGAATGTCTAAAACCCACATACGAACTCCCGAGATTCAAAATCAGCAATTTGGGCAACAGCCTTTAAAAAACTCCCTTGGCACGAGGGCTGCACAACAGAGCTGTGCAACACACAGCGGGGGGAAAAAAATACCAATTGCAAAGAATGAAAAGGGGACTCAGAGGTGACCTTATCACTCTCTACAGCTTCCTGAAAGTGGCTGTAGTCAGGTGGGGGCTGGTCTCTTTCTCCAAGCAGCAACCGACAGAGCCAGAGCACACAGTCTCAAGCTGCATCAGGGGAGATTTAGGTTAGATATAAGAAAAAAGCTTTTCACAGGAAGAGTGATCAAGTTCTGGAATGTTCTGCCCGGGGAGGTGCTGGAGTCACCATCCCTGGGTGTGTTTAACAAAGCCTGGATGTGGCACTGGGTGCCAGGGTTTGGGTGAGGTGTTGGGGCTGGCTTGGACTCGATGATCCTGAAGGTCTCTTCCAGCCTGGCCATTCTGTGATTGTGTGGCTCTGTAATGAGATGCTATCACACTTGATAATGTCCCTCACTGCCCCGGTCCTCAGCCAGCAGCGGCAGATTGCTCACAGAAATGCCACCTCATGGCAGGGAGAGTAAATAATGCTCTCTTCTCCCAGTTTCTTACCCCAAATGCCAGCGATCAGGTCAGAGAGCCCCCAGCACCTGCTGCCAGTGAATGAAAGCTCTGTCACCAGCCAAGTTAGCACCGCTGCTGATGTGATCTGGGGGGAGGCGCCAGCCCTAGCCCTGAGCAGCAGGACCCGGTTTAATGTCACCAGTCCAGTGTTACAAGTTTCTCAGTGCGGTACAGAACAAGCCCTGCAGAAAGGCAGTGGCAGCAGCAATCTGTCAGCTATTTACTGAGCCTTTCCCTCATTCCCTCCCTCGCTGCTGTCCCCAGCATCTGCCCGTGGAATGGGGATTTGGGCTCTGCTGTACCCACTTACAGGGCTTCCCTCCTTTTTTGTCCTATAGAAAGAGATTTTCTCAGCTCCCAGGCTTCCTTTGAATGCTGAGCACCCCCCTGATCTCAAAAAGAAATATTGAGATCAAGCTGGGGAAAAAAATAATCACTGAAGTGTGTTTATTTCTATTTCAGTGTACAAAAAGGTGCTTTTCTGAGCTGGCTTTGCAGACTTGGATGTGCAATCTGGCTCACCTGAGCACCTCATTGCTTACACCTTCTATGGCAGGATCAGGAAGCACATCCTCCAAATGGACATTTCATGGGGATTCAATTGAAGTTAGGAGTTGCAAGTGTTGTTTTTATGTGGAATATGCAGAGTCCTAAATAACCAAAAGGGAGATGGGGCTGATCTGAGTAAACATGATTTTTCAGCCCTTACCTAAGACAGCTGTCAAATGGCAAAAGGATCTATTGGCAATATGGCCACTGTTGAGTTAGCTACAATATTCCTCTCTCCCTATAATTTTCCTTTTCACCTGCCAAACCTGCCCATTTATATGCTTATATCCTGTTATTATATAAAATCTGGATGACAAATTGTGTGTCTGCAGCCCTCTTTGTTCCCATTCTCCAGCCCAGTGAACATTCCTGGTGTACATCAGTTTTATGTGAATGTAGGATGTTTGGGGTTTTTGAAAAATGTTGCTCTGCATGATTCATTTTACTGCAGCTAATGCCAGGGAAAAAAAAAAAATACACACAACACCTCTATTGAAAATAATGGCCTGCTTCTTGGACTTTGCTCATATATTTCCTTTGTCTGCTTGTTCTTTTGTTTAAGCCACTATCCAGGTGGAATAATCAGGCCTGTGCAAGCAGGGCCCTATCAGCTGTGGCATTACAGATCACGGTTCCCAAGCATCAGTCACGCAGGCTCTGCTTTATTTTCAGGTTCCCAAAGCTGTGCCCATCCAGGGGCTGCAGAGGGGGCACGGGGTGGGCTCTGAGGAGGAGACAGAGCAGGCTCCTTCCAGTTCATCCCCTCTCAGTGCCAAGGGAGGTGCTGGTGCCCTCAGCCTGGCATGCAGGAGGAGCTGTAAAAAGCAGAGATGGAACCTTGGTTCCACCACGTCAGGCGTAAAACCCTCCTGGACTCCAGCGGGGCCAGGATTTTATTCCTGATATGAATTTTCTCTGTCAGACAATTTAAAGATGCTTTTACGAGGAGAGGAATCTCGCCATCTAAAATAGCATGTTTGCAATTCTGGAAATGTCTGACATATGTTTTAAGAGTGTGTCATATTTCCTACCAGGAGACTTTACGATCCCAACGCTTTGTTGGGAGATACCTTCACAGGGGCTGTGATAAAGCAGCTGAAATATTCCATGATGCTGCTGGAGGTCATTTTAAAGTTACAGCTTTTTCTTTTTTAACCAACTTCCTAAACCTCACTGTGGTGTTAAAGTACCAAAAAAAAAAAAAAAAAATTGTTGATGTTTTACTTTGGGCCTCTTTCGGTCAGATTTGGTGCTGAGAGAAGCTGGACTTGGCTTTTTTTATTTTTTGCATTGAATTCCAGAATTGTTTGGTTGGAAAGGGAGTTAAAGATCTTGTTCTACCCCTTTGCCATGGGCAGGGACACCTTCCACTGTCCCAGGCTGCTCCAAGCACTGTCCAGCCTTGGACACTTCCAGGGATGCAGGGGCAGCCACAGCTTCTCTGGGAATCAATGCCAGGGCCTCCCCACCCTCCCAGGGAGCAATTCCTTCCCAATATCTCATCTAGACCTAATTTCATTCAGTTTGAAGCCACTTTCCCTTGTCCTGTCACTACAATGCCCGATGATTTTTTTGAACTACTTTATTTTACTTTATTACTTCAATAACACACCAAAGACCTGATCCAAAACCCTCTCAAAGCAGTACATAGATTTCCCTTTGCTTTCAGAGGAGCCTGAATCATTACCATGAAGAATAAATGCTTCTTTATTTTATTTTTGTTTGCAAGTACCACAAATACTCACGTGCTTCTACATCTTTGTCTATAATTGAAAAGAACCCACTTTACATCAGCTTTGCTTCTTTGCTGAAGCTCCCCTGTCGTATTCCAAGTGTGCAGTTATCAGCAGAATCCCATGCAGGAATTTGTGGGAACACGGTGCCTATCTCGTGTCACTGCTCTCAGTGAGTTTAGCACAAAATATAACCCTATTAAAATTACAATGCATTTATCACCTCGCTCAGTTCAAAGAACTCACGAGCTGCAAAGAATTTAATTAAAACATGATGATTTAATAGGCAGGCTCCATCTATTGTTTACTCAGGAGGTTGAGATTCTGTTTAAAACTAGGACCCAAATTTAATTTAGGCTTCCACCAACCTTGTCAGAGAAATGAGACTCCCGGAGAATGAAAGTTGCAGACAGTGAGAGCATCACACAGAATAGTTTGGAAGCTTGAAGATGATGGGGTCTGTATTTCTTTCCTGTGAGGATCATGAGGAAAAAAGAAGGCACTGAGGAACGAAGTGCTTTTTTTACAGGATCATGGAATGGCTTGTGTGGGAAGGAACCTTAAATCTCATTTCATTCCACCCCCTGCCACTTTTCTCTATCCCAGGTTGCTCCAAGCCCCATCCAGCCCATCCCTCTTGCACCCCAATATCCACACAGATATTTTCTCACCTGCTCATCACCACCACGGAGGTTGCTATAACGCTGTCCACAGTGACATTTCCCTAATTTCATTTATCAATCATGCAAAGCAGCCAGGTCTGGGCAGCCAGGCTTGCAGGAGCTTGGCGTGGCGCAGGGTTTGGGGGCAGCACGTTTCCCACTCTCCTCTTTCCAAGGCAAATCTGTCTTGATCCAGATGGATCTTGGTGTGACTCAAGCAAGATCTTGTACAAGACTTCTATAAAGAGAAAAAAAAAAAAGTACAAATCCTACCACAAAATGCATGATTTAATGTATATATAAGAAAAGGCACCGTGCCAGATTCTCAGTTTCTGTCACAGTTTTAATGAAAAGTGATTTCAGCATTTGAAAAACCTCAAAAGCTGTCCCAGCCAAATGCCATGTTTCTATATATTCTGAGCTATACATCTGAATTTGAGTAGGATACTCCTTACATCAATTGATAAAAGACAGCATTTAATAACTCCTCACTACAAAATTAATTCTTATTTTTTATAGCCACAGCTATATAACGAAACATTTTAGGGGAATTTCCTCTGCGTAGCCAAATGATCCACGGGAAAAAGATCTTAATTCAGTTTCTTTGCATAAACCTGCCGTGTACTCCCTGCTAATGCACTGCAATCTTAATTCAGTGGATCCAGCAATCTGCTTGCAGAGTCAGGACATGTGTTTTCCCATCAGAGAGCCCAGCTTCAACAGCCACACCTTGACTCTGAGCAGAAAATTGAAGCTGCAACGCCTGCTGTGTTTTGCACATCAGTAACCCAGATTATTCAAATTCCCAGCTCTGTAGCCACTGGTGCCCACCTGGCTTTGGAAAATTGAGGGTTCTGCCCCTGCCTGGGAGCAGGGAGGGTTCTGCCCTGGCACACCTGGGCTCACCACAGGTGCTGGGGGTGCTCCTGGGGGCTCTGCAGAGCCCCTGGGGGTGTGGGGGTGGCCCAGCAGCCACAGCTCCAGTCTGGGCCACACCTGGGGCTATCTTTGGGGTAAAAGACTCTTTTTTTTCATGGTCAAAAAGCAGCACTCTCATTTTTATCCATGAGCTTGGCTGGTGACCCCAGAGCCACCAGGCTCACATCCTTCCCAGTGAGAGGAATGACATATTTGTCTTTACAAGCTGTGGGTCTGCTGGTGGATAAAACCAGAGAGAGAAAAGCAACAGTGGGAAGGATTCCACTGATTGATGAATGGGAATAGATAGTTGCCTTTACAAACAAACTGTAGGTCTGCTGCTAAATGAAATTGGATATTGAAAGGTGAAAGAAACAATGGGGTAAAACCCCTAAAATTCCATAAGAATTAAAAATGAAAAAGAAGGGTCATACATTAGGGGGGATCAGGCGTTCTGGGCAGTCTGTGCCTCTCCAGTACCTCAGGCAATGGGGAAAGAGAGAAGGGAAATGGGGCTGGGAAATTGGGATAAAAAGGAGGAAATTGGGATAAAAAGGAGGCTGCATCCTCCAAAAATTGGGGAGACCCCAGGGGAATGCCCCATGGCCTCTCCCTTTATTATATAAAGGGAGAATAAAGTCAAAGGACTCCTCTGTCTCCTTTTTGGACATAAACCTCCAGTGTTTGTGGTTGAATTTTCCTGACACCGGGTACTTCCAGCACCCACAGGCTCAGATCTCAAATTTCCTGTCACCAGTGGGGTTTTACCACTGTCTGGAGGGTTTAATTGTGATTTTAGCAGAGCTTGGCCAGGTCCTGCTGCCTCAGCCTTGCTGGGCCCTGCTCTGCTGAGAACTGCAGCCTGTTCCTGCTGAGCAGAGCCATAAATTATTGACGTTGCCTTCATATAGCAACTTATTGACTACAGCATTGTAAAGTACCCTATTAATGTTTTAAGCATTTCACTTTATTTTAATACAAGTAAATTATTTAGGAAATGTTAAAATGCTTTATGCTTTGACTAATGAGAGTGAAAAGTGTACACAGCATCTTGTTTTAATTGGATGTTTACCCTATCCTGTAGAAATCAGGCATTTATTATTTCATCCTTAATTAACTGTGCGTGCAATCCCTGATGGATGCACGTTCAGTTTTTTCCACATGATCGAGTAATTAAGAGGCATAAATGTGCAGATTATTTTTATGGGGAAATATGAAATAATTCTGGTTTTCAGTTTCCTTGTTTGCCCCGTAAAGAAGCAGTTGCTCCACACAGGGACGTGTTGGTTGCCTAAATTAATGCAGAGCAGTAGATGAAATTTGGGATAATGTAAATTGATTCAAGAAGTGCAAAACCCAGCCAGGCTGAAATGAGGGATGTCTTTGAGCCTCTCTTTTATCTTTGTTAGCACAGCAATAGTCTGCAAGATCATTTCTGTTATGTCATAGTGCATTAGAGTCATTTTTAGGAATATTGCAGAGTTGTGTGTGGAAGGAACGTTTGTGGTATTTCTAAATTCTCCTGATTGCCTTTTGGATGAGGATGTGGAGCATCCACTTTTGTTCTAAACCATGTCCTTGCATGACAAACAGGACATACAGAGATGGCATAAAGGGCTTAGCAGTACACTGAGTTTGGTTTCACCCCACCTCACCCCTGGAGGTTTTCTTTAGCGAAATCAGACTTAAATTCGCGAACAAACAGCAGAATCACTAAAAAAATCACCCCCTACCCTATTCTGAGGACAAGGCAGCCTGTGGCTTGGGGTAAAACTCACTTTTATCTCGATTTTGTTGCTGTTTCTCTTCCCCCTGTTTCTATTTTGTGTCATAATGATTACCAGAGATTTAAGCTGATCCTGAGCCAATTTGGGAGTCAGGAGCAGCTGAGAGCTGGGAGTGTTTGAGGGGAAGCCTTTGACAGACAAGCCCTGTAATGTGCTGTAATGTTGTACCAGAGCAAAGGAGCCTTGGCTGATGACTCCAGGAAAAACAGAGCTGGAAAAGAGCAGGCAGCAGATTCCTCCTTATGTATATTTGATCAGCCAGCTGCTGCGGCTGAGCTTTCTTACAATGGTCATGGAGCCAGGCTGGGAGAGCTGGGGGTGCTCACCTGGAGAGGAGAAGGCTCCAGAGAGAGCTCAGAGCCCTTCCAGGGCCTGAAGGGGCTCCAGGAGAGCTGGAGAGGGACTGGGGACAAGGGATGGAAGGACAGGACACAGGGAATGGATCCCACTGGGAAAGAGTAGCTTTAGATGGGGATACTGGGGGGGAATTCTTCCCTGGGAGGGTGGGCAGCCCTGGCACAGGGTGCCCAGAGCAGCTGGGGCTGCCCCTGGATCCCTGGAAGTGCCCAAGGCCAGGCTGGAGCACTCTGGGACAGTGGGAGGTGTCCCTGCCATGGCAAGGGTGGGATGGGGCTCTCCTGGAGCCCCTTTAGGCCCTGGAAGGGCTCTGAGCTCTCCTGGAGCCTTCTCCTCTCCAGGTGAGCACCCCCAGCTCTCCCAGCCTGGCTCCAGGGCAGAGGGGCTCCTGCCTGAAACCCAAAACCAGCAAAGCTCTGATTTTCCAGCCATTAAGCACCACCCCATCAGATCACTCCGTGCCACACCCTGATCTGATGAAGTGGAGGTCAAGGCAGTAACAGGAATTCCACAATTTTGGCTTGCAGAAATCAAAACAAATGAGTTTTCCCCGGCCTGCAATACCACAGCAATCTTCTTCACACCATCCTGTTAAAAAGTTATCACACAGGCTCCACGAAACAATTATTAGAGTGCAAACAAACCCCATCACTGTTGAGCTAATTCCCCTCCAGGCTCCTGATCTTTTGGGTTGCCTTTTTGGTGCAAAATTGAGGCTTGGGAGTGATTACTGATGCACCTTTTACCTGAGTACAAATTGTAAATGCACCACTTCTTGTCTGTAGCCAGTTCTGTCCCTGTGGTAGCTGAGTTTTAGAAGTTTCCCAGATATTTCCAAATATTCTACTTTTTCTTTTCTGTGGAAAAAACACATTTCTTCTTATGAGCAGTTATGAAATATGCTATTAGCCCAGACAGCATTGTTGGCAATAAGGCCTCCTGCTGAGCTTTCAGCACGAGGTTGATAGGAAGAAATGCATCCCTGTGATAAAGACTAAAATAAAAAGCTACATGGAGTGTTTAGCTCGGAAAGAGAGGACAGATATTTCAGTGCTAGCGACCTGTTTATTCCAGAGGTAAAGCTGGAAAAATCCTGCACTGAGCACTGGTGCTGCGGGATAAACCTGGCTGCTCATTTCATGCCTTTCAGCAGGAGAAAAGGGTGATTTCCTGAGGACTGTCTTAGGAGAGGTTGAAGTGAGAATGTTTTCAATTAAATACTAGACTGAAAGCGGAGAGATTTAGGTTGGATGTTAGGAAGGAATTGTTCCCTGGGAGGGTGGGGAGGGGCTGGGATGGAATTCCAGAGCAGCTGTGGCTGCCCCTGGATCCCTGGCAGTGCCCAAGGCCAGGCTGGACACTGGGGCTGGGAGCAGCCTGGGACAGTGGGAGGTGTCCCTGCCATGGCAGGGGATGATCTTTAGGATCCAACCCAGAGATTCTATAGCATTTCAGCTCATTTCGTTTGCATTTCAGGACTTTTGATCCCTCTTGTGCCTCTGGATTCGTTCCTTCCCTGCCTCTGTACATTCCATGGGTAAATTAGCCTGAAAATGCATTAATTGTGCATGAACCCTTCCTGTGGCCCTCTCTCATCCCACTGTTTTCCCGTTGTGCAAGAGGCAGGGAGACATCCAGCTTTCAGTGTCGTTCCTAACTCATTTTTACGCCCTTGTAAAGCTGCTGCAGGATAAAGAATCACAGCTCTGTTCTGCTGTATTAGCCCTTTGCAGGCAGCTCCTCCAAGCAGCATCCCATGCTATAGATATCATGGAAAAGGTGCCAAGAGGGAAACTGTTCCCTCTTTACAGATAGAAATAAAAGTCATGCTCAGCTGGGATGAGCTCATCTCTCCTGTTCTGTTTTGTTGGGGTTTTCCCCCCAAAAAATTTAGGTTCATTGTTTGGACTCTGTCCCAGACCTGAGCCCCTTTCCTCCTAATCCACAAAATGACATCCCAGGAATTCTGTGTGGTCAAAACTTTTCCTGATCTCACCCAGGCAACTTCTCGAAGAGCTTTCCTGTTTGTTTTCAGAAATATCGAAAAATGGAGACATAAAGAAAAGAACATATTAGCTATTTTTATCCCTTAAGCCATTTCAGTCCAAACTGACTTTTTGGAGATGAAAACCCAGCAATCAAGATACAGATGGATAAGGGGAAAAAACTATCCCCCAGCAATTCTCTTTGTATTGAGATGTCACCAGGTTTATCATCCCTGCTGGGGATGGAGTGCCCTGAAATAAAAAGGGAAAAGGGTTTTCCCAAAGAGTCACGGAATTATGGCTGAGATACTTCATCAAGATCACTGCAACTGCAGCAAATGCAGGTAGAGGGGTCTCAAAAAGCCATTTATTTCATATCCCAGAGATAGGATTAACCATGTCATCCCTGTCCTTAGAAATTTCCACTGGAGATACCACAGCTTGAGAATGGAAATATTGTATTGCTTAATGGGTTTCCCTGTTAAAATATCTTTTTTTTTGCTTTTCCTTGTGTTCATCCTTCATCTTTCTCCCAAATATTTCTGTGGCAGAGTTACGAAGAAGTTGTCTTTGAAGTCTGCCAGTGCCTTAAGTCTGTTCTTCCTTATTTACACCCCAGCAAGACCAGGTTTCTAGTTAGAAATGTCATTTTAGATTGATAAAATTGGTAAAATCCTCCATTGTGGATTGCATTTTTTCTGTTTTATTATAGGTGCTTTTATACATAAACCAAAAAAAAAAAAAAAAAGATTAAGGGGACATACACATATATTTATAGCAACATATATACACAAAGGTTTAATTATTTATAATGGTGAAGACACCCAATTCTGTTCATTATAATGTCATTTTCAGGAGCTATTTTTTACATCAGCCATATGGAGCTGTGAGGGATGGCTGAGCTGGCTGCCTTGTTCACAGTTTACCAGGGAAGTGCTGCAGATTCTGTATTTTACAGAAAAAAAAAAAAAAAAGATCCCTCTGGGTGGAGGCAGGGCAGAGCTGGTGCCCTCCTGGGTGCCCCTTTGGGCAGGACACAGAGGAGAAAAGCATCCATGGATGAGACAGAGGGAAAAACCCCTGGGCAGAGCTCTGGGTGTGCTGGCAGGAGGGAGGAGGTTGGTGCAGATGTGACAGAGCAGGTTGGGTGTTGCAGGGCCTGGGATGGATCCTGGGGCTGGCTGGAGCTGTGAAGCTGCTGGATGGCAAGGCAGGGATGCAGGGAGTCAGCAGGACCTTGCTCAGAACTCTGGATTTTCCCCCAGTTCTAGAACTCCTGGCTGCTCTCTGGAAAATAACCAGTTTTCTGTGCCCCTCAACACCCTGAGCATTTATCAGAAGTCTCTCCGGAGCTGTTCCCCCCTGGAACACCTGATAAATGCCACCATCATCACCTCGTGTCCCCTCCCTGTGTCCCTCACAAATCACGGTGACATGAGCCAGCCCAGCGCCCTGGCCCTGCTCACCCCGGGGCTCAGCAGCTCGGGGATGAGGGATTTGGGTGATCACATGCAAAGAAAAGCCTAATCCAGCATCTCCCAAATTCCCGGGGGGTGATGGATGGGCGTTTGTGAGAGCTGGGAGGGAAGTGCTGCCTGTTGTTCCTCTGAGCTGTTTGCTCCTCTCCTTCCTGAGGTGGCCAGCACAGGAAGAAATAAAAGGGACAATCCTTTGGCTTTGAAAAACGGAGCAGCAAGGAATGCTCTCAGGCAGGATTTAGGGTGTGGGATTGTGCAGCATCTCCTTTCCCTCTCGGCTGCCCTGCCCAGGAACACATCCAGACCTCATTTGTTGTGATAAAGAAGGGTTTGGGTTTTTTTTTTTGCCTTTCTTTTCAAACACAGCATTTCACATAAACCTAAAGATTCTTTAGGTAACCATCATTGCATAAGATTTCATGGTTAAATCACAGAATCAACAGAATATCCTGAGCTGGAAGGGACCCACAAGGAACAAGTCCAGCTCCTGGCCCTGCACAGACACCCCAACAATCCCAGCCTGTCCCCAGGAGTGTTGTCCAATGCTCTGGCAGCCTTGGGGCTGTGCCCATTCCCTGGGGACCCTGGGCAGTGCCCAGCACCCTCTGGGGGAAGAACCTTTCTGTTGTCTTGACATTTTATGAGTTTCTTGGGTGAAAACCTGCTGAGGTTTTTCTTCCCAGGGGAAAGCTCACTTTCTCAGCACAGAATTCTATAAACAAATCTCTGAGCTGTGTTTTCAAGGACACAGGTGGTGTTTGTCTGCCCTGTCTCCCGATATGGGAGATGGGGGTTTTCTCTCTCTCAACCAATGATATAGAGAATTGTTCTCACTGAACTGTAAGCATTTCTGGCATTCTTGTGCTGAGCATGAAGAAGTAATCATCTGAGCTCTGTACCTGGGCACATAACAGCCCAAGCCTTCTGAACAATGGAGTCATCTTAATAAATCAAATTAATCCTTCTGATATTAGAGTCAGAAAGTTCTGTTTCACCGTTGGGCCACAACAATACCTTTCCCTAAAATCCAACCCAAACCTGCCCTGGCCCAGCTCCAGCTGTTCCCTCTGTCCTGTCCCTGTCACCACAGAGCAGAAGTTGGTGTCAGTCCCTCCTCCTGTCCTCAGGAGAAGCTCTAACTGCAGTGAATGTCCCCTCCAGTCTCCTTTTCTCCAGCTGACAGACCAAGTTCTCTCAGACCACACCACAGCGGCTTTCCCACCTCACAAGGTTTTCCCAGGAAGGAAGATCACTCCACAGCCCGCTCACCTTGCCAACACTCTGTGTTTTAATGTGGAAAAGGTGGTTTCTGGCTGCCCAGGCGAGGTGAGACAGCTCCCAGCACGATCCTTACAAACCATAGACCTTGGTTCCACAGTGCAGGTCCCTCCTTCCCATTTTCCTTGCCCTTGGCTCTTGGGGGTGTCTGTGAGTGCCCCCACGGCTGGAGCTGATGCCCAGGGTGGGATACAAGCCGTGCCTGGGGCTGCCACACCACACCTTCCCCTCAGAGCAGCCTTTGGGAACCCTAAACTGATTTTAACACAGTCTGTGCATCCCCTTTGAAGGAGAAAATGCCTCAGAGCATGTTTTACACAGCGAGCAGAGCCGAGCGCAGACACAGCTCCAGAAGAAGGAAATGAGTGCTTTGTTTATGACAGATTTCTGGTTTTATTCCCAAGGTTCAGAAGTAAATTACTACAAAAATGCAGACAGAACCTGCAATGTTTGGCTCGGCATTATTCATCCAGCAATCTGGGAGCTGCAGATCAGTGTGTGAGAGACAGCAGCTAAAATATGGGGCTGCTCCAGCCTCTTCTGCACTGGTGTAAATCAAGAGTAACTCTCAGCAAAACCAATGGAGCGTAAAATTGGTGTAAGTGAGAATCAGTACTATCTCCTGTACCTATACGTCAGGGAAACTATTTGTTTAAAGTGTTTATAGACCCTGCTAGCATAAATAGCTTATTTTCTTACACATTAAAAAGATCAAAGGTAGCCAGAGTAATTTTCTAGCAGGAGTAAAACAAACATGTATATTTATTGCCGCGTAACTTGCAGGAGTCACACTCTCGTTGAGTCTGGAGCCAAAAATAGTGATTGATTTTTTTTTTCCCTGGGTTTAATAAAAGGCATTGCGGCGCTCTGTGAAAACACGCATTCATTTTATTTGATTGGCACCTTCAATTTTGGATGTATATCCTAGCTAATGGAATGAATATTGCAATGCACGAATCAATTATATTTGTTCAGTTGTCAGGTTTGTAAAGTGAGAGGTGTTTAAATTATATATCATCCAGCTGTCCATACATTAGGTTGTCTTTACAGACAATACTATCATCAATACATTTGTTTAAATGAGGAGTTTATCAGCATCCCCAGCTCATCTCTCATCCACTGCTATTTAGGGAAGCAGTGGGGTTTTAGCCTCAAAATAAAACATTCCTCACTTCAACACCAGCAGAATACAGCTGATGAAGAAAGATTTGCTGCTGTAATTAACATCACTTATCATTACTGAAATCACTGGTTTACAGCCCTTACTATTTATAATATTCTCCCCGAGTATTTTGCTGTGGATTTTAGGCAATATTCTCAAAATACTCAAGTCTTAATGCTGGTTAATCTCTAAAATTATTTCAGTGTGGACTTAGAGCACCCAAGCAATCATTTTGAGACTGTAATTCAGCAAAGGAACGGCCCTTTGAGGAATCAGGACTAGGGACAATACCGCAAACTTCTATTTGCTATAATTTTCCCTTTTCTTGACCTTTCTTGTAATTTAGTAATTTGATATTTATTAAGTTTTTAGAAAGGATTATCTGGTGAAGCAAGAATTGCCTGCAAAACTCATTAGACAAACAAAGAATCGATGTTTCCTTATAAAAAGGGAAAGAATCCATCAAGTGGGATTTCATAGGAGTAGTATTCAATAATTTTATTCACTATCTAAATGGTTGAATACAAAACTTCCAAATTTGTGAATTTGGAAGAACAGTGAATACTTTGAAGGATAAAAGTTGAATTTCAGATTACCTTGATTTCATACTTGCTAGTGCAGCCTTAATTTTCTGAAATTGTATTATGGCCTGTATGGATTTAATACAGTTCCTTCTTTCTTTTTTTTTTTTCAGATTAAATTAATCATTTATATTATGCAAATAATGAAAATGGCAGAAACATTATGAATCATCCCAATAAATTTTTTCAAGAAGCTGGGTAAGTTCTCAGTTTTGTAATTAGAGTTACTCCAGATTTGCAGAGGATTTAAAGAACTGAATTTGGTAGAAAAAGGGTGAATTTTTGTTTGTTTGACCAGTAAGTTTGGAAAGAGTTTGGAAAGTCTGCTGGAAGTTGGAACTAGATGGTCTTAAAGGTCCCTTCCACCTTTATTATAGTTATAATTTACAGATCACAGAGCACTTATTGCTCCTAAAAGATCAGGAAACAAGAAAGGAAATTAACATTCTTTTAGTGCTCAGGCTGGAGCTGTGTCCACTTTTCAGTCCCTGGCACCATCCCTCTGTCCCTGTCACCTGAACATTCAGTCAAGGCTCTAACAGTGGGGCTGAAATAGGATAATTCTTAGAGTATAAACTTTCCTGCTTCTGGCTGCTGGCCAGCTTCTAATTCCCAGCGGAAAGGAGGGATATTTCCCTGGGAGAATGTTCTCCTGGTGGCTGGAGACCCTGGCAGTGCCTTTTCCCAGGTTTTGTGCTGGTCCCTGCCCCAGGGCATGGGGGACATCGGCCACTTGGCAGCTCCTGTGCTCTGAACCAGACCCAGAGCTGGTTTTCCAGCTGGAAAACAGCTGCAGTGTGAGCTCAGGGATGGCCTGGCAGGAGCCAGGTCCGCTCACAGGGAAGGGGACAGGATGGCTGTAGCAGTGTGTCCCCTGTTGATGCGGTGACCAGATTACAAGAGAATCTCCAAATACTCTTTGTCTGCCAAGTAAGGCAAAGGCTCCGGAAGGTTCTCTCCGAATTTGGTACAGGGGACACCTCACAGGACATTTTGGGCTTCACCTCAAACCTGGGGCTGTCCGATTGCACCAGGGCCAAGATGTCCCGCCTGGGTGATTGAGTAGAAAAAGAAGAGAACAAAGGATTTAATGGCTTTTGTGGCGTGTCCGAGCAGGGCAAGCACCTCTCGCACCTGCTTTTCTCTGTAAAGAGCTTTGTTATTTTGTTTCTTATTAAACCTTTTTCTGTTTCAAGCGCTGCCACGAGAGCCATCCTGCTACTTTTATGCCATCCGGGTAGCTGGGCTATCCCGGGTATGAAGGGATTGCTGAGAGCTCATAAATCTGGCTCTAAATGAGCCCTTCAGGTGGGGACCTGCACGCCGTTCATCCAGCACCTCACAAACACCCCACCAAATGGGACCTGTGCTCTCCATCCCCTGAGGATCAGCTGTTCTCCAGGGATTCAGGGCAGGACTGGCCGTGCTGCTGTGCCACCAGCCGCTCCTTTTAACTCTGCTGGAAGTCTGAGGAGATGTTCTTCTCTGAGGCACGGGCTGGTGTCTGAACTCAGCCTGCTCCGTGGCCAGGAATGTTAATTCTCACACGTGAGGGACTGCTGTGACTGATTCAAAGCCTTTCCTAAACCTGCAGGTGCCCAGGAGAACTGAAGTGATGTTTGTGGAGGAGAAAATATGCAGGAATTATGCTGGAAATGCCTTTTTTTGTAACACTGACACTTTTTCACGTTGGGAACTCACAAATGGAAGAGGAATGTTCATCTGTCTTGAGGTTGAGGGGGTTTTTTCGCTCGTGTGATGTTCTTGACAGTATTCTCAGGGAACTAATTTGTTACTTTTAATGATAATTTTCTGTCCACATGAGAACAGGCATAGATCACACCCAGACACACACATACACTGCACTTGCCTGCATCAAATATTTATGCATCATTATTGGCATTAGGGATATCTGAAACCCAAATTTGTAGGAGGCAATTTTGTAGAAAATGAAATTATGGAATATTTATTCACCCAGTAAGCTGCCCTGAGTCTGTGTCTCCTGCAGAATTAGGGAGCTGTTTATTTATGAGCTGCTCTCCTGCTCTCTCCCTCAAAGAGAACCCAGGTTGAACAGGATGTTTGTTTACAAATTGGCCAGAGAGAGCATTGTTCTCAGCTTGATTTGCAATGACTAATGAGCAACATAATTTTTAATCACAGCTTTTCCAGCCTGCCACGCTGACAGGCACGTCCTGCCTGTGCTCCACTCTCCGTGCCACAGCACAGGCAGGCTGGGGATGCTAAGGAGGGAACAAAAAGCAGTGGGAGAAAGATCAGTGTGCCAGGAGAGGAAAAGGCTCTTGCAGGGAGCGTTTTTCATGGCAGGGCTTTCAAGGATGTGTTGTGAGCCACAGACGCGGGTCCTCAGGTCGGGCTGCCCAAGGAAATCAGTTTGTCTACGCTAATGAATCAAAGCCTGGCAGTCACCAGGGGTAAATAGAGCATGAGATCTCGGCCTTGGGAATTCTGCAGGATGGCTCTGGAGACACCCCTGCCTCTGCAACGGGCAAGGCTGGAAGCAAATTGATGTTGACAAAGCTTTTAAGGTTCCTCTCGCCGTGGCCCGACAGATGCTCCTTGGTGCTGCCACCTTCTGCACAGAGAGCCCGGCTGTGACCCCTTCCCCTGCATCCCAGGGGATCCCAGTGGTGCCCGGAGAGGCTGCCTGGAGCAGAGGCTGGGCAGAGTTAAAGGAATAAAGCAGGGATTTGTTAAAAGGCCTTCACAGGGTCCACCTTGGGCAGTGCAAGAGCCCGGACAGGGCTGCACCCAAGATGGACCCAAGATGGATGGTGGGTCATGAGTTTTCACACTTTTGTAAGTTTTGGTCCATTTCCATCTTGGGGTTCATTGTCCAATTCCAGCTCCAGGTTGTGCAGCCCCACCCTCCCAGTTTGCTCTCCTCAGTTCTCTGTTGTTTGCACTTTTTGGGGCTGGAGCTGCAGCGGTGCCCTTGGTTCTGGGGCTGGAAAAGGATTGTTGTGTGTGGCTGAGCTGGGAGGAGAACTCGCTGACACTTTGTACGGAGCTCAGAGTCACACACCAATGCAGTACAGAATCTGGGAAATATGAAAGCTGAAACTGAAGGCATCCCCAGGAGCTGCCCTGCCCGAGGATGGCACTGATTTTCACAGCATTCCCAAACCAGCCACCTCAAAGGAGCTTTGCAACCTCCCGTTTCCCTCCCCGGAATTTGGAAAGAGCAAAACTGACTCCAGGTCCCAAGCCCAAAAATGGATTTTTGAAGGTGAAAAATGGGAGAGGACAGGGCAGAACAAGGGTGTCAAAACACATCCTCAGCAGGTCCGAGTGCCACATTGGGCTTGTCCCCTGCCTGTGTGTGTGTCCCCCGTGTCCCCTGCCTGGCTGTGCAGGCTCAGAGGTCCCCTCATGTGACCCTCAAAGCGTTATTATTCCCCTAATAACAATATCCAGATATATATACACCATTATTCCTTGATAAACCCGTGTTTGAGTGATCACTAAGGTGGTTTCTCTAACACCCAGATTACAAAGCCCTTCCAAACGAGCTGCTTTGGCTTGAAAGTGCTTTTTATCCACTTTTTCCTAGTAACAAAGAGCCTCTTTAAAGTGGAGATGACTCTGATAGCACCGGAGATATTAACACATGTTGTTGCTGCAACCCCTTTAACACTTCCAGGAATTTAATTTTAATTAATTACTTTGTAGTGAGAAGGGAGAAAGTGAGAAACGGATCACCTGCTTTTCTGGGGAAGAAAAGCAAAGTTCGAGGCTTCTCGAAAGACTTAGTGAAAGGGAAAACAAGACTGCTACATTTTCTGCTTCTGATTTGAGGCTGGAAGATACTTTGCATCACATTATCAGCTCGTTTTTGCATTTTAATCTCCATAAATCCCAGCGGCATGTGCCAAGTGCCACGAGCTCCTCTGCTGCCACTTCTCTGACCATGGATTACAGGAAAGACTCCCTGTTATGGCAGCAAACAGGAATGTGGAATAATGACACGGGATTTAGCCAGGAGCCCTCATAACACAAAATTAAAGGTGTACCAGCTAAAAATCTGGAGTTTAAAGGGCCTGGGTGTCCTTGTTTTGGAAGTGCTTGGGCAGCTTTAATGGAGGAGGACTGTAATGGTTTTTGACACATGTTAATGGTGTGTGTCACCTTCTTTATCTTTTCGTAAGGACATGGCTAATTTCTGATGGCATGTGTCACATTGCATATGTTGGTGAAATGTAGGTCACAAGCTAAAAATATGCACAAATATTAACAAAATCTATATGATAACAGTTGCATAGATGTCCCTTATCGCAGCAGCCACGGCTGATCAGAAATCTGACTCTGGGAAAATGTTCTTTCAAGCCCTGTCTGAGAAGATGGTGGTGAAAAGTGAGGCTCTGGCAGAGCTGCTGCTGAGGAGAAGGAGGAATTCTGTCTCTCTGGAGACATTCCTGGGGATGGTGCCTCTTCCCGTGGCAGAAAGCTGAGAAATGCTGATCTGTCCACGTGGCAGGCTCTGATTTATGTGGTTTGGCAAAGGCTGGGAACAGCTCCTGGGGAAGGGTGATGGGAGAGCCCCGTTGGAGGCTATCCTTGGAAAAAGGCTGCTGGGCATTATCCTGCCCTCCTGCCACCCCGAGGGCTCACTGACACCATCCTTCTTCTCCAGGGAGCAGCACCAGTGGTAAGGACCCACCCTCCAGGTCCTGCAGCTCCGTGACACAGAGCCAGAGCTGCTGGAGGGGCGGCAGGTGTCCCTCCCTGGGCTTGTTGTCCCCTCACCAATTAATTTTTGCTTTCCTGACAGTGGCCAAGTACCTTCAAGTGAGTCTTACACTGCCCAGTCCAGACTCTTCCAACATTCCAATTTCATGCTTTGCCTCAATAGCCCAATCTGACAGCACTTGATCTTGATCTTGATCTTGATCTTGATCTTGATCTTGATCTTGATCTTGATCTTGAGGTGTTTTCCTTTGAAAAAAAAATTGACAGAAGCAGTAAATGAACCTTAAATAGTCATCAGACAGAAGTAAATTAAGTTATGGGCAGGATGAGTTTATCTTTTAATAAGACATTATCTTATATTCTCGTTAGAGAAAGCTGATGTTTACTTTTCTTTTGCCAGCTAGAAAACAAGGTCGTGCTGCTTTTCTAGCATTTGAATGCTACTCTGGTCTTCCACAATTGCTTTTATTGTAATCAAATAAAACTTCTCCAGTAGCTGCCAGGTCAAGCTGTGGGACTGGTGTGAGCTGAGTGATGCTGTCAGTGTGTGTGGGATGGAAATGGGAGCACAGCTTGCTTTTCCTGCCTAAGGAGAATTGGATACCCTAATGGACTCACGAGTGTTACCGAGAAATGAATATGAAAAATAGATAAAGTCAGCTCTAAAAGCCAGGTGATTGAGATCTACAGATGGAGAGAGACAGAATATGTGCATGTCCAGTGCAGCCAAGCTTTGAGTGAAGGAAACATGAGAAGAGATTGGATGGAAAACCATTTCATCCCAGTCAGAGCCCATCTAATCCCACTTTAATTTGATGGTCAACAATTGGAAATGAAATGGGGGCCTGGCAAACAGCTGAGCTTTCAAAGGGCTAGGGCTTCTACAATTTCACCTTGATTCCATTAGAAATGAGGCATCAGGGAAGAAAAGAAAGTTCATCTCAGTTAAGACACTTCCTGAACTTGGTTATTTTACTCCAAAATAATTTTTAAGTCATAAATCCTTTCAGTTACAGCCCTCCTCGTGTCTGACCTGCTTCTGCCTGTGCCTGCACCTCCTCAGCTCTGGCCAACACCTCCTGGTTTGCTCCTGTTGATCATTTTTCTGGGTGTTCCAGGGATTAGGCTTTGCTCTCCCACCCATCGGACATGCTCCAGCATTCCCTCCCTGCTCCCTTCCCCTCTGCCAGCTCCTCCTGTGGAAAAAGACCATTTTTTGGTGCTTGCCAGCCTTTGAGAGGGGAATTGCTGGCTGAGGATTGCTGCACCAAAGGCAATTAGAATCTGTGGTTTTTGCATTAAATAGGCTCCATAATCCTACCTAAAATGAAGACGTCACTAAGAACAGCCCATGAGGATGCTGAGCCACAGGAAGCATGACAATAGATAATTTCAAACCCAGCCAAGCTTGAAGGAGAGGTGTTCTTCACCTTCCCTGAAGTTCAGAAAAAAGAGCTGTAAAATCTCCTCACCTGAGCAAACAACCCTCACTTCACTCTGTCCTAGCCTTAGTTTTACACCACTTGTGAGAGAACATTTTGTTCAGCTTGGGAGACAACAATTATTAACCAGCTAATAATGAGGAGAGAGAAAATGCCTGCACTATGGACAAACAAAAAGTGTCCTCTTCAGTCCTATTTCTACAGGAATAATGTCCCAGTGCCACCATGGGAAGAAAAACAATAAATCACTGCTGAGAAATCAGAATTATTTCATTGATAACATGGAATTCTGTTTTAGCTGAAGCTATTGATAGATTTTACCCTTAAAGGCCAGATGATTTCAAGAGGAAAATGCTGAAGACACTGGGTTTAAATATTTGCTTGGCTTTTGTAAGGTTTGGATGAGTGACATGAAGGATGTTCTGTTTCTACTACGAAAAGTTATCCATGATCAAGACAAAGAATTCTGGAGTTTTTTTCCTATTCCTCCACAAGATTTTGGGCATGACTGATGCACATTTTGCATCAATCCCACAAATCATATTTTGCCTGTAAAGCAGAATGAGGGAAAGGAGATTCCTGTGTGGATGTTGCTCCGGGGTTTATTTGTGCAAGGAGAAGCTGCTAAAACCTGGATGGGGTCCTTGGGATGATAAAAGAGGAGCACAGATCATGGCAGGGAGGTGTCAAACCCAGGCAGGAAAAAGCAGGGGCTGGCTTGTCCCTGGCTGGTGTCCCTTTGTGACACACCTGGGACATCACTGCTGTCCTGCCTTGCTCCTTCTTTGCCCATGGATGAGGCTGAAGGACAGCCCAGGACAGCTCTCCTCATGTTCTGGAACTGTTGTGCAGGTTTTATGTCAGATAAACTCTGCCTTATGTCAATAATGTTGAAACAGAGAGCATTGCCTTAAGGAGGGAAAAAAAAAAATCCAACCCCACAAGAGCAAATAAGAAAAAAAAAAAATATGATGCAGACTATAAAAAGCCTGAAAAACCTGAGGGTTTATTTTACCATGGAGCCATCAACACAAACAAAAGAAACAAATTATTTTTAAAGTTCAGATATTGAACTCAGGAAGAAAATCAAAACTGCTTTCCCTGCTGTTCTTTTCAATATTCACTTCATGTTTGATTTGGAAGTTAGATTCATCTCCACTCTAAGATGTGCTCCACTTTTATCTTGAGTATTGCTATTTCCAAAGGAACAAAGACAATTTCTTATCGGCGTCTTCCGGCTGGACTTCCTAATGCATTTGATTTCCAGCTATTAACCTGGGAGCTCTGTATCCACAATCACTTTGTGGTTTCCCAGACCCTACAGCTTTAGAGGAGTTGTGTGGACATTCTTATAAAGATTATGGCTTTGTTTTGTACTCAGCAGAGTTTGCCAACATCCTCTTGGCTCGTGGCTGGAGCCCACCAGGAGATCAGCGAGTCCAGCCCCGGCCCGTCTTCTTCTTCTGCTTGCATCTCTGTTTGTGCTCAGTGAACCCCTCAGAACGCAGAGTTTTGATCATTTGAAAGCAGAAATATCACTCTGCTGTCCTCACATCAACAGAGGTAGTCACAAGGAGTTATTAAAACATTCCGGTGAATAAAAAATCATAAAATCATTACGGTTGGGAAAGAGCTGTAGGATCACTGAGTCCAAGCCTTAACCCCTATAATTGCAAATAATTGCCAGAATTCTCTCAAATCCTTCTAAAGACTGATTTGGAAGTAAAACCTCTCTTTGAAGATTCTGCTGTCTGAAAACTGCTGGAATTGGTGAGGGTGCTGCTGGGAGTGGGGTCAGAGCCCAACCCAACACCCCCAGGAAGGAAAATGGGGTTGTGAGAAGAGCTGGGTTTGGGGAGCAGAAATCCTGGAGCCAGCCAGCTCCCCCTGCTCTCCACAACACCCCCTCAGTGCTTCTGGAAACTTCAGCTAGGCCTGGAATATTTCAGGTAAAAGTTAGTAAAGACTGCTTTTCTATCACAGGCTAATTCACACCTTGTTTCAAACCATTTGCAAAGTTTATTAGGAACTTTCAAATCACATTGCAGTGCTTTCTTTGAACTGGTAAATCACCAGTTTAAAGAAATGGTGTTCCTTTGATTCCTTCAACCCCTCAACTCAAATATCCGTGGACTAAAGAAACTTTGTGTCCTAAAATGTTATTTATTTATTAACACACTGGCAGACCAAACACATTTGTGCTTTGAGGGAGTCTCTATCTTTTGGTACATGTGTTTAGATTAAATTTTTGATTGTTCACCCCAAAAATAGCTTTACAATCCTTTAGTAAACCTTGGAATCCTGGCAAATCATTCTGTAAAGAATCTGAAAATTGGGCAACAAGTACCCCCAGCCTCAGTTTGGAGTGCATCTATTGAAACTGGCACAACTCCAATCAGCTTATTAGTTTTATAGGTTTGAATTCTCCAGGTACAATATCAGAAATAACACAAAGTTTCACACCTAGCAGCATTTCTGCCTAGATATAGTCAATCAAGTCATCATTTGCATCTAAAACTCCATATAAAATTCCACATTTTCTTCTTCCAAATCCCTGCCTCTGTGCATTAGTGCCTTTTATGCATAACTTGCATGAACTCTCTGTGCACAATCATGTGAAGATTATGTTTAAATCAATGAGGAAAATATGTGAAACATCTGGAAGCGTTCACATCCCCACAAAAATCCTTTATCTGCACAGCCCATTATGTTGAAACCACGGGAAAAGTAATTTACCTCTGCAGCTATAAAGTCTGTACAGTTCTAAAATCTTATCAAAAGAAAAAGTCCATTTTCTTATCTCCAGAAATTCCGTAAGCAGCCCATAATTATTTACCATAATTTGCTGTTATTACCATTTGCAATGGAAAAATAAAGAATATTCTGGGTTAATTACATTATGTCTAATTTTCTGTTGCTAAATACAGGCTGGCCTACAATGAGTGCTGGACTGTGGGAGGCTGAGGTGAAGAAAGGAGAATTCTTTCAGCACAACAGATTTCTGCTGTTCTTGGCACCACATGAAGGACCCTGGGTGGCTGCACACACCTTGTCCTTAGGTTTATAGCCCAAAGTGGAAAAATGAACTTCCCTCTGCCCATCATTCCCCTGACACCTCCTGGGTTCCTCTCTCCTGGACTGTGGCTGTGGGATTTGGGATTTGTGACTATTGGGAAAAACTTCCTCATGGAAAGGGGGTCAGGCACTGGCACAGGTGCCCAGGGCAGTGGGGGATCCCCATCCCTGGAAGTGTCCAAAGGGGAGTGGATTTGGCACTGGGATATGGGTTAGGGGTGAGCATTAAAGGCTGGGCTCGATCCCAGAGCTCTTTTCCAGCCTTGGTGGTTCCATGGCTCTGTAACACTTTAGGAGCAGCTCTGAAAACTGCTCTCACAGGCTATCTCTCCCTTCTGCACTCACAGATTTGGGGTAAAACCCCCTGTTTTGCTTCACTAATGGGAATAAATGTCCCATTAACCCCCCACGTGGTTCAGTCCTTTACTAATTACTGCTTTTCTTTCCCAGTGGCAGATGAAGAATTCCCCATCTGGGAGCTGTGCAAGAAACACCCAGCTACAGGAAACTGCATCTTTGACCAAAACTCTTCTTTCTAGACATAAACCCCCAGATCCTGACTGGAAGCACAGGGAAGGGTACAGGTAGCAGAGCAGCAGCCCAGCACACGGGATGCCTGATCTGGAGCCTGCTTCCCTCTGTTTTTCTGGAGTGCAACCCACAAACCAAACTGGAGATCCTCAGCAGCACTAAATAAGGCACCCTAGCACACAGCAAAACACTCAGTTAAGCCTGCCCTCCCCAGGGGGTTCTGAGAGAGCATTTCTCCCTCTGTTTGGTGCCTTTCTCTAATATTCTTTTATTCTATATGTTTTTTTTTCCAGGTGTGTGGTTTCTCACTGCAATTCCATTCACACACAAAATCCCTTTCCTGACAGCGTAGGAGCACTAGCAGGAGCAAACTGGAAACTCAAGTTTGTGCTCGATTCCTGTGAGGAGACACACTTGAAACGAAGCCAAAATTTGTTCCCCAACGTTTTCAGGCAGGAAGAAATCTGCTTTCACCTGTTGGTACAAGAGAAATCCCCCCAGATCCTCCCGGCTGGCTCCTGTGCCTGGTTGGGAACGACTTCAGCAGCTGCACTGCTGAAAACGCTCTGGGTGTGCTGCTGGAAGATTAGTGGCCACTTTACCCAGCCTGTGAACTCCAGATAAATCCCAGAACAGCAGCAGGAAGAAAGCAACATAAGCTGCAGCAGAAGGTCTCCGTTTATTGGAAATGCGCGTTCTGTGCCTGCCCGAGCGGCTCCAGGGTGACAAACTGCTCTACCTGCCTCTCCAAATATGCAAGATCACCAAAGCAGCTGCTGCCCTCACCCCTCTCCACTGCATTTGTGCTGCTCTGCTGGTCTGGAGTTAATTGTGCCCCAATTATATCGCTGCATTTGTTATTCCTGTTTAGTCCCCTGGCTCGTGCGTGGGTTTGGATGTGCTGTGTCTGGGGGAAAGGCTGGGTGTGGGGATCCTGGCAGTTTGCAGGGTGCAGATATTCCCAGCATGGGAAGCTGGAATTTCTGGTTTCAGCAACTCCACAGGTCCTATCACCCAGCTGGGACCTGCTGCTGGTGGCACTGGTCTCCACATCCAGCCCAGATCTTCCCAACACCCCTGGAATTTTTGGCACAGCTCTGAAGGCATGAATTGTGTTCAGAAAGGAATTCCAGGAGCTGGACTTTGGGAATTCCCGTGGGCCCCTTCCAACTCAGGATATTTGATGACTCTGTGAAAACTTGGCCTGGCTGAGGGTGGTTTTTTTGTCAAGGTTTTTAAGGGTAATGGAGTTTCCCTTTATTCCCAAGGTTTTATGTGATTTTACTGCCAGAAGAAACACCCAGGCAGAGGGAAAAGCTGCAGTGCTGGATTTTCCCCAGAGCTGCCAGACCTTGGGGTGCCAGGGCATAGACAGCACTTTCCCCAAATGTCCTCAGTGTCCCTGGAGGGTTTCAGAGCAATGCCATGAGGGCAGTGACAAAAAACCCCAGTTTTGAGGAATTTTCCAACTTTTCTCCTACTACAGGTCTACACCATGAGTAATATGGGCTTACTTTGACAACTTTACTGCTCATCAGATGCTTCTTGCAGGTAAAAATGTGATTTATCCTCCTCCCTGCCTTTGTTGCAGATTGTTTGGAAGTGCAGAGTGGAGCTCAGTGCTTTAGAAATGTTTAATTGTAAAGTACTAAAAAAATTCCTAAAGATGGGGCCACATCTTAATTGCTCATTTGTAGAGTTTGACTTACAAAATGTGTTTTGAGCCAAATTTGAGATTTACAGATATTTGTGGGCCATGCCTTAAGGAAAAACTCTTTACTAATAGATATGGAAATTAATTGAGGTTTTTATGCTAAAAAACTCCGATTTTTTTTTCCCTCGCTATTTTTAGCTCAAGATGAAATAGCAGAATGGGAGAAGAAATTGAGGTGCATAAGCAAGGAAGATTGCTTGGGGAAAGGACCATTCCAGCTGGTGGTGGAGGATTTATCAAAGCTGGGGGTCCTGGGAGGAGATTTCTACAGACACAGATCCTGAGCAGGAAAAAGAAAAGTCATGAAATGTGCAGCATTTGATGGAGCACACACTGAAAATGAGGAATCCAAGGAGGACTCCTCTTCCAGCTGCCAGGTGAGACTCTTGCCATGTTCCACACTCAGGGCAGCACCTCCTGGGTGCCAGTGGAGGACCTGGAACAGGCTCCTGGGGTAATTATGAACTTGGGTTTTCTGAATCTCCTAGCAGCAAGCCTGCTAGGTTTCATTCCCAAGAGAAACAAGAGAGATTGAAAAAAAAAATCTCTCTAAACCATATCCTATTCTCAAAGACACAACTAGTGTTTCTCTACTCTGTTCCAAAAACACAGAGAGATAGTTTTTCTCTATCAAACCAATGAGGAAAGCTGCTCTTATCAGCTTTCCTCACCTTAACATTCTAAACACAGAAACATCCTAACAAGACACAAAACATTCTTGCAAGCAGCAAGACATTCTTAAACTAAAACACTAATAAAAGAAAAGAAATGCATTAAGATTGTTCAAAAAGCTGAGTTTAGCCACGGAATCAGAGAATCCTTGAGGGTGGAAGAGACCTCCGAGATCATCGAGCCCAAACTACATGGCTGAGGCAAAATCCTCAGCCTGAATTTAAAACCATCATAAATAAACTAGCTTAAACCTTCTGATACCTGGAGTCAGAGTCTTTATGCATGAGGGGAAATAACCAGAACAACTGGTAAAAACCCCTCGTGCCAACAACAACCACCACAGGCTCCCAGGCAGTGGTGGGGTCACCAGCCCTGGAAAAGTTCCCAAAATCCAGCAGCTGTGGCCCTTTGTGGTGGGGTTTAGTGGGTGCTGGGAAAAGCTGGGCTCGATGATCTTGGAGGTCTCTTCCACCCTCAAGGATTCTCTGATTCCGTGGCTAAACTCAGCTTTTTGAACTTCTGCTGACCCTCCAATTAGGGAAATAATTTGCAGTCAGCCCTGACTCTGGTTTGGGCTCTGCTTGGAGGATACTTTTATTTACTTTTCCTACTAAGGACATGTGATTCCCACAGCATTCCTGCTTTTCCAGCCATCCTGCAGGGATGTGCAAGGAGCCATGATCTGAAAAAATGCAAATATCACAGAGGACAAGATCAAATCCAGCTAAATTCCTCTTTTTACCCTCCCTTTTTATTATTCTAAGGCTTAATAAACAGTCCTGTGTTTAGTTTGCTCTTCCAGGAGCTCATTCCAGCAGATTCCTCTCTTTCTCCTGTTATTTAAAGCACATCTAAAATATGCCCAGACCACATTCTAAGTATTGCTTTTTGAAATATCCCAGCATCCAAAAACCAGAGCCTAACAAGTCTCCAGTGAGAGGGACACTTGCTGAAATCCAGTCTGATATTCCACTACCATTTCTTGTTTCTCCTAAAAATTGGTTGGGATGATTAAAAACTGATTTTTTTTTTTGTATTAATGGCGATCTCTGTGTGGTTTGGGTTGGAAGGGAGCTTAAAAATCATCTCTTTCCATGGGGAAGGACACCTTCCACTGTCCCTGGACACTCCAGGGATCCAGGGACAGCCACAATTTCTCTGTCCTAAGTAAATAAACACCATGGAAAATCCCCCTGAAGCAGGAATTCAGCTCTCTACCTGCTGACAGAAGCAAGAGCCAGAGGAATCCCTGTGCTCAAAACAACGCCCACATCCCTGTGATTAATCCTAATAACCCTGGTATCAGACAATTCCTGATCTCCACAGATTCAGCCGACTTTGGACAACACACCGAGCTCAAAACCACGCTCATTGATGGGGCTCATTGAAAACATTGAAAACATTGAAAACAACAGCCCCAGCCAGCACGGACCAGCCTGGATTTTTTGCATCCATCTAGCTGTGGAGAGGTTTTTTGTTTTTTTTTTTAATCTCCTCCATCCCTGCCCCGTGCCAGAGCCCTGTGCCAGCCATCTGCTGAGCAGAGCCCTGTGCCAGCTGCTCCTTGGGGGCTGCAGGCAGGAGCAGGCTGGGGGACCAGCCCCATCTCCATTTATTGGGATTTCTTATTTTTTAAGTCATCTTTCTTATTTTAAAGTCATCTTGAAAACAAAATGCTTTAAGCGACCAGTGGGAGAAAACTGCCTGTTTTTTATTGGGTTAGAGTAACTTCCTTTACTGCCTGTCCTGGGGGACAGGAGCTTTTTGGGGCATTTCAGGAGTTTGGGGAGGGATCCATGAAGGAAACAGCATTCCAGCACAGTCCCAGGGCAAGTCTACTCTGCTTGTAAAGATTATTTTTTAGGAACATGAGTGATATCTGTGAAGACACTGGCTACTCCATTCATTGAGATTTCTTATTTTAAAGTCATCTTGAAAACAAAATGCTTTAAGCAACCAGTGAGAGAAAACTGTATGTTTTTTACTGGGTTAGAATAACTTTCTTTACTAAAAGTGCTGTTAAAAAGGGCTTCATTCTTTGTATAAATGATACAGCTGCTGACATGAGAGACCTGTGCACAGTCTCAAATTAAATGCTGTAAAATTGGAGTAATCAAAATAAGACATCAATCACATTAAGATGTTAATTAGCAGACCTTGATATTTTCAACCTTACATTTTGATGGCTTACAGAGGGTAAAAGGATCAGCTAACAGATATTAAATAATACAGTGCCTGAAATGTGGATTTCAGGTGATTTATATTTCTGTCACACGTAAGAAACTTCAGGAATGATCCATCCATTACAAACACTGTGAGTGTGACTCAGTTTAAAGGGAACAAGTTCAGAGATATCTGAAAGTGGCTCCTTGTTCTCAAAAATCCTTGTTTGGCAGGGATTTGTACCAATCCTTTCTAAAACCACACGTTCATGTGGGTCTGTCCTGTTTGTCTGTGCTATCAGGGCATTTCTTTTTCCCTTTGGCTTATCAGCTTCCAGAGGGTTGTTTGAGATTTCTGATTTTGCAAGACAACTGATGTAAGAGATAAACATCTCCTGTGTTTTTACCTAACATATAATTAGACCAGCAAGGGTCTGAGTCTTACAACAAAGCCTTAAAAATGATAACTTGCTTCCCAGTATGTGACTGAGAGATTTAAATCTTCTCTTGAGGGAGAGTGGAAAGTACCAGTCCAGATATTTGAAGATGAACAGCATGAAAATATGTCAAATTCACTCAGGTGAGGTACAGGGATTGTGCTGTTATTAATTTTCAAACCTGCAATGGGACTTCTATAACGATAAATTCAGGACAAAAGAGGCCAGCTATCAAACTTGCACAGGTTAGCAAAGCTCTCTCTGGAAGGCAGTGGGAGGATTAGAGATGTGTCTGGAAAAAAATAAAAAGAGCTGAAGGCTCCAAAGGCTTGGAAACATAATTTTATTATTTTCTCCTTGCTATTCTTTTTCCTGCTGCTTTTCCTTATTAATATTTATTGATAAGCTTGGATTCTTGTGCAAAAGAATTGAGGTTTTTTTCTCAGTCCTCCTAAAATTTTCTTGTCCAGACAGGAGGAAGGAGGGAAGGTAAATCCTACAGGGAAAGTAGGAATTCACAATGAGAGCAGAGACAAAAGTGGGATGGGTCCAGAGCTCCACATTGCCTGAATCCACTCCTGGGATTGCACTGGGAAGGAATTGATTTGTGCCATTGAAAAGCTGGACCCAGATCTGCGAACACACCAGGGATCAAATTCTGCAGCTGGGATCCTGCCCTGGCACTCCACGGCTGCTTCTCACCCCATTTGTGTGTAGGGTTACAAATTCCACTTGGAATTGCAGCCACAGATCTGCACTGTTCCAAACACACCAGCAGATATCCCCTGCTGGCATCCCAGAAGTCAGGGAATTTTCTGAGTGCGGTCAAAAACCATCCCATAAAATTGGCTAATGATGGATTTGCTGCTGTTGAACCCGGGCACTCCACAGGAGCTGCAAGGTCAGTGATTTCCACGTCGTTTGTGTTACAATTGGCTTTTAGGTGCTGTTGTATGATCTTTGGTCTCAGTTAAAAAGCAGAACCAGCCCCATGCACATCTCAGAGACAACCTCAGAACCTGGAGCTGACCAGCAGCTGTTGAGGCAGAGCAGAGGCAGAAATCACACCTTCAAGAGTCTGTTCTGGACTTTCCTCTGCTTTTTGTTGGCACAGAAAGTTCATTAATTGTGTGTCGTGCCAGCCTTTCCATCCTGCCCATGACAACCTCTTTTCTTCCACGTGATCCAGTGTGTTTGTCCCAATCAATTCATTATCCAGCCCCAAAATCTGACACAGAGCCAAGGTGTGCTTCAGGAGGAATTCAGTTTATTGTGACAAAGTACTTTTTGTGCATTGCGGGGAAACATCCCAANTATATATATATATACACACATATATATTTGCAATCTCTGAGCTTTAGCAATGCTTTTATATTGGCAAAAACACCCCAAAATCAAAGGTTCTGTCAGTTATGATGGCACAAAGGAGGACATTCTCTCCCTTCATCTTTCCATGTAGGAATTCAGATAGACAATAAACAGCATCAACATGAATTTATCTCAGTCTTTTACATATTGCTACGTATATATAAAAAATCAACTTTTCCAGTTATCATCTTAGTTTGAACGCACTGAAAACAGGAGCTGGAGGCTGAGCTTTTATCTGTTCTTCCAAGATCTCTGGCTTGACTCCTGAACTCCTGCTCCCTTCTGTTCAGACAAGGGCCAATATTTCCCCTGCCTGCCATGGGAACAGGATTGGGCAGTGAATGTGTGCTTGACACAGCAAAGCACACTAATTGAAGGAGAATGGTTTCAGAGGTCTGGTTGGGTTGATTTTAATGAGGATTTTTAAAGCTGTCATCCTTCTCATGTGGTTTTTTGTTTTTTTGGTTTTTTTTTTTTTTTTCATTCTGGGAGTTTTTTCCTTAGCAGCAATGCGAGTTGTAGAGTATTTAACCAGCCTTTTGTGTTTGCCCCAATACCACAGAATCTGTGCAGCTCACCAATTCTAAAAATAAATACAAATGAAAGCCAAACCCTTTCTCTTTCCCTTTCTTTAATCACATCCCTCCATGAGCAGGGAGTGCACTTTGCCCAGCTGAATTTCCCTTCCCTCTGAAACCCATGAAAAGCAAACAGTGGTGGAGATGCATCTCCATGGCACAGAGAACTCACTTTGAAATTCAAGTGACTGCACACGGGATTTTTTTCAGATCTGTTCTGCAGCAGCAAGGCAGCTTTTAAATGGCATCAGTGGCAACTGTTCAATAACCGAAATTACAACGGCCAAATTCCATTCTGATAATTGCAAAATTAACTTGTGTCACTGTTTCAAGAGGGTGTTTCCCCCTGGGAAGAGGGCTGAGCCAGGTATGGGCATCTAGACCACCTTTCATTTAGCAGAATATATCAGTTTGATTAAAGTTAATAAAGCAAGAAGAGATTTAGCAAATGGAACTAATGTTCAGAGATAATTTCTGTTGGAATAAATGAACAAGAGATGGGAAGAAGTAATTACAGGGATTTGCTGAAGACCTCTAGGGTGAAATGCACATGACCACAGCACACTGTGTGAAGGAACAGAATAAAAACTAAACACGGTAATAGGAGCCTTCAGTTATCCAGGAGGAAATTTGGAATAGCCTGTGGTGATGCTGCTGCTGGGTTTGGAACAAGGCAGAGCATTTCAGAGAACCTGTGGCTGAGAATGTGGGGGGAAATCCAGGAGCTGAGTTATTGCCAGGGTCACTCTGCTCCTCACACACAGCTGGAGCAGCAGATTTGGTTTTCTGAGGGAGACATCACCCAACACCAACACTGATGCAGTCACAGAATGGAATCCCAGAATCCTAAAGGTGGGAAAACTCCTCCAAGACCATGGAGTCCAACCTTTGACCCATCACCACCTCATCAGCCAGAGCAGAGCACTAAAAACCACATGCAGTCATGGAGAACTTGCTGCACCTCTTATAGTTTTAGTTAATTTCCTAGAATATTGAATTAATTTGCTTCTAGAGTCGTTTTTAGAAGGAAAAAAATAATGATAAACAGAAGAGGTTTACGTCATAAAGCAATTTTTTAACTTTTACTCCTCTTTGGCTGCTCTGGGTTACAGCACAGTGGCACTTGTTTACTCTGATGAACTCTGACTTTGAAAGACTCAGCTGCACTCTTTTAACCTAAGATCATAACCTGTAATCAATAAGCAAGGCTTTTAGAACCATCAATAATTTATTCAAAATTATTCCGTTTTCCAGCCTTCCAGGAACACCGCTCGCGCGTCAGCGTCATCTCAGCATAAATAACACGTTAATTTTACCCTTCCCCAGCCCTAACGTGGCTGCAGCAATATGAATTAATCCTGAAAAGCCACAATTCATCGTGCTGGATGAAATAGTCAAAGCCTGCATCTTGAAGGCCAACGGCATCCTGGCCTGGATCAGGAGCAGTGTGGCCAGCAGGAGCAGGGAGGTCATTGTGCCCTGTACCTGGCACAGGTGAGGGCACACCTGAGTGCTGTGTCTGTTCTGGGCCCCCAATTTAGGAAGGACAGGGAGGGGCTGGAGCGTGTCCAGAGGGGGCAACGAGGCTGGTGAGGGGCTGGGAACACAAACCCTGTGAGGAACCACTGAGGGAGCTGGGGGTGCTCAGCCTGGAGAAAAGGAGACTCAGGGGTGACCTCAGCACTCTCTGTGACCCCTGAAAGGTGCCTGTGCTCAGCTGGGGCTGGGCTCTGTCTCCAGGAGCTGACACAGCCAGAGCACACAGCCTCGAGCTGCTCCAAGGGAAATACAGGCTGGACATGAGGAAGAAGTTTTTCCCAGAAAGAGTGATAAAGTTCTGGAATGTTCTGCCCGGGGAGGTGCTGGAGTCACCATCCCTGGGTGTGTTTAACAAAGCCTGGATGTGGCACTGGGTGCCAGGGTTTAGCTGAGGTGCTGGGGCTGGGTTGGACTCGATGATCCTGAAGGTCTCTCCCAGCCTGGCCATTCTGTGATTGTGTGATTCTGCTGGATGCTGAGTGGTGCTCGTGGCACCTCAGCAGGTTCTGGGGCAGTTCTGACCCAGCAGCTCTCAGCACATCCCCCTGGGGTGCCTGCAGGAAGGGGCTCCCTGCAGATTTTGCAGCTCCTGAGCTCTGGGAAATGCTGCTCTCACCTGGGAAGGGGCTGTGTGAAGTCGTGGCCGCTGAGGTTTGTGTGAGCTGTGTCTTGCTGGTGCCTGGACAGATGTGCTCAATTTGTAATTCAAGGTTGTTCCCTTCACAGCCACACTCAGCAAATTCAGCCTCAAGTCAGCGCTTCAGGCTCATTCCTTCCTCCTGTCCCCCCATCCTTCCTTCCATCCTCATTTCAATCCTTCATTTCATTGCTTTACCTAAACTAACACACGCTCAGATGTACTTTTATACCTTAAAAAAAATATCTTTGTGTTTCCAACAAGAGTTGCTGTGGTTAATTTACAAGGCAGGATCCAGCTGCAAGGAATCACTGCAAATTTCCTGTGTGCAGGGAATTTCTGTAGATCCAGCATTATTTTAGTGAGGTTCATTTGTCTGGCTGACATTTTAAAATAGATGTATAAGCAGATATCATGGGCTACTCTTGTAACAAGCATAAAAAAATCTATTCTGTACTTAGTAGGAACTTGATAAAAAATAGAAGGGAATACAACCAGGTGACTGGAAAACTGCTGTGTGAACACACATGGAAGATGATGTCCTCAACAGAGCTGGTGAACACTAAAAGCATAAAATTCCTTAATTTTTTGCTGTGGATGTTGGTCTGACAAATCTTGGGCACAAGAGCAGTACCCTGAGTAGGAAGCAAAGGTGGCTGCCTCTATTTCCAGCCCTAGGACAGGCCTCGTTTGACAGCACTTTACCTTGAGATTGCATTTTCACCCCAGTCTTCAGCTAAGATAAAAATATACAGAAGGGTCACAGCATTTTGGGGCAAACCCAACCTCAGTGCTCCGCAGGATGTCACCCCTGCTTTGATGACACCAAAGCTCAGCCCATCCAACAGGCTCTGCAGTGCCAGCAAGGACTGAAACCCGATTCCTCTGCTGGCTGCTCTGCCCATCCTGCTGGGCATTAGGGATTGAGCCTTGGGTTTGTTCTTGTTTTGCTGTTGGTGGTGGATGAACATGTGTGAACCCTCTGCTGCTGCTGGCAGGACTGGAGCTCCCTGAGCACCTGCAGAGCCCCACCTGGGAAAGCAGCTTAGCCAGGGATCCTCCCTGCACAGCCACATCTGCTCCTGTGCCACCAAATCCTGTCAAGGACAGGGGGCAGGAGCCTTTAGTGCCAAAATAACAGACAAAGCTGAGCACACAGAAACAATATCAGCAAGTTTTCGTTCCCCAGGGGCTGCAGTGAGAACAATGATCTGTGTAAAAGGGAATTTTGGGGGTTTTAGCTCACTATTGTCTTCTTGTTTTGCTTTAACCTGCAAAACTTCTCTCCATTGTTTTTTCTCTTGTGTGGATTACACAATTAAGTGACAAAGGCATGTTTTTGACATCTGTCTGATTTCCATGACAACAGATTATGAAACCAGGTGTAGTGAGCATGCGAGAGGAAACCTGAGAAAAATGATGAAGCTAAATGAAGATTTAATCAACGTGAAGAACAGCAACAAAGGCGGGGGGGGGGAGGAAAGACAAAAGGAAGGTATTTCATTTATGGAAATGTATTTTTCTATTTCCTTTATAAAAGAAATGTATTTTTCTAGCTCCTTTCTGCTATCCAAACATTATTGGTTAAAGGAATAACCTGTACTCATTAGGGAAAGGCAACATGAGCAGATTTTAAAAGGAAAGAATCAATTTGTGGCCTTTCCTGAGCAGGTCTGGGTCCTTCCTCCAGGAAGGGTAGGATGGTGCCCGTGTGCCAACCACCAAAAGTTTTCCCTCTTCCTCTGATGAAAAACAGGACAGATGGGAAGAACCAGGAGCTCTTCTGTCAGGATGAAGTTCAAAGGCTAAAAGGTCATTTTTGGGAAGAGGTTAGGCTGCTTTCCTGCCTTCTGTGGGTTGGACAAAGCAGTCATGAATCCAATTGCAATGAGAGATATTTATGTCTTTAAGAAAAAAATACCTCTATATTTTGGAAAGGTGGTTGCTAGGGAAAAAAAAAAAGGTGCAGAGGGAATCTGTGGACTGTCCATAACAGCAGAGAAGAACAGGTCAGAGGAGCATCTGTCCAGCCTGGTGTCTCAGAATGCAAGCTGTGGCTGGGGGTGTGTGTTCCATTGCCATCTGTCAGAGCTGGGGCAGTTCTCTGCTGCTCATGGGGCAGTTTTCTTTATCTCTTCTACAACCAATCTTCCCTCCAGGAGATATCTGCTGTTAATGGGCCATTGATTATTAATTATCTTCTGTCCATGGCCATTGAGTGTCACTGCATGGCTGATAAAATTCCATCATCCCACTGGGAGAGGCTCTGCCCAGGGGGAGGAGCCAAGCATTCCTACCTGGATACAATCTGAGCCTTGGAACACCACAGGAGCCTTTTCCCACTGCATTCCCAGAGGAGCAGCTTTCTTCTCCTCTGCATTCCCAGAGGAAGAGCAGGCCCAGCTCCACCAGCCCTGGAGCTCCAGAGGAAAACTCCACCCTTGTGCAGGATCCCTGCTCCAGCAGAGCCACATCTGTCACTGCAGGAGGAGCAGCCACCATGGAATGGCACTGCCACCAACACCCTGACACACAGGCTGACAGCTCCTGCTCTCACTCTGCCTGTGGTTTTGTTTTCTTTTTTTTTTTTTGTATTCATGCACTTGTTTTTTAATTTTCTTAGTAAAGAACTGTTATTCCTACTTCCATATCTTTGCCCGAGAGCCCCTTAATTTCAAAATGATAATAATTTGGAGGGAGGGGATTTGCATTTTCCATTTCAAGGGAGGCTTCTGCCTTCCTTAGCAGACACCTGGCTTTTCGAACCGAGACACCTGGTCCAGGGAGAGCTGGTTCTCCCTGGGAATGGGAAGGATTCCATGGCTTTCCCAAATTTCTCCAAGCCTGGTTTTCTGCCGTATTCAGCCCACGAGCTCTGAGAACTCCTCAGTTGTTCAGCCCCTGATTTCAGCTCCAGCAGTTTGCTCATACCACTGGCTTAAGTTCATAAACTATGTCATACCAGGCTAAGCTGGACATCTTGAAGGACTGCCAAAAAAAGGGCAAGCAAAGAAAATAACTGTAATCCACAGCCTTTTGAAAAGAAGAGGCATAAATAAGTTTTAAAGCCATGAGCACACAGAGGAAGAAATCATGGGAAGAGCCCTGAGTGACTGAGCTAAGGATTGGTATTTAGGCTCTGTGTTGGTATTCCAGAGGCAGACAGTGAATAATGAGGGAGAGACTGATGCTGCCTGATTTTCACGGATAACTCGTATCCATTTCAGTGAACACACCTGGATTTCCTGCTGAAATGCCCTTTCTGCAGGTGAGGGGGTCGCTTGGCAGGACTGGAAGCAGCTCTGGGAAGTGTAATTCACTGGTTTGACTTGCAGTGGGGACTGGGAGAGCGGGCAGGGAGAAATCCATGTGAATTTTGGAGCATTTGTCAACAGTGTTAGGAGTTCAATTTGGCACAGGCAGGGGCATAATAACGCTGGAGTTACTTTGGGGCCCTCGCAGGTTGCAGCATAAATCTTCCAGGAGCTCGATTTGTGTTCATTTTATGTGTGAAACATTAATAGATTTTTAATATACTGGCACAAGATAAAATGAACTTCAGCGACATCAAAAAGAAAAATTGACTTTGTGCAATGCACAGGGAAATTCACTGGTGGTGTTTTACACTGTGCTGGGAAGTTGTGTGAGGGTCAGGGCGGGTGAAACACAGGTTACACAGCCTTGAAGATTTGTTAGCTGTAGTAAAGAGTTGTTTAGAGGAGTAGAGACCAAGAAGTGCAGGTTTATGTACAGCTGAAACACGGCAGGGCTTCCAAAGCACCTTAAAACCAGCCTGCACTGACTGCATTCATTCTGTCTCCAGCATTTAATCCAAATTAATTCTAAATCTCCCATTTTCTATGCTGGGTTATTGTTGTAACAGACTGGGAAGTTAAAACCACCAGCTGAGTCACTCAGCTTGATTTTCAAGGGTCTGAAATCCCTGTCAATATTGGAGGTGGGGAATGACCTCCTGGAACCTGTTGCAAACATTGTCCATCGATGGGGAATCGACAGAGGGGAAGTTTTACTCCATAAGGAGAGGTTTGCTTATGGACAGTGAAAATCTATAGGACCTGTGGACAAAATTAAAGGTAAAACTGGATATTGGAGCACTGGATTCAGACACTTTCCACTAGCTGGGAAGTCGGCTGAGTTCCAGATTTATCTGGATAAATAAAAGAGGGGTTTCTCCATGTTTCTTCTCGTATCGCTGCCCTCGCTAGGCTTATAAATATTTCACATTTTTTGTCTGCAAACTGCACTCTCTTGGTTTCTATGTTGCCCAACCAACTCTCCATCCTGAGGGTTGATGCTGAAATATTAAAATGCTGGAGTTCTCTGCTCTGCCCAGTGCCCAGGAGCTGCTCCCACCTTTGCCAGAGCAGCAGCAGCAGCAGGGCCATGGCACGGGGTTCACTCCAAGCCTCAGCATTATTTTGGGTCGCTGGTGCTTTACATGCAAACTGCATCTCAAATGTTATGTGGAGTTATAAAGTTAATATAAAAAGCAGATGGAGAGAAATTAAAAGAGATAGTCAGGGGAGAAGAGATGAGATATAAAAATAGATGGAACTGGTGAAGCATGGAAGTTGCAGAAAAGTTGTTCCAGATGCCAGGAGCTACTCCAGAGAGAAGTGTCATCCCAGACAGGGAGTGGTAGGGAAGTACACTGAGAAATTTAAGGCATAAAGGGAAGAATATGCAAAAATCCTTTCATTTTGCCTCAAAAAACTGCCAAATACTACTTTGAATTCTCACATCTTGCGAATTATCTCACAAACTTGAAAGAAGCAAATACTCACTCACAATATCAGCAGTCAGGCTAAATTTCACACCTTATTTATTAATACTTTATCTGGAAAATACAGGAAGATATTTGTCATTTAAAGCCACCAAGAAAAAAGTGTACATACTTTATTTACAGAAACTCTTTAAATTTGCTTAATTTGTTGAAGGTCTTAGCACATACCTGAATTTATCTCATAATCAATTTATTTGGATAGCTCTGGCATTAAATAGTGTGGTTCCTGCATTGCACCTGCTGACTGGAACACTCTCCCTGCAGAACTTCTGGATGGAAAAATAAGGCTCTGTGCTGTGGGAAAACTAGGACTCTTGTATGACTAATTAATGTGATTAAGTAGAAGTTTTTTACTGTTTACATTACACACATTTTTATAGACTTTATAAACTACTAAGTATATACTTTTTGATTGGTGTTTTTGTCTTGTTCATTTATTTTTGCTTGTATTTCTTTAGATTATATGATTGGTTAGAGTTTAGGTGTTTTACAGTCTTCTGTTATTTCGTTTTTGTGGTCTTGGTATTTGTTTTTTTTAGCCTCTTCTTTCTTAATTTAGCACAATTTATGTTTTAGTAGCCTTGACAAATTCTTGAGGCTATGATAAACTTTAGAACTCGGCTGGCTGGTGCACACTATGGCCTAACCCTTGCAAATACACTGCAACAATGTGCTTTCATACAAATATTAATAACATTACAGCTTTTCTCCAAATTTCCAATCCTCCTCTCTAAGTGAAGTGGTTAATAAGGGTGGAATAGGAAAATGTGTCACTCTGTTCTGAGCTCGCTGGTGACACTGATGAATACAACTTTATTGGGGGAAGCAGATGTTGTCGCACACCCCGGGGGTGCCTCTGATAAGGAGCTCTGAATTTGCTGACAAATATTATCCAATATTCCAGCCTCACCACCAGCCTGGTGTTCTCCCTCTCAGACACTGAGTCACCAGCCCGCGGTGCTGCCTGTGATCTCAGCACTGTCCCTGTCACAGCACGAGCCACCTCAGCCCTGTCAGCTCCAAAACCCTTCAGAGCAGCCTGGGTTTGTCTCTCCTTCAAGGCTTTGCAGCACGAGGTGGTCACAGATTGAAACAGGGAATGGGTTGGGTTGGAGGGACCTTAAAGCTCATCCAGCCCCATCCATGGCAGGGACACCTACCACTGTCCCAGGTGCTCCAAGCCCCAGTGTCCAACCTGGCCTTGGGCACTCCCAAGGGCAGCCACAGCTGCTCTGGGCACCCTGTGTCAGTTGTATTTAATTATATTANCTCCCAGGGAACAATTCCTTCCCAATTTCCCATCTAAATCTACCCTTTTCCATCTTACAGCCATCCCCCCTTGTTCTATCACTCCACACCCTTGTGCAAAGTCCCTCTCCCTCCTTCTTGTAATTGTCTTTCCCTACTGGAAGGCAGCTATCCTGCCTGGAATGCTTAATTTCCAGGCTGAAATGTGGTACATTCCTTGGGAGCCAAATTGCTTCCCAGAAGATTTTTTAGGCTGGAGAGGCTCTCTGGAGCAGTCTCCCCATCAATACCAAGCTCAGACAAAGCAAGAATGTAGCAATTAGATGACATTTGTGGCCATTACCATCAAAGAACAGTATATTAATGATGTTCTACACAACCATTTCCCAGTATTTCCTTAGAAACTCTTGTTGGGTCTACCCATAAATGTCTCATAAAAGCTATAAATATTCAAGAAAGGAAGTCAGTTACATATAAAGACCTCTAATAGGCACTATGAATGAGTTCTGAACCGTATAATAGCCAGGCACCTGTGAAAAATGGCAAGAGGATGTGATCTATACATTATATATGAGGCACTTTGCTACAGCTGTGAAGATTTCGAGTTATTCAGCAGAGCTAGAAAATTAAAACAAGAGAATAGAACAAGAAAGGCATTTGAATTAAGTCTTGTGTGGCACTGCTTCTTACTCAGCCATCATTATAATAATTTGTTTTGCACAAAATAGATTTATAAAAGCTCATAAATTCCGGTTAAATGCAAATTCACGTTGCTGGTATTTATTTAACTTTCTGCAAGTTGCTCACAATGGGTTTGTGACCAGAGTGGATGAATCATTCCAGTCAAATGCAACAGGCAGAGCTGGACACTGAGATGTCACTGAGCCATGTTTTGGTTATGCTGTGTGTATTTTTAATACACAGCCAATAAAATCAAGGTAAAAATTATATTTAAGATGATACTGAACTTTTAGGGTTTTTCTCTCTCTCCTCCCTTCATTTTTTTCCTTTTAATCATCAGCAGCAGCCAAACTTGCTGCAGGTCCTGGGCTTCCATTGACACCAATAAAAAATTGTCATGAGCACTGAGGAAAGCAATTCCTGGCTGCAAAAGGCAGCAGGAAAGGTCTGGGGTTGGGGGAGCTGCCTGACATAACCTGCAGATTTACAGGATATTGGGGCACAGGGCCTGAACCCACAGAGCCTTTGGGGGCTGATGGACCCACAGAGAATCACCCCGACTGAAAACGGGGCACCTCCACTCCTGAGCAAGAGATTTGCTCAGGGGTGACACAAGATTTTCATGTGAGGAGCTCCTTGCTGGAACTCATTGCTCAGGGCTTCCAGGAATGGGGCTACACAAACAGAGGGCTGATGTCCTGGCTGGATGCTCCAATTTTGGGATGCTGTGACACTCCAGGGATCAGTCCCCCCCTGAGCCAGCTGTGCTGGAGCAATCCCACCCTGGTGAAGCTCTGTGCTCGAGCCTGCAGAATATGCCTGGGAAGTTAAAAATGGAGACTGCATTTTTCTTCCTTTCTCTCACAGACCTGCCTCAGGTAGGCTGAGAAAATTCCTGGTGGCTGGAAAAAGCAAAGCCTGCTCTCTACTCCGCAATAGTGTTCCAGTGCTGAGAGTGAAATTTCACAATAAAATCAGAGAAGCAGCTGAAGATTTCACATTTCTCTGATCGTTTCTCTTAAAGCACCTCTCTGAGAGGCTTCAGTCCCTGCTGTGGCTGGGTGGGCTTGAGGAACCCGAGGGGTCTCTGTGTTCAGAGCAGTGGCCAGACAAGAGAGGTTCCTTGTCCCTGCAGCAGTTCCCAGCTGTGTGGCACAAACCCCTCCTGCTCTCCTGGGGACAGGCACCTCTCTTTTTGGGACATCCCTGGGATTTCTGCTGGAGGAATCCTTGTGCAGCTCTTCCCACACTCGAGCATTGATTGAGTGGGAGAAAAGCTCTGAGCACCCTCAGAATTCACTTCAGCATCAATGAGAATTCCAGCACTCGCTACGGAGCCTTCCACTTCCTGAAAAGAGCTGGATTGGTTTTATTCACTTGTGTTTTCAGCCTTTCTCACCTGGCAGTGTGTGATTTTTCAGAGATGAGGTGGATATCACATTTATATGCTCTGGAGTTACAAGGAAACCATGTAGCAGCACTGGGAAACAAGTGCCACAAGCAGAGGTCACAGTCATCAGGGTGTGTTTGAGTCCTGCCTAATGAGTAACTCTCCTTGCTAAATAAATAATTAATGCATGCATTTATTGAAGGCAAACGCTGTCATGATCTTCAGGCACCAAAGCTGAAAAAGCTAAATGGGAGGATGTGAGCAGAGCGGCGTTAAAAATGTTCTTTCAAATATTTGTGCCACAGGAAGCAACAGCTGTGTGCAAACAGGCCTGGGCTTTTTGGTGGTGAAGAGGCTTCCCAAAACATCAGCTTCTTTTTGGAAATGAAAGATTTTCTTTTATTAATGCAACAATCCGTGGGTCTGCATGGTCACAAGTTACCTACAAAAACTGCCTGTGACCGGGAAAAAAGTTTTCACTTCCAGTGCACCTGAATAATTTCCACAGTTTGGCTTTTCTGGATGCCTCAGTGACTTGGAGTGGCCCCTTGGCTGTTCTTGTTCTCTTATTTCTTACTGGATTATTCATCTGCCTTCCAATCTAAGCAGGAACACAAGCTGCAGTCAGAGCTGCTCCACCAGACCCTTCTCCAACCACAGACACCCAGCATTCCCCCAGGGACCATCCCCTCTGGAGAAAGAAATATAAACCCACCACAAAACATGAATATTTATCTCTGCTGCTCTGCAGCAGGAAGAATTTCTTCTCTTGCTGAAGTAAAAAGGGGCCAAAAATCCCCTTCTTGTGCCAGTGGGAAGAAAAGGCAAGCACTGCAGCACTCATGGAAGTCCTGGGTTCACCCCAAGGTGCAGCACTGGGAGCTGGCAGTGCTGGGGAAACCCTCTGTGGGTTTTTTGGGGTGACACCTGGGGTCAGTCCTCACCTTGAGGAGTCACCAGCAGTCCAAGGACCAGGCTAAAGCCTTGGCTGGTGTACATCAGCTCAAATGCACAGATTTGTGGCTGAGAATCCAGCTCTGTGTGCCAGCCTGGCCTTGGGAAGGTTCCTCCAGGCTGTGGAGATGCTCTCCCCACGCTTTGGAGCAAAGTAATGAGCACCCAGGGAGGAATAGAAAGAGAACTGAGTTCATTTTCAGATCTGTGGGAGTCCTTTATCATCCAAACTCCAATGGAAATGATCTCCTTGAAGAGTATAACACCCAGACAGACGCCAGGCACGGCCCGGCTCTTAATCACTCTCCAAATTGATATAAAATACAGCGCAGGAGCTACAATATTAAAAATAAAAAGCTTCATAAGAAGCTCATTCTTAAGCATTTACAGCTTTGATGAAAGGCAGATATTTTATGTGTCAGGAAAGTCTCCGGTGCTGGGTCTTGGCAGCAGTCTTGAGGGAAGGGATTATTCCATGGCTGTGGTTGTACATCACCTACTGAAGGGAAGACCAAAGCTATAATTAGGCCTCTCCCAGTGCCACCGTGTTGGGTATCTTTGGATAATTGTTGCAGCCCACATGCTTGTCCATATGTTTTTTCCCCCGTGAAGGATGATTAATTCTCCTCTTCTTCAATACAATATGTGGTTTATGCAGGGAATATATCTTTACGAGCAGGAGAATTCCTATGTAACAGGAAAATAAAGCTCCTAATCCTGCCATTCCCCAGGGCAAAATCCAGCCTGGCAAAAGGCATCGAGGTCTTCATTCTCAGGAGTTGTTTATGGTGAGAGGAGCACCCCAGATAAGGCAGGGCTGCTCAAAATCTGCCATCTGGCCAGGCAGCAGAGCCCGGGGCTTTGGGAAGTTTTAAATAGGCATTGTTGTTAAAGCCTGGATTTTCCCTCGTGGATTAATACATTTTGGAGAGGGAGAACAGCTCCTAATTGCTGTGGGCACTGCTCAGGGAGTGCACTCAGAGCCTGGCAAAGAACTGGCACAAATCTGCCAGAAGCACCTGAGAATTCGGGACTGGGGAGGTGGGGAAAGAATTCCCAGTTTTCTTAAAGTAGGTGAGCAGAGAAGCAACCTCTAATTTATTTTATTAAGCCCTCCAAGGCAGTGTTTGCTCCTGGGGAATGCACAAAACCCTCGTTTAAAGCCTCAGCTTGCTGGTTTTGAGGTGGCAGTTCTGTGCACTCCCTGACCAGCCCACACCCCCACCTGCCCCGATGTTTCTGCAGCAAGGAAAACAGCTAAAAATTACAGTTATTAGTCACTATTCTCCCCTCCTTCTGAGTCATTAACATCAATTACTAACCACTGCATTGTCAATTAAGACTATCACTTGCTGCTATTCACTGCTAATGCGCTAATTGTCATCAATTTACTGCCTCAATTATGTGGTCATACACTTGCCTCGAGGTATAGAGATGTGATATAAGGATCTGGAGGAGAAACAAGCTCTCCCTGGTTTTGATGCAGGAAAAGAAACCTGGAGTGAGTCTGAACATGGATGGAGTTGCAGAATTCTCCTAGAGAAAAATTATTCTAACACACAGATGATGGCAAGGAAAAAAAAAAAAAAAACCACAATTTAAGCCAAGTGTTTTACAAGACCCTTTTTTATTCCTGACCCTTCCACTGAAAATGTGACATTACTTCACCTGCAATAGATTTGTGGCTCGTGTTGACTCTGTAATCATGTATATATTTTTGCCTAATTATATCTGATTGCTTACTGCATGTTGTACTTTCTAATGAGCATTGAATTATTAATCTGCTGCCGAGCCTTTCTCAGCATACAAAAGGGAAAGATGTCTGGTGTCATTGAACACAGCCTATTGTGTTCCCTTCAAGCAGCAGCAGCAAACTTTAGGATTCAGCAGTGTGCCAGATTCTCACTACAGACACAGCCGAGTTCTCTTTGACAGGTTTTAAATAATATGTTTTTGGTATGCTTTATCTGACACTAAGCTGCCCTGAAAATAGTAGAGGAAGTCTGCTAGTGAGAATAAAATCAGACAAACTCCTAAAAAAAATAAAATCCCTCCTGCCTCTATTTTTCAGTCCTTAGGCAAATAACCTTGTAGGCTGTATGGAAGGGTTTGATTTCTTTCATGCAGTTGCTCAGCAATCCAAGGAAATAAAGCAGAGATGCTTATCCAGAGCAAGGGTCCAGGGAAAATGATGGATCTTTTTCCCAGCAAAGGAATGGGGATTTTTCACCTAAAATTGCAATGGGCACTTGGTTTCCATGTGCAATGTTTATCTGTGATGGGGTACTGGGGGTGAAATCCTATTTCAAATCATCCTGTGGCTGCCCCTGGACCCCTGGCAGTGCCCAAGGCCAGGCTGGACAGGGCTTGGAGCAGCCTGGGACAGTGGAAGATGTCCCTGCACGTGGCAGGGGTGGAACAAGATGAACTTTAAGGTCCCTTCCCACCCAACCCATTCCATAATTCCAGGATGAATCTATAATTTGATCCCAATAAACCCTCTCTTTGCAGGTGCTGTGCTGTTGATGCCTCCCAGCCCACCTGCACACCGAGGGCACCCACCTGTGGGCAGGTACATCCCAAAGGAGGGGTCTTGGATGAAGGGGGGACACGCCCAGTGCAGACTTTGAGCTGAAACCCTTTTTAAATGGTTTTCCCTGGAGATTTGGTGACTTTCCTGCTCTTCCTGGGGTACAGGGGTGTCAGGAAAAATTAATCCACAAACACTGGAGGTTTATGTCCAAAAAGGAGACAGAGGAGTCCTTTTACTTTATTCCAATAAAGGGAGAGGCCATGGGGCATTCCCCTGGGGTCTCTCCAATTTTTGGAGGATGCAGCCTCCTTTTTATCCCAATTTCCTCCTTTTTATCCCAGTTTCCCATCCCCATTTCCCTTCTCTCTTTCCCCATTGCCTGAGGTACTGGAGAGGCACAGACTGTCCAGAATGCCTGATCCCCCCTAATGTATAACCCTTCTTTTTCATTTTTAATTCTTATGGAATTTTAGGGGTTTTTTCCCCATTGTTTCTTTCATCTTTCAATATCCAATTTAATTTCTCAGCAAACCTACAGTTTGTTTGCAAAGGCAAATATCTTTTCCATTCATCAATCAGTGGAATCCTTCCCATTGTTGCTTTTCTCTCTCAGTGCTGGTTTTATCCACCAGCAGACCCACAGCTGGTTTGGAAAGACAAGGCTGCCATTCCTCTCAGGGCGAGCCCTGGCCATTTGTCCTTAGCCAGGCTGTCCCCAGCTGTGGAACCTCTGGGCTTCTCTCCCTCATGGTGTCAGCTCCTCTGGCCCCTCCTGCCCTTCCCAGGTGGATTTCTGCCCTGGGTGTGCACAAAACTCGGAGCATCTCCTTGGCTCTCTGGGGGTGTGCAAGGCCAACCTCCACCTCAGCTGGTGTTTTATTGAGCGTGAGAGGAGGGTTTTGCTTTTGAAGTTTGAAATATTTCATTTGCTCCCTAAATCTCTGAACGCCCTGCCTGTGCTGGCAATATAAATGGCAGCTTTGGTAGTTCGCATCCTGGCTTTCTGGTGGTTGTTCCTTTCTAATGCTAAAGCTGATTTTCATTGCTAAATATATTCCAGGCTCAGTGCATTAACTTAGATTTTGACAAAAAGGAATGAAAGCGATGTAAGAGGTTAATATTTGTGTTGGTTTGTTTAGAAGCTTTTTAGATGAGCTTGAGGAAAATTTGGGCAAGAGAGATGAGGTTCAAATGTTTTATAACTGGAGGGTGAAACATTTCTTTGGCTCTGTCTGACTGAAACATCAGCTTCATTTGAACTGAGTGGCATCAATTTGGGGTATTTTTTCCATATCTAGATTTTTCTTTTGGTTTTGCTTATTTGTTCTCTTATCTCTGCTCCCTGACAAAAAAAATTCTGGAGAAGAACAACCCAACAGAGGCTGCAGCTTTCACACATTTTAACTGCTGCTTGTTGAAATTAGTTTAATAGAATAATTACTTCTTTCTCCAAATATGCTTTTTATGTGAAGTGATTCAGGAACACAATTGTCAAAGGGGAGGGGGGGAGGAGGAGGAGGGAAGTACGGAATAATGAGGTGGGAATGAGTCAGTGTGTGAGGGCAGCACTCCCCAAATCCCACCCCGTGCCCTCCCCGGTCACACGGTGCCAATAAAGCTGCTCATTCCAGAGTGTCCTTGTCCCAGCTGGGCTGGTGGTGATGAGCTGGGACATCAGGGCAGGCTCTGACCTTGAAAATGCAGCTTAGAAAGTCAAAGCAGACCAGCTTGGCACAGCCCAAGGGAACTTTCTGGATCTTTAACAAGAATGTAAAGACTTTGTTGATGTATTAACATCTCCCAGACTCCCTAAACTGACTGTGTGAAATTTCATGGCTGTGGTCTAAATTCTCACTTTCTGGCACTGGGGAGAATCCCAGAGTGGTTTGGGTTGGGAGGGCCCTTAAATCCCACCCAGTGCCACCCCTGCCATGGCAGGGACACCTCCCACTGTCCCAGGCTGCTCCCAGCCCCAGTGTCCAGCCTGGCCTTGGGCACTGCCAGGGATCCAGGGGCAGCCACAGCTGCTCTGGGCACCCTGTGCCAGGGCTGCCCACCCTCCCAGGGAACAATTCCTGCCCAATACTTTCAAATCCTTCATGCCTGGATGCAGGGAGCTGCAGCCAGGGGAGGTGGTTGGCTGTGTCTTAGTGTGACAAATCTCCAGACCCACGTTCTCCTCCTGATTTTGCTGTCCCAGCTGTAAAGTCCTACTCCAGGTGTAAGAGAGCTTCTCCTTTCCACCCCCTCCTGAATTCCAATGAAGATGTTGATTTATTTGAACTGTAACAATAAAAGTGGTGGCTCTCCTTTATTAATGATGGGGAAGGGGAGAGATAAACAGCCCATAAATTACATCAGCATCAGATGCTCAGAGGGGAACTTTGGGTAGATCTCAAAGGACAGAGACAAAAGAGGGAAAATCAGGTACTGTGCTTAGAAAGGAGCTGGGAATTGTTGGTTAATTCAGAAGCATTACTAATAAAAAGTTGCCAAAGCCCAAGTTGGTTTTTGGGTTTGTTTTCAGGGTTTTTTTTTTTTTTTTGGAGAGGGAAAGCTTTTCTTCCTCAAACCACCTGCTCTAGACCCAGAAAAGATTTCAAAAAGTTGAATACGTCTCTTTTTCCTCTTGAAAACTTCCATCCATTTTTATTATTTGGGTAGGTAATACCACAAATACAGATGGCATTTACCCTTGCCTTGTCTCCTCCCAATCTGTTCTCTTTTCTGGGTTAATACCTTCTCCCACTCTGCTCTTCTATTTCAATGTAGTGTTTAAAAATAAAATGGCAGATTTCTCTTTGCTTTTCCTCTCTGTTTCTTCACATTTATATTTTGACTTTGTTACCTTTGGCTCACCTCATCTGCCTACATAGAAAGCTTTTTTTGTTTGTTTGTCAGAATCTTCTGTATAACTTTTCCTAGAACTCAGAGTAAGCTGTGCTTAAAGAACAACTTTCATGCCTTTCAACCCAATTCATTTTCTCTTAGTACATTTTATTCTTTATAATTTCAAGATTTATGATTTACAAACAGAACAGAAGCAAGGAGTTAAGGGAGGCAAAAACAAGAGGGTGGGGAAAAATAAATCCGTATTTTAGTCTGGGTTTCTGCCTTAAAGGATGACACTGGGTCCATTTTTCTCCAGTACAATGGAAGGCATTGAATTTGGAGATTCATGCATGAACTAAAAATTGGCAGGAAAAAAATCAGTTTAGTGAAATTTAAAGCAAGTTCCTACAATGAAACTGTGTGGGGAGTGGGGGTGTCAGATTGAACTCTAATAGAAATTTTTCCCTTAATTTTTTTTATGACAGTATTTTGTTAAGAACCCCACAAGCATTTCAAGAAGAAAATATTATTCACAGTGTAAAAGTTTGAACGTAGCACTCTGAAAACAGGAGTGAAACTCTTCTGTCTCCTTCCACACATCATCCTTCATTTTGGAAGTACTCCAAAAGGAATCATCTAAGCCTTTGAAATCAACTTGTTTTACTTTCTTGTTCTAAAGGCACTCTTTAAGCCAGACTCTATTCTGAACACCTTCACTCTCCCTAATAATCGTCTCCTTGATGCCTTTACCACAACTAGAGGAAAAATCCAATTCTCCAGCTGAAGCTGTGAAGCTTCCCTGTCCCAAGAACGTTAAAAAAGGTTCCTGCCAGCCCATGCTGTCATTTGCAAACTCTTTGTCACATTTTGTCACAGCAGGGATCAATATTTGCCACGGTGCCAAGGCAGAAGCTCCATATGCCGCCTCTTTTCGTGGAGGGCGTGCCAAAAATAACACTGTGGTGCAGCTCCTGGGGGAGCTGGTGCCATGGACATGGACAAATGGGTCTGGTCTCCTCCTAAAGCATCCACGGTCACCCTTCTGTTGGTCCAAAAGGCAACCAGAGCTTTGCCAGGGGCGACTTGGGCTGCAAGGACTCGCCGTGGCTCTCAGCAGGAACTGGGTGGGTGTTTGGGTGCTTAACACCACTCCAGCATTTCTGCAGGCTGATTAATCCACAGAAAGCTTGTAATTATCCCAGCGTTTCCCTCTGGACTCCTTAGCATGTGTTGGTGTCTGGCTGTCTCTTTGTAGCATATGTTCTCCCTCTCCCAAACCCATCCCGAGCCGACGGCGGAGCGCTTCCGCGGGGCCGGGGCCACGCCGGCGCTGCAGGGTGACCTCTGCTCAGCGTGGTGCTCCTTAAGTTATGGGGTGACAGTGCCATGGCAACAGGAGGCTGTGGATGCGCTGATTAGCAAACAACGTTTGCTAATTAAAGACAGCTCAACGCTCGTCTCTCGCTGCTTTCCGAGTGCGAAGGCGAGAGGCAGCAGGTACGGGTTTGTCACTCGAGGTGTGGCACTCCGGGGGCTGCTCCTTTTCCACTCCCCCATGAACTCACCCTTCTGAGAACCCAAAATGAGGCACAGGGTTCCCCGTGGCCTAATGAATCTTGTGTACCTGTGTGTATCTAATAAAGGCACCATTACGACCACAGAGGGATTTTATTCCACCACCAGTTGGCACAAGGTGTTTTCTGGTGGCTGTGGGTGGTGCTTTGATTTCTACCCATTAATTTAAAGGAATATTGAATTTCCAGCTGCAGCTATTTTCTTGTATTGAAAGAATCTGAGGTGTTCTGGTGTTCTGGTGAAGTTCTTTGGCTTCTTTTTTCGTGACAAGAAATGAAGGACAGATGTTTGCTGGATTCTTCTGTTCCTTAGACCACTTCGATGACCTTGTGCTTTTCACTTTTGGAAATTACCCCAGGCACTGCAATATCTATAAAATGTCTTTTCTTTCTCTCCTTTCCACACCCTGTGATTCTCAGTAAGGTGTGGTCAGGCTTGGCTTCCCAGGCAACCACACACATCCAGCCACAGCATGCTCCAGGGAAGGACTTTTCTCCTTGGATTCCTCATGGATCAGGATTTTCCTAGGAGCAGAGGACATGATTTGAATAGGAATTCCACAGAAATGAGCTGAAAGCTGTGGTTGGTTGGTTCTGAACACAACCCATCCCTTCTTATTGCTGCAGCACTTCTCCTCTGTCACTCACAACTTCCTTTTCCTTCTAAAGAAGGTGCCAGACGTGCACAAACAAAGCCAAGAGCTGAATACCTCACCCCAAAACTCCTTGTAGAGCAGATTGTCCTGGGAGATGTTCCCCTGGGGAATGGGGTTTAGCTCTTCCCAGGCAAAGGAAAGAATTGAGGGCAGGACCTCACCAAGTCATCATTTTCCCTCTGGATTTTTGTGGTTCCAACTCTTAGCTTTCTCAATCCTTTTCCTTATAAAGTGTTTTTCACCTTATATTGTTTTATATCCCAAATATACTTGATTTTCACCATAATTACTTACCAGCTTTCCATAAAGCAGTGGTCTGGGAATCTCTGACCTCTGGAAATCCCTTCAGGGGAGATTATTCTGCAATAGTAAGCTGGCACCCAGAGCCAAACCTCTCTGTGCACTCAGGGAATTGCATCATCTCTGATGTATTAACGTGATTTGATGCCATCATTTAAGCAATTGGAGATGCAGATGTGGAAGAATACGTGCAGACAGAAAATTAAATTGTATAGATCATGAGCATCTCAGGGTTGATTAAATGAAATGAGAGTGCATTTCCTCTTTCATACGGAAAGAGGCTTAACATTAAAAAAAACCCTAATCTTTTCTAAGATAAAGTTCATTAACACAATGATTATTCATTTGGTTTTTATAATGATACTGCTGCTTAATCACCAGAACATTGCTTCCTGTGCTCCAGGAGAACCAGCAGGAAGCATTTGAAGAGACAGAGCTGGTGCTAATGCAGCAGCAGCCAGGATGGAATCTCAGTGCCTTTCATTTGAAAAGTGAATTCCTGCTCAGGTTTCTAAAACCCCACCCATCAAACAGCAGGAGCTTTAAACCCAACATTAAATTTATACAGCAATGAAGTCTCAGGTTTCCTGTTTCTACACAGTTAACATCTAAGTTTCCTCCTGGGTCCATTTCCATTATTTATTATATTATTTGCCTAGAGCAGCACCCCAGAGGAGCATTGTAATCAGGAACTGAGCTTGTGTTGGGAGAAATACAGTGCAGTCACTCCAGAGCTGGCCTGGCCTCTTGAGTTTATAATCCTAATAAACAAGGCAAACAGTAATAGAGATAGATAAACAAATGCTGGAGGTAGCTGTCTGCTTAATGACTTCCTCTGCCTGCAGTTTCCACTCCCCACCTCGTGCTCCTGCATGGTTCCAGCCATTTGTCCCACACTCGGCTGCCTGGGTCAGTCTGAAGCTCCAGGGTCCCTTCCTCCCACTGCTGAAGGGCTTTGTCTCACCTTTCCCCTCACCTTTGCTCATCATTCCTGCTCTTTGTTGTTCTCCTCCTTCACCTCCCTCTCCTGGCAGCTCCTCAGTGCTGGTGACCAGTCTGTGATGGTCCCTGTGGCATCAGGGTCAGGCTGATCTCCTGGTGCCACCTAAGATGTCACCAAGCAATGGCACTGCCTCTTCTCCTCGCTGGCAAGATTTGAAGGCAGGAATTGGGATAATTTAACTTCTCTCTCTTTTCCTGGAGTATTTTTCCTCTAAGAACCAGTGGGGAGTGTGTGTGGGGAGTGTGGAGGTATGAAGGAAGGAACTGGGAGATGCCTCCAAAGGAAGAGGAACTATTTGGAAGGCAATCACAGGGGATTTTAGGACCTGCTGATGTACATGTAGGGCAGTTTGATTTCTACCCGTTAATTTACATGAATATCAAATTTTCAACTGCAGCTGTTTTCTTGTACTGAAGCCACATTGGAATCTGAGGTATTCATGTTCTGGTGAAGTTCTTTGGGTTCTTTTTTCCTGAAAAGAAATGAGGGACAGACTGAATTTGCTGGATTCTTCTGTTCCTTAGACCACTTCGATGACCTTGTGCTTTTCACTTTTGGATATTACCCCACACCCTGCATATCTATAATTTTTTCCCCTGATTAGTGCTGAGTTTGCTCTGGGTTGTTCAGCACTGCTCTGGCCCAGGGTGGGACAGATAAAATCCCCTCTCATCATTCTGGGATCTTGCTGCTTTCCTCAAGAGTCTGTTGGATGTAATATTCACAAGAAGGGGGGATTAGGAAGTGGTTTGTTTTGCCTAAAAATTTCTAAAGCAACTCACATTCCACTTGTGCCATCCACTCTTAATTCCCTGGGGGTAATTTTGTTGATCTCAGTAGGGGCAGTGAGTCCTTTTCTTTCTCCTACCTGCTCAGTGCAGCAGAGGGAAAGCTGGATAAAAACAATCACGGAAAATATAGCAACACTTCCTCTCTAGTAGGAGCTGTTAAAATTCAAATTAGCTGATAAAAGCATTCTTGAGAGTGATTTGGGATTGAAGTCCACAAAAAAAATGGTTAAAAGGTTACATCTGAACACAGAACTTTTGAGTACAAATTGCTGCTGCACAAATGCACCTGGGAAGATCAGCTTTAACACTCTGCCTTGTTCTTCCCATTCCCCTCTCAGATCCTTTAGTATCCACCTTTTAGAAGTGTCAAAGGAAGTAGCAGCATTTTTAAATTAAGCTCAGGTGTGCAAACAGCTCTGATCCTTCTGCCTCCACAGCCACATGAATAAGGAAATGGAAAAAAAAAAATATTTACTGCAGGTCATTGTTTCTGCATTTAATTTTGTATTTATTTGTTTGATAAAGCTCCCCAGTCAGATGCTCTGGGCACTCCTGGCTATTAATTGCAAACTCAGCATGCCATGCAATTAAGGGAAACAAAACAAGACTGAAAAGCTTCAAAAATAGATGGGAAAATAGGAAAATCACAACAGCAAATAGGAAAATCACGATGTCTGTTTACAAAAACTGCAGAAGTCACCAAACTCATGTGTTGGCACAGGAGATGAGCTGTGAGAGCAGGATGGGGCAGGGAGGACACACTTTCCTCAGGGCAGGAGTGCCCAGCCCGTGCAGGAGAGGGGACCAGGCAGCACCAAAGCACAAATGTTCTTCCAGTCCAAACAATCCGCTCTCAACTTCAATGAGAATTTTGCTCACAGGCAACATTCGCTCCCAAGACATCTCTTCCATAGTTCTTACAGCATAAATAGCCCCTCATTGTTCAGTTTTAAAGAAAATAAATGATGCTTTCAGCCCAGTCCTTTTCATTGCCTGTGACTGATATCAGCAAAGCACTGGTGCTGGTTATGTCTATGGAGATACAGCCTTGCAGTGCAGATGTGTTATTTAAATTACAATGCTGGGAATACATTTGTGTCAGTAGCTTTCCATCTCCTGCACCAAGCGTTGAAGTTATGAGGGGAAGAAAGCCCTGTTTTTTCCTGAGCACCACTGTATTTTCCTCTTTTCACAAGTCAGTTTGTTACATCTGAAGAGCTTACTCATGCATCCCCATCCAGTTCATTTTTATTACAGCTCTGTGTTTGTTATAGATAAGCTCCAAGGATGCAGCTGAAAGCTGGGCTCTTTCCAGTTTCCATGTATTTTTTTTTCCCAAGGTTTTAATCGTTATATAACATTGTGCTATGACACAACCTCCCTCTCGCTGAAAGAAAATTGCTAAACTCGGTTTATCGAATGTTTCAAGGGTACAAAGTTCAGATAAGAAAAGTTGAGATAGTAATCAAAAATGTCAGTGAGAATTATAAGTTTCTGGAAGTATAAAAGGGTGTTTCTTATATTTCTTTCCTCTTTTTCCCCTTTTTCCTTACAGTAGTCTGTTTTCCCAAATACTCAATATTTGGGGAAACCTCTTTTTCATGGACTGTTCCTCTTTTCCATCCCTTTTTAGAGGAAAACCTGGCAGGTGCAGGCTCTGTAGAAGCAGCCAGTGGTCATTTTTGAGCGGCAAATTTTGCACCTGCCCTTGGTGGCAGCTCCTGAGTGCCCCAATTTGAGTTTCTTGCAGAAGACAAGGGATGCTTGGCCAGCAGCTGCTGCCTGGTGAGCGACACCAGAGAGCACAGGGGCAGATTTCTTTCTCGGAGGCACAGACCCAAAGGGAAGCCAAGAAAAGCCACAGGGAAATGCTGGTTAAATATTAGGGGAAAAAAACCTTTGCAATGAGGGTATTGTGCACTAGGACAGGCTGCCTTGAGGGGATGTGAACATTCTGCAGCTGAAAATGATCAGAATTCAGCCCAAACTCAAGCTGGCCCTTCTCTGGGGATGGACCAGATGACCCCAAGGCCCCTTTCAGCCAAAATTACCCCATGGTTTTAATGCCTGGTGGGTTTCTCTCCATGTGAAGCAATTATTTAGCACCCACAGAACACAATATTGGTAATTTCAATCCTTTTTTTTCCCCTTCTGCACCTTTTTTTTTCATCTACACAGTCATTCTTCCAGATCAATCACATCTTGCTGTCACAGGAGACAGTCATTGTAATCATTTAGAGAAAGAATCAGCATAATTCTGAATGTTTCACACCCTAAAAAAGGGGAGGATGACAAAGTTGTTCTTCTGTCCTAGAACTGAACTGCCACTCTTGCCAAATCTCACCCACAGGCAATTAAGGATTCATCAAACACTAACATCCACATTCCTTTGGGGTTGGAAGGGAATTTGTAAAATATGCATGTCATGATGTCTGTCAAAGATGGGATAAGGGATTGTGGGATTATGGGCTCCTGATGGTAATCAAGGACCAGCTCCTCAGCATTTCCCTCCTGCTAATTAACTGGATTACCCCTGGGGCCACTCTGTGGGATGGTGGGATTGAAAAGCTCTCAGGATACATTGCAGGAAAAGCTCAGGTGCTCAGAAGGGCTGAAGGAAAGAGGGTTTGTGGTGATATTCCCCAGCTGATCTCATCCATTGGGTGGTACGGGCAAAAACCATCCAAAAGGCCAGACAGCAAATGTCCTGTGTGCTGGAAATCAGCATTTCTCTGCACGTGGTGGGAGATTCCTGGCAAATTCTCCAGGAGCACCTACACTGATTGCATTTCCTTGGCCTGCAGGGATCAACCAGGTAACAGGAAAATAGGGAGAAACCTGCAGGTGGTTTTGGACCCCCTCAGATCCCATCCCTTTCACTGAGGAGCTGGAATAGAAATGCTGTGATTCCTTAGACAGTTATTTTTTCATCCCAAGTAGCCAAGGAATGGTTCTAATTATCGCTAGATAATCTGATTTTTACTGCAATCCCACTCTCCAAGCTGGTTGTTCATCCAGCAGGGATGAGTAATGGCTAAAATTCTGTGACAGACTTCGAGCCAGAGAAGGAATTCTCTGGATGTGACCCCCTCGATATTTTAGCCCTGCCAAGTCTGACTTCTGTAGTGTAACACGGCCAAGTGAAAGGCCAAGAAACGGATACACCAATATTTTCTTATTGCCACGCTCATTTTAGCCAGGACAACACTAAATTTTGGCTTTTTTTTCCCTCTCATCCCAGCTTCTGCTGTGTTTTACTCCTTTTCCTCCTCTTACTTTTCTTTATTGAGTCTAAGAGGAGGAATAAAAGATAGGTGAGAGGTAGGAAAAGGAGAATTATCCCAGAATATCAAGATATTCTGAGACTCTGAGATTTTGGTTCCAATTTACACTATTGTTGTCTGCAATCCAGTGCTTGAAACCCAGCTGAAGAACAAAATTCAAGGAGAACCTGAGATTATTCCTGTTCTTCTTCTATTATTCATGAATTCTTCAGTGGTAAATTGACTGAAAAAACGGGTAAAGCTAATTTGATAATTCTAAGTTAATAAAACCTCCATGCTGCTCACCCAGAAATCAGTAACCATAGATCTGCTCTGTTTAAGCAGTTTAAATACATAAAACTGTTAATTACTAATGCAAATTCATAGTGGAGGAAATGATGGTGCTGTTACACCGAGAGAATAAATGTTACACTTTTCCTGCAAACAATTTTTAGTTCCATAATTTTAAGGAAGTCCAATACTGAGCTGTGCAAAACCAGTAAAGATTCTTTTTAGACTGGCAAGGAGGATTAATTAGAGCCTTAATAAAGCTCAGGGTGAGAATTTTGACAAATCACCAGAAAAATTGTACTGATCCCTGGGGNTTCCTATGTTATATTTTTATATATATATATGGTTTTTCCAGGTGACTTGGGGATGGAGGCCTGGATTTGCAATATCTTGGTGGTTGAGGATCCGAGGCAAGCATTTGCTCTGTCATAAGAAGTGGGGCTGGAATCTCTGCAGACAGGAGAACAAATTCCTGCAGCTCCTAAATTCTCCCCGAAGCTTGCTCAGATTTCAGGGTGATATCACAAATCCACCTCCCAGCTCGCTGTGCCTCACTGCATTTCACTGAGTTTACACACAGCCAAAATTAAAACGTTACAAGAGGATGAAAGAAACAAAGTGAACTTCAAGGCCTGAATATTTGATATCCTAATATTCATTAAGAGGCAGTAATTATCTGATTGCATCTATTAATTCTGGCACATTACATTGCTTCAGTCTTTAAACTCTACATAAATTTTATGCCAATTAATTAAAATAAAAGGAAATGGATTTTATACACCTTCTTTATTCTTAATTCTTTGTTCCTCCTGCCTGAGTGTGTCCCTTTCAGGCAGGGGGCTGTGAATTATTGTGAATTATTGTGAATCAGGCACCTCCCAAGTGGGATGAACTCTTGGGAAATGAGACCAAAAAAAAGAAAAGGAAAATGTTACGTCTCACTACATCTTCAGAGTGCTGATATTAATAAGTGAGCTCCTAAAAAGAAACACCTGCATCCTGAAATGAAGGATTCGAGGCATCTCTGCTAATCCAGTTCACCTATGGCAGGAAGTGGAAAGGAAAAAGCATCTTGGAAATAATATTGGAGGGTGCTGAGGTTGAGGAGGGATTTCTTCAGTTCATGATTAGTTGTCTTTGAACCAGAAGAATCCAAAGAAAAGCAAATAAAAGTCAGGGTTTCCCAGGGAAACCACTGCAAACTGGATTGGGCGCTGTGCAAAACCAATATGAAACATTGAAACCAAAATATTTATAATAATTATATATATGCATGTAGATATCTATAAATCCCTGCACATAATGATTCATTCAGAATAATTAGTTCATATAGAAAGATCTGAGCATTTTGCTCTGAGTTCCCACATGGATTAAACGGGGATAATAATTCTTTTGTGCTAATTGTAACGAGCATTGGAGGAGAGCCATGGAATTGTGAGATATAATTTATTATTTTCTAGGAATCTTGGCCATCCCTGAAGTGCAGCCACCAAAGGGGTGGAAATGTGGTGGGAGACCATTTTTTGACTTCAGCCCTACCCGACACAACATTTCAGATAAGGGCAAGGCATCCAAAAAACGCCCTCATTTTCCTGCTAAACCTCAGGGGAAAAACAGATAAGAAAATTGTCAGATCTGTGTTTATCAAGGGCTAAATACGATTGCTGCTCTTACATATAATTTGTTCCTTTATGTCACAACCTGCTGGACAAATATATAATTTCAGTTCACATTATCATTATCACATATATTAAATAGGTCTCGATAATTTAGCATTTTTGCATGGCCTCTGTATATTTTCTTTCTATATATATAGTTATACATTTTATTTACATATTTTATTTATATATTACGTGATCAGAAATTGCAGCAATGGCTCAGTGAAAAATCTCTGCAAGAGAGACATAATCTGTGCTGTAATATTTATACCAAATTCAGGAAATCAGCTTCCCCTTCAAAAATACTTTGGATATCTTTTTGAACACAGGTGAAGTGATAATCAGGGAATTTTATATGCAAGATCTGTGAGCTTTAGTGAACTGAATTCCAATAGTATCCATGTGTACAGTCCCTGGCTTGGGCTCCAGTTTGGATCTCTTGGCAGCAGCCCATTTTTAATTCATTTGCTCTTTGTTCTGACTGAGAATCCTTACAAATATTCCTATTTACAGTGGTATTTAGGACTCACAGGGAAGGAGTAATACCAGGCCTGCTTGCCAGCCAATGGAACCCCATGGAAGGAAATCCTGCCACATCAGAGCTTTTTTATTTTTGCCTTGTTCTTTCAGCTCCAATCTTGCTGTTCAGTCCTTCCAGTGGAAAAGCAGGAAATAACCATTTTATGGGAACATTTTTAGGAATTGCCCATCAAAAGGATGGAGACAAGGGGACCTGGGTTATAACAAACCTCCCCTGGCACTTAAATACAAACAGAGTTGTAGTTAAGCCAGTCGATAACACTTGGGAAGAAGGAGAGGAAACTTCCCTGAAAGCAGCATTAATCCCCCTGGAACTGGCCCTGTTTTGCCATTTATTTTTCAGTTTGGAGATTAAACATGAGAAGGCCCAAATAGATAAAATTGAGACAAAGATAACAGGGGGATATCCAGCAGGAAAGAGGGGCAGGGGTGCGAGGGGAGCATCACGTAGCTCATTCCCTCTTTGTTTGCACAAGTCAATTCTTTCCCTTTCCAACAGCACACAAAAGAAAACTCTCAGGAGCCTTAAATTACTTTCACAGTCTTTACAGAGCACCTCTCCAAAAGCAAAATAAATGGGGTCTGCTGGGCAGCCAAAAGGAAAAGCCCAGCTCAACACGTTTTGTTCTGCTCAAGACAAAAGAGCCTGGTCCCAGCTCAAGCCTCGGGCTGCTCTGGTCTGGCAGGAGATTCAGGGCTGGGAGACTGGGCAGCTCCTGGGGAAACCAGGCCAGGCTGGCCTTTGGGAAGGAGCAGCCTGTGGGAAATGGGAATCTGGCCTCAGCTGCAGGAGACCCTCACCCCAGTGCTCCACGGATTTGCTCTTAACTCATGTTGGGTGGTCACAAGGGAAAAAAAAAAATTGATCCAAACAGAGCTGGGTGAGGAACAGTGGAGTCTTGTTAAGCTCTGCCTTTTTCTTTTTGGTTAGAAACGATGCTGTCTTGGTCTGGCAGCTGAGTTTAGAGCATTGCATAAACAACCAGACTGGTGTTAATGGTTTTGAGTCTTGAATTGTAAAAAAAAAAATTAAAACTAACAAAAAAAATAACAACTCCAAAACCCAACAAAAATCCCCACTCCAAACAGCACATTTCTGAATTAATCTGAAGGACCAGATTACCAATCATTTTTATAGGACTGTTTTTAATTTTCTTAAAAGGCCAACTAAACTCAGCTGTAGCACCTGTGGGCTTCATGTATGGAGCCAGAACAAGAAATCCAAATACTCATTGGTATAACAACTCAGAAGTCTCCAAAAACCAGGTTTCTGTGACCTCAAATACACCCACATCCAAAAATTCCTCTGAGAGACAGTGACAAAGGTGGCACTTTAAAATTTAAAACCATTCTATGATTTCCTGATTCTCGAATCAAAAGGCAAGTGACCTCATCGCTGCTGACTTTTCCCCTAAGGATGAAACCACCACTAAATGGTTTCTAGAGGTGTGGCTGGAAGCTCAGGAAGGTCAGCTGCCAGGTCAGGAAAGCACAATTTACCTTAGAAAATCAAAATTTTGTTGAGTACCACTGTGCAGTGAGAAGGACAAGTCCATACAACTAAAAGTAGTGCAGTGAGACAGTCCAGGCAGAACTCAATGAAATAAAGATGAGCTGAGCTGCAGTTACTCATTTTTACTGGAGGCTTCAGAAATAGGAGCTCATCTAGTGAACAAATCAACTTTCTGCATGAATTTTGGATTAAATTTTATCAATTAATGGCATTTCTTTTTTTTCATTATTTTTTGCCAAGGACCAACTGAGCGGAATTTTACAGGAGCTACCCCAAGCTACCTTTTTAATCCTGCAGAAATAGAGAAAATCAGGAGACACGGGATTCTTTTAATTGTTAACTAACACTTTTAAAGGCACAGAAGTGGCTGCATGGGAGGTATTTCATCTCTTCCAAAGCGAGCGTGTAATTCCTTATTCTAAGGCTCAATATCCTTGGACTGGTCAGCTCAGGAGCAGCCAGGGGAGGCAGTGCAGTTCCAATAATTGCTTTTTGAGTGAAGCTGGTGCCTGAGAATCTTTAACTTTCCATTTGAAGCGCAGATGAAACCATTCCTGCACAGCTCCCGCTCTCTAATCTGCTCCACTTCAGTGCTGGCTCCTGGTTTTAGAGCTGAGCCTTTGGAGCTGGGTGTGAGAGGGACAGAAAGTGCCCTGTGCCAGGGATAATGACTGCTGGGGGTGCAGGGTGATGGATTTTGCCCTTTTCTGACACAGACATGGGGCAACTGAGAGGGGTTTTAAAACCTTTTATTCCATTTTCAGTCTCATGTGAAGGTGTTATAATTCACACCACCACAATCAGAAGCCAACTATTTCCTAATTACAATACATTGTAAGTGTTTCTTGGCCTATCAGCTTTTGCCACACCATGCTGTAAATGCCTTAAAGCCAATCATCTAAAATTACCCCTCGTGGGTCCTGTTACACTGCATCTTTCATAGTTCTATTTCTCCAAAGTATCCAGTCTTGTTTGCAAGGCCATCCTTGGAAACTTGTTTCTAGCTCCATCTCTCCCTCAACGATGTCTGTCCTATTCCATGGCATTTCTAAGTCAGAAACTTAGAAACTTTCTAGCCTTCTGGCAGACTTCGAGAATTCTCTACAAATCTATTTCCCACAGCAAGGATCCTCTGCTGGCAGGGAGGAGGGGCAGGGTTGATTCCCTTTTTCCCATTCTTTGAGTGTGGGATGCCCTGTGCTGTCCTTGCTGATCCTCCCTGTGTCTGTGGTTCCCATGGCGGGACAGATATTCCCGTGGTATTCCTGATTCCTCCTCAGCCCATGCCCATCAAATGTGGAGCCTCAAGGAGATGAGAGCGTGGTTTCCATGGAGGAAAGCATTCCTTGAAAGGCAGGGAACAGCTGCTGGAGCTGAGGGGAAACCAGGGCAGAGCCAGGGCTTTGCTGGGGATGAGCTCCTGGAGCCTCTCCTGCTCCGACACCTGAAGGAGAGTTTGGGGACCCAAGAGTTTTGGGACCCAAGGGTCTGATGTGATGGCAAAGTGACCACTTCCCAACATGGTTGTGATGCCTTAAGTTTCAGCTTTCATATTTCCAGTCTCTGTACTGCATTGGTGTGTGACTCTGAGCTCCATACAAAGTGTCAGCGAGTTCTCCTCCCAGCTCAGCCACACACAACAATCCTTTTCCAGCCCCAGAACCAAGGGCACCGCTGCAGCTCCAGCCCCAAAAAGTGCAAACAACAGAGAACTGAGGAGAGCAAACTGGGAGGGTGGGGCTGCACAACCTGGAGCTGGAATTGGACAATGAACCCCAATATGGAAATGGACCAAAACTTACAAAAGTGTGAAAACTCGTGACCCACCATCCATCTTGGCCATGGCCGGGCTCTTGCACTGCCCAAGGTGGATCCTGTGAAGGCCTTTTGATAAATCCCTGCTTTATTCCTTTAACTCTGCCCAGCCTCTGCTCCAGGCAGCCTCTCCAGGCATCAGTTGTGACTGTCATTCCTACCTGCAAAACTTTTTATAGTGTTTCATGAGGGTTTTTTCCCCCTAAACAAAACAATTCATGGTCTACTTGCCTAGCTCAGGTGTGATGTCGCACCAAAATACCCCAGAAGTTTGAGGAAAAAAATAATCAGTAATATTTCAACCTGCTCTTCAAAGATCTCTGAATCTTCTTACTCCCCTTGGATTGGATAATTCTGAATTTCATACAAGACTAATCTGGCCATCACCACGAGGATCAGGGGAAAAGCTCTTCTACAGAGGGGCTTTAGTTTTGGAAGGAAACACAGGCAGTTGTGAAAACTGGAAAAGGTCCATGCAGAGAGACAGATGCTTTCAATTCAGCTGCTCTGAATTTTTTATATTCTCCTTGCACTGCTTCAGGTGCCTGGATGGAGGCACTTTTCCCACTGGAGGTTTGGTGCCAGTGTGATAAGAACGTGAGGACTGATCATGTACACTTTCCTCATCCTTTATTTATAACCACTTAATTAAGTTATTATGGACTCTTCTTTTTTCTTACTGGCAGTGAGGCTGAAATTAATTTTCTTAGCCTTTCCTTTGTAGCCAGGATCTCTGACTTATCATTTTTCTGCTAAAACTGCTCTTTTTCAAAGGGCATTGTATTATCCACCAGAAATTCTGGGATGACCAGTTCAAAACCCACCCCAGGTAAAGCTTCACCAGTAACAAAGCTTCTTTTTTTAATTTATATTTAATTCCTGTGGCAATATCTCTGCTGCATTTCCTTGCTGCTTCTCTTTTACGCATTTCAAGACAGAAAAAAAAATGAGCCTCATTTTTTGTTTTTACTCTTTTTTTTCTTTGTGTGTCGCTTACCTGTTCTAAGCCTCCCTTTAAAACTTTTTCTCCCAACACCCTTTTCTTTTAATTATTGCCACTCTTGGGTCAAAAAATACAGGGTGAAGCCTCTGACAGAAGGTTGGCACCTCCTCTGCCAACAAAAACTGTCTTGGGAATGACAGAAACCCTTGGATTTGCTTCTTTGGACTCCTCTACCCACATGGAAAACCTCATCCAGCTGCTAAAGATGATAAAAAAAGAGAAACACCCGAGTTCTAAGAAAACAAACAGGAGAGTTGCCATTCACTACATACTTTAATGCCTCATTTATTCTGAACAGGACTCCTCATCGCTGCCAAGAAAGGCTTCCAGGTTTTAGGGCTAATATTTACAGGCTTTCTCCTTCCTTTACACAGTGTTTCTGTAAAAGCAAGGATTCCCTCTGGGTTTTCCAGATTTCTGCATCCATTTGCTCTCTGTTACCTCACTCCACCCACCCCGGTGTGGTTCTGTTTTCCTCTGTGCCCCAGCTGGGCTCAGATTAAGCCATCCATCAGTTTATGTTCTGTTTGGCAAAACCACCATGCTTCTTAAAATATTTGTTCAATACCACAGCGAGGGGAGGTTCATGATCCTCTGACCTGCTTTGTGAAATATTAATAAGAGAAATCACTTTGTAAGGGGTGAAAGCTTTTTTTTTTCACTCAGTGAGGTCTCCCAAGAACAGCAGAAAATAGAAATTTCGTCGCTCCCAAGCTGACAAACCCCAGCAACCAGCAGGGACCTTTTTTCCTGCAAAACATTCAGTATTCATCCACCTAGGAGCAAATAAAGAAATAACAAGTGTCTTGCAAACAGAGTGTTTAAAGCTTTCAAGTACAGAGGGCATAAAGCCAGTTCCCATTTCCTCATTTGGAAATTCTACCTTGGTTGGAAAGCCAGGATAAAACACCCCAGATTATCAAAAAAACAGGCACTCCTATTATTTAATTCCCTGTAATCTCAGCTTGTGTGTGTTCAGTTTATTTCTTCCACAATCTCTTTTTTTTATTTTCTCCTCAATTTTAAGTTCACAAATGGATTTTTACCTCTGCTGGTCTTGTGGATGTTAAATCCCTCAAGGTGATGCCACCATAACTTAACCTTGATTTTAAAAGCAGGATTGTTCTTAAAACTAATCTTGATCATTGTTTTCATTGAAAATATACAGATATTAATGAAAAACACACTTAATGCAAATATTTAACACTGTCAAATACTGGGAATGAGATGTTGATTAGACAGCAAATGTCTAAATATTTTTTTTTAATTCAAATATATTTGCTGAGTTTCTATAAATAATATTTGTTGGTAATAATTTTCTGATCAGTTCTGGAGTTTTCAAGAAAGCAGTTTAGAATTAGGAATGTTATGATTTTCAACAACCATTTTTGGATAAGCTCCTTTTGATTCAGGGTCTCATCTGGGATTTGTGCTGCTTGCCCAAGGGCTGCATCACTTTTGGTATCAGCAAATTGTTTAGGTTGGAAAAGAGCTCCAAGATCACATTCAGCCAATTGTCCTTGGTCTAGAGTGACATTGTCCTTGATCTAGAGTGTCCCTGACCCCAAAGCCACCCCAAAGCAGGGCCCTGGTGCAGGGACAGCAGGTGAATGTTTGAAGGTTCTCCACTGGTCTCAATTCTATCCATACACAGATCACAACTTTAATCCCACATTTGCCTGCTCTGCTGGCTCCCAGAGCATCCAAACCCCCTTTTCCACATGCTGCCAGCCCACCAGAATCTGGCAGCATCCTGCTGCTTCCCCTGGGTGCTGCTGGAGCCTCCTCTGGGGAGATGCACCCAAAAAACCCCGAGAATTCTCAGCAGAGAAGGAACAAACGGAAAGGTTTCCTCACAGCTCACTGTGTGCTTTGCAGGCTGATTGCCTTAATGGCACCCTCATGAAAAGTTCTTGCTGGGAAATGCTCTTTTCCTTCTCTTTTGGAATTCTCTGCATTAATAACTAGCAGCTCCTTTGGGGAGTTATTTGTAGGAAGTGTTGCTCTGATGTCCCTCCATGCCAGACAAGACAGAAAGTGCTCCACAGGTGTGTGCAGGGAGATTTTTTATTGTGCTTTAGAGAGAAGGAAAACCCAGAGAACCCCCTCCTCCCGCCAGAATTGCAGCAGTGCAATGAGTGACACTGGCTGTACCTGAGTGCAGGAAGGGAAATCTCCTCCCAAGGCTTTCAGGGTTCACCTGGAACATGGGAAAAGCTCTCTGACCTCTCTCCATCCTGCAAAAAACTTTGTTTTCCAGCACTGTCGGTCTGGCCACTCTCTTTAAGCACATATGAAGATAGAAATGAAAAATACGAGGTTTAGCTCATTATCTGGTGCCAGGAAAAGCCCATGGAAAGCAGACAGCAGTGGAATCCCTGAGGAGGGAAGGAAGGAAGGAGCGGGGCAGTGCTGGGAGCAGCCTGGATGAGGCTGCCAGGCAGTGGAGAGGGGAAAGTTTAATTTTAAATAGAGGGAGCACAACGTGGAATCACTTGGGAAAATAAGGAACTGCCAAAGAAGGAGCGAAAACATAAAATCACTTGGGAAAATAGGGAACTGCCAAAGAAGTAAGGCCTGGAGGAAAAGCTGCATCAGGCAGGGCTGGGGAGGTTCAAGGGTTCAGCCTCTGCACCTCTCACTGCATCTTCCCTGGGGGGGTCAGGTGAGAACAGCCTTTAAAAGGCCATCATTCATCCCTGGGAGGCATCAATCCTAATTCCTGTTTTCCAGGACCGTAATATATGTGTGTGTATATCTACATAAAACATTGGCTAAGGTTTGCAGACATAAATATAGCAAAAAGCCCCGGTGAAGCTGAGACACTCCAAATCTTTGCTCCCTTTCCCACCCCTCTGGCAGCCTGTGCTGGTTGCTCCTCTTTCCTTTTCCCTCAGGACACAAATGCTTTTAATTCCATCCTGGAAGAGGCCAAGATGCTTCCAACCTGTGTGCCTCCTCCTAGACACAGTCACACAGAACAAAGAGAAGGGAGAGCTTGATAATAATAAGTAATTATAATTATAATTAGCACATATTTAGTGCTTTTCATTTCCAAGGCACTGTACAAATATTAGCTAATGAATATTTGGTAAGCAAACATTCTGAGCTTCTGGAAGGATTATTATAAAGCATGAAGAAAATACTTTACAACATTTGGCTGACTTTTTCTCCCTGCTACATTTACAAGGTTATTATTTGCTACACCTGTAACTTAATCATGGCAAGACATTTTGTATTTGTTATTTTTATAGCATTTAAATACTGGTGTCTTTGATTAGACTTCAAGGATTTGGAGGGTGCAGAAATAAACTCTTTAAAGCACTTTTACAAAAAAAATAGTGTGAGTAGTGTGGACAAACATTGATTTTGTGGGGGCAAATATTTTGCCCACACTTTTCCCATTTATTTTAGTGGGAATATGACCAGCTTTGGGTCTGGACTGATCCTCCCATGTCGTACTTGTGCTTCCCTGAGGAATAACCCAATATCATCAATATCCCGATGTTTTGCCTCAGGTTGACACAAGGCTCTCCAATCAATCCCGTATTTGGCAGTTTTGGGCATGCTGAGCAGCCATTTAGGACAACAGCTTTGGTTAGAGGGCCCATCCCATGGCTGGATTTCTGGGATTCCCACTGGGAGGCTGCAAAAGAATGGAATGGGCCCACTCAAAGCAGATATTTGTAGAGACACCCCAGATCTTGGGGCAGATATTCTCTTTGGTCATGGATGGAATTGTTTGTGCTTCATGGTGTTGGTGATAAGAAGAAGAGGAGATGCACAGTGACTGCACCCAAACCTCTCAGAAGATCCAACAACTCTTTGAAGCTCAACCTCCAAGGGTTCTTTAAGCCAAGCCCCTCAGATTTAAATATTCTGCTGCGTGCAGCCAAGTTCTCCTAACAATTGGTCCCGTCTTTCCTCGTCTTTGAAGTTTGGATTCATTACCTCGTGCAAATTCTCTTTTGCAGCACAATCCCACACCAGTGATTCCTGTCTGGTTTGTACCCACGGTGCCTTTGTGAAGCTCACACACTCTTATCTCCTCGTAATCAATTTCCTGCTGCCCAAATATCCCCACTTTTGGCACCTGCATCGCAAGCTTTCCTCACATGAAGGGATTTGAGTATTCAGCTCTCTCTCTGTTTCTCCCCTCACCTTGTCTGCTCCAGTTTGTGCTTTCAGCAGCAGCTGGCCACTGGATGTATCTTGCTCCCCAAATTCTGCAGATCCCATGTGATCTCTGTATTAGTTTCTCTTCCAATTGCTTCTGCCTCGCTCTCCTTGCACAGTATGCACTCAGCACCTGCTTCTGCCACTGCCTCTGAAGGCAGAAGTGATTTCTCCTGCCAATTTTCCACTTTCCTCTCCTCTCAGGGCTTGATCTTGTTGTGTGCTTTAAAGTCAGTAATAATACAGTGCGTGGGACATGTTACTGAACTGGGGATGAAACGAGGAACACGGAGAGAGCGGCCAAAATATTTAATAACTCAAAATATTTAATAACTGTTACACACTGTGATATGGACTGGGCTTGGCAGCCCAGGGAAATCCACACTGCTGGAAACAACACCCAGCTCTGCCAAGGGGCAATCCAGGCCCCAGGCACCAGCCCAGGCAGAGAGGGATTGGGTGTGGAACCAAGCACAGAGGTGCAGCTGGTTTTGGGACTTTTCATAATTATTTCTGCTTGGCCAGGGGTTTAGTTATTGGCAATCACCACTCCACAGAAAATTAATTTTCTACATATTTTTAATAGGAAACCTGTTCTAAGTTGCAGGGATGTTTGATATTTTAGAAAATTCAATGTCTTGCATCTTTGCTTCCCATCTCACAGGGGTTTGACACATTTGGAGTGTACAGCTGAAATATTTTAACTCCTTTTTAGAGTGGAAACTTTTCAGGCTGGGACAGCTCTACTCCTCATGGGGAAAATCAAGAATACATTGGCATTTATGTTATTTGGTAGCAATATGTAGGTTTAGAGTAGATTTTAAAGGAATCCTTCCCTGGGAGGGTGGGCAGGCCCTGGCACAGGGTGCCCAGAGCAGCTGTGGCTGCCCCTGGATCCCTGGAGGGGTCCAAGACCAGGTTGGAGCACCCTGGGGCAGTGGCAGGGGTGGAATGGAATGAGTTTTAAGGTCCGTTCCAACCCAAACCATTCTGGAGTTTGATATTGTGTGGAGACAAGGCACACATAGGATGGAAACTGATTTTCTCTCTGGCTTGACTTTACATTTAAGGTTTACCTCATAGAAAAATTAGTTTATTCAGTGCCTGGCATAGCGAATCCCCAGTTTGATGTAAAAGCTTTCAGGCTCTACATTGCTACAAATAATCTGTCACAAACAACCAAACACTTTATTTTCTATAGGGATAGGATGAATGCAAGCAAAAAAAGGTAGGTAACCAAAAACCAGAGTGAAAAATCAAACCTAAGTGGTGTGTGTGTTCGTGGCTGTTTTAACACATACATTAATATTTCCCAAAATTGTCTTTTCTCTGGATGTCACCAATGTCCACATAATGCAAAAAGGCCAACTGAAATCAAAGCAGGGATCATCCTTGCAGTGTTTCCAGGCGAAGGGAATAGAAAGCACTGTGAGTGCTTAATCAAAAGCGAATTTTCTGAGTGACTTTTGGAGGTCTTGAGGAGCTTTGCAAGTTCCCAGCTTCTGAGAACTCCGTGTCTGCATCTTCACTCCCCACCCACCAGCACAGCTCTGGGTGATGACAGTCTGCTGCAGGATCCTGAGACAAGGCAAGGAAAGGATTTCTGCTCCGAGGTTTTGGGAGTGGGAATCCAGGGAGAGTCACACACGGCACACAGATTTCATTCCTTCTGCCAGGAGCCGGGGTCAGGTTCAGCCTGCAGCCTTTCAAAAACCTGACAAAAAGGCAAACTTGATTCTTGAACCTGCTGAAAAAGTCCCAAACTGTTTAGATGGTGGGGATCATCAGGCTGCTGCTCAGCAGGGAGCTCTGATTCATCAGCATCAGGGTTTCCCCTCAGCTTTCTGCCTACTTCTTCTACTTAGCTTGGCAGGGACATTGTCAGAGAATAAAAGGCTTCTTCCTCGTGTCAAAGGGCTGGCATTCATCAAAATGATAATACTTTTTACCTAGAGCACCTTTTAGATGAGGTTCATGAAGCCTGTAAAGATGATGATAAAGAGAAAAATGTTGCAGGATTTTTTATTGTATTTTTGGCACTAAAACTGCTACTACATGAAATGGGAGATTTTTCTTTCATAAGTTTCCTTAGGCTTTAACTTTATAAATATTTCTTGGTTAAGTCAGTGGACTGCTTTTCACACAAAGCCTAATCCAAAGCTTGCTAAGGTCAACAGAAAGCTGCTTATTAATTTCAGCAGACTTTTGAATCAAGCTCCAAGTGCAAAACTTGCTCCCCGAATAAAAAAAAAAAGTTTTTGGAACGCAAAAGAAAAATTCACACCTTCTAGGATCAAGCACTTCGTTATGAGGATAGTTTAAATTCCAGTAAATCTTCTGGGAATTTTTCTATTGGTTTTGGAAAGGTGGTGTGTCCTGTCTGAAATATTGAGAGTGCTCTCTGAGCAGTGCTGGGCACCTCCCCCTTCAGGGAAAATGGGAAATGTGTGACACCCTAGAAAGGGGAATTCCCAACCCTCCATGCTGGAGTGATTCATTGTAGGAAGAGCAGAGAGTGAAGTTTAGGCACAATTTAGGCACAGCTTAACTTGTTCCACTGTCTGGAAGCAGCCACCAGAAAGGGCAGAAGAAATTTTGGATGGTGGTGGTGGCAGCAAGACCCAGCAGTGCTCAAACCAAGCTGCTGGCCTGCTCTGGAGAGTGATCCTGAATTTCCTCACAGGGAGCAGCGAGGGCTTGCTGGAAAGTTGCCCTGGAAGGTGCCAGGGCCAGGAGATGTGGTGGGAGGGGCTGGGGCTGCACCCCAGCTCACGGGTTTGGGGCCTGAGAACAGGACAGGAGATTTTCATGCAGTGTCCTGGTCAGGTGCATTCCAGGCCGATTTAGGGAAAACTGGAGAGCTTCTGGTTGGGCTCAGTTATTCATATTTTTCAGTGGCAAGCATGTAAACGTTGCTCCAGGAAAGCCCAGCCTAAAAAATCATAGATTTATAGGAAAGCTTTGAGAAAGGGGGGAAAGTGACATGCAGGAAAGATGAATTCTTCCAATATTTTTTCCTGGTGTTAATTTCTCAGCATCAGGGAGAAAGCTCATGGAATATCTCTGCCCCTTGGTTAGCACCAAACTGGGCAGGGCTGGTTGAGTCCTCTCCATTGGCCAAGAGCAGCAACAGCAAGAGAAATGAGGGGCTTTCAGGGATTCCTCCCCCTCCTGTGCCCCCAGATCAGCTATTCTTGGTGCAACCCAACACATCCCACCCTTCCATCCACTCTTCCTCCTTGCATGGCCAAGACAATGAGAACCTGGACTTTCTAAACGAGCTGAGGTTTCAATGAGGGTTTAGAGGGCAGCAAAACCTTTCATGGGCAAATGTCTCATTTGCATTTTCTAAGTTCACCTCGGAACCTTGGATATCTGCTCTCTGCAGGCCAAAGCCACAAAGGAGAGCAGGAGGTCACTGGATGCCAAAATGCACAGAATTGTCAATTATCCAACTGTGACTCACAAGTTTGGTGTCCACACAAGCCCTTGAATCACTCTCCCTGGGTGTACTGTAAATATAATTCCCCATGAAGCTGGTGGTTAAGTTTGTAAGCCCCAGGGAGGCTGGAATGAGATGATCTTTAAGGTCCCTTCCAGCCCAAACCATTCCATGATTCCATAGTCCCCACAGCTACTGGGATTCAGTCCTGACCCACTCCACTCTAAATGGCACAACCTTGCAGGGACAATATTAGGAAACCTGATTTAAACACCCATTAGCTTAAACTTCCTTAAATATAGAGCTGTTTGCTTTTAATTAGCTCTCTGTATGCCTGCCCACATTTGCAAAGACACAGAGGGCAGTGTCTGCTGAGGTTTTGAAAAATGGCATGAAAATAAAGAATAAAAGACACAATTGGTCCCATTAAAGATGGATCTCTACCCCCAGCTCCTGCCTGTGAGCTCCCCAAGCTCTCCCAGGCTGTGTGGGGAAGGGATGTGCTCTGAAAGTGAGGATTTCCAGGGAATATGTCCTTACCAGCAGAAGGAACAAGTTCATCCTTCCCAAAGACAGAGGAATTGCTTCTCAGCAGAGGATGGAGGACACTAAAGGAACACGAATAAATAACACCAGAGGAACCACAGCTGGAGTGTGCAGAGCTCTCTTCCTTGAAAAACACCTGGGGAATCCAGGAGTTGACGAGCATAAAGCTGGTCTGAAGTTTATCCTGTAGTTTATCCCCCAAACCTTGTCCTCCAGAGGGAAAAAGCTGTGATGGAATTACCTGGATGAGCTCCTTGATCTTTCTTGGCTTCCTTCAGCACAGCCTTGAGAACCTTGGCTAAGATTGCCAAGGGAGCAGCATAAGAGAGGGCTCAGCTTCTCCAAGGGGATGGATATCTGCATTTCCCTCGCTTCTAAATCACTCAGGAAAGCCAAATTATCTGCTCTGTCACGTATCTCCCAGTCTCCATGAGGGGATATTCACACAAAAATATTTTAAAATACAATTTTTCAGTCACTTTCTTTAATACAGCTTAGAACTACAAATATTTATTGCTTCACTCACTCCACTCAGCGTCTGACATTTCTCCTTCAGTTTTGTTTCTCTGACTTTCCTGCTTCTCCCAACCCAGCCTGTCACTGGGCAGCCAGTGAAAATCATGGGATAAAGTGAAATAAAGTGAAATAAAGTGAAATGCAGTGCTGCTGTTTGGGGAAGGAAGCCTAAAAGCTTTCCAAGCCCAGCAGCCCGGTGCCTCAGCGGATGAACGCTGGCATTTGGCACTTTGTAATGGGTTAGGAGCCTTGAAATTTATTGTAAACTTAATGCAGCTTTGCAGCCTATCTTCAAAACATTTACACAGCCACTAAAAGATGATGGATATTTTCAGAGCATTCCTCTTCCCCAGCAGTTCCTGTTGCTGTTACCCCACACGAGCAGCAGTGATTCGAAATGTGTTATTGATGTATCTTTGAAGATTTGTTATCTGATCCCTCATGTTTATTGCTGTTATGCAACTGGCTCCTAAGTGTCCTCTTCTGTGAGGCAGGGGTGAGGAGATAGGATCGGGGTGAGTGTTATTTGTGTTTGTGGTGCTGTGGTGGAAGAGGCAGCAGCCCAGCAGGGCTCCATTGATTTAGATCCCAGACAAAGGCTCCGGATAACAGAGTAGCTGCTCTTTACATTTTACTTTTTAAATAAAACAGGGAAACAAGAGCAGGAAGAAAGCGATACAGGAGATAAACAAGCAGCAGAGAATGAAGCTGGGGAGAGATAGATGTGTGTCTGCACCTGTGCAGATAATGAGAGCCATACTTTGCATTTAATGGCAGGCTCTCAATTGACTCCTCTGTGATGGAAGGTTGGAGAGGTGAATGGAGAGTGACATGATTAGATACCAGTGCAGAAATCCAGCTTGGGAAGCTGGGCAGAGTTATAGGAAGGTCGACTCTTTTATGACTATTGGATCCTGGATGTTTTGCTACTCCACACCCTCAATCTGATCTCACCCAAAATGTGTTTTATGGATTGCGTGGCTCAGGCATCTCCCTCTTTGCCTGCACTCTGGCCTTATTTATTCCCTCTAAAGCCAAGAGCCGCATCAAAGTCCCAGTGAAAGCACAACGGATTTGGTGTTAATGGTGATTTTAGCAGAGGCCCGGGGTGTTTCCCCAGCCCAGCTGAGGTGAGCAGGGTTAGCTCTGCAGGGACCCTGCCGGCTCCTAAAGGATAACAGAGTGTGAATGGAACAGGATCTTCTCATCCCAGAATGAGCTGGCGAGAGCAGTGAGAAGGAGAACCTCCTGAAATGCTCAGAGAGACCAGCCAGAGCAGAGGATGCTGCCTTTGGATGGGAGAATCACTTAAATCCTCCTTCAGCAAGGGAACTCCACGGGAGAGTGGCATGGTTTTACAAAGCCAACAGATGCAGCTGATCTGTCCTGATTTCCTTACCCATTCTGGAGAGTTCTTCACGCCTCCAACCTTTCAGCTCTTGACAATTTGCTCAGTAGTTCTCAATTCAGGTTATTTTCAACACTCAGGGCAGATGCAACAGCAGCTTTCAGCACCCTGAGCTGTTGGAGATGCTCACTGGAGCAGTTCAGCACTGGCCCAACCTATCAACAACCCAGTGCTGGAAATCAGACAAATTCCAGATTTAACAAAAGCACTTCTGTGCCTCGTCTGCACCTGCAAATGTGGTGAGCACAGGACATGCTCAGCTTTCACAGGGAGCTGTGCTCAGCAGGGAAATAAATGTTTTAATCCCCATCCCTGGCAGTGTCCAAGGCCAGGCTGGACAGGGCCTGGGACAGTGGAAGGTGTCTCTGCCCATGGCAGGAACAAAATGTTTTTCAATGTCCCTTCTAACCCAAACCATTTTATGATTCTAAGATCCTCTTCTGTTGGGAATATCTGTTGTATTTATGTGTAGAAATGCACTGTCATGTTTTGCAACACTCTGTGCAGTGCAGCCCACAGTAAGATTCCTTGGAGCTCTCCCTCAGGCCTTCCACAGAATGCAGCCCTTCTCCTTGCTGTAGGTTTCTATTTTTATTAGCATTTCAAAGCATGGGCATTACAAATCTCAGACATCCCAAAACGTTGCTGTTGCCTTTAGGTTCCCAGGCATAGATTAATCATGCCTATATATAACCTGAATTATATCTGGGTAGGATAGATATATTTATATACATATAAAGGTGTATCTGACAACGCTCTGTGTTAAAATTAAAAAGCCCTTCATTTTGTGATTCCTTAGAATCACAGAACCTCAGAAGAGTTTGGGTTGGGAGGGGACCTTAAAGCCCACCCAGTGCCACCCCTGCCATGGCAGGGACACCTCCCACTGTCCCAGGCTGCTCCCAGCCCCAGTGTCCAGCCTGGCCTTGGGCACTGCCAGGGATCCAGGGGCAGCCACAGCTGCTCTGGGCACCTGTGCCAGGGCCTGCCCACCCTCACAGGGAGGAATTTTTTTCCCAATATCTCATCTAAATCTATTTTCTGTCAATTTGAACCCATTCCCCCTTGTCCTATCACTCCAGATCTTGATGAAGACTCTTCTCCAGCTTCCTAGTAGCTCCCTTTCAAATCCTGGAATGCTGCCATTCCTTCCTTTATTATGTTTTGTCATTCCTTCTTTTATACAGTCACATCTTTAGAACCGATACCAAGCATCTCCAACCTCTGGGCATTTTTATTCTGTTTACTCCCAATAGGTGACATTTGAATTTTGGCTTTCATTGCGGCCCATTCTCCTCTCAGAGCTGCCAGGGCTCATGGCTGAGCTGCACAGGGCACGATGCTCCACCAACACCCCAGAGCTGTCAGGACACATTGGATTTCACAGAAAATCACTTTTCAGGCAGAGCAATCACATCCTCAGCCTTTGGGATACTTGGAATTTAATTCAGGAAGGGCCACAACCACGTGCCTAATAAATACATTTATGCTGGAGATTACTACCACAAGGTGATACATTAAAATAATAATCACCCAAGAAATTAAAATTCAGTCTGGTTCTATATATTTGCAGGGTGGAATCTATAAGCTTGTATGCAGATCTGTTTGTGCATAAATTCTGTCCCAAATTAGATCTGATTTTCAGCACATCTTTACCATTCCTGCGCTATTTTTAGCTCTCTGGGTGTTGTAGTAATAGAGATGCATTTAAAATATGATGTTAAAAACTGAAATTATGCCTTAGCCACCATCTAAGTTCATCGTTTTTTTCTAATTGCTTTGAATTTTAGAAAAATATTTAATGTTCAGTGGTGGAGCAGATGGAGCTGTGAACACTTTGCTTCACAATAATACACTTTAGTTCTGGCTGATGCTGGTGCTTTGTTTCTTTGTTGTCTCATTAAATAAATCTCAGGCTGGAAAAACAAGAACTTTACTATTTTCCAAGAATTTCAGGCTCTGAGGCAGACTAAGCACTATTCAGGGACAGGTGTAGAGGAATTATTTGACAATCTGGGATTATTCTGCAGTGCTGTTTTAAGGAATAACACCTGACATTAGCCAGGGGTTTGAAATTCAGTCACCTAAAAAATAGGTTTTCCATTTGGTCTTATTTTTCTTGTTGGTGAGTTTTGCTAAAACAGAGAGTTTTGCTAATTATGTATTAAATCTGGTAAAATTTACCAAGAAAAGACAGTTAAGTTCACTTAACTTGATTTTTATTTCAAATAACAGTGGCTGTGGTTATTTTACCTTAATGTGATGACCTGGGCAACTTTTAACCTCTTTTGCAAGTAATCTGGTAATTCCTATGGTACCTACTGGGCCTCAACATGTCTGAATCCATGAAATTCAAATTAAAAAAAAATATTCATAGGACGCCATAAAATACACCAGAACACTTTTTATCATAAGCCACTGATCTATGGCAGAGAACTTTGTGTGTTTATTTGAAACTCCTCACCAATTATGAACTTCTGCCACAAATTCCTGCCAGGAGCTCTGTGGAGACACGAGACAGAGCTTTTCATCTACCAACTGGATGAGTTTCTCCATCCCATTACATGGATTTCAGAAATAAGGGAAACATTTCCAAGTGTGAGGTTCAGTTTTAGGGATAAAAGCACTGATTACCCACCAGATGGGCACTGGTTTGGTTTTACATTGGGAAGAAAACCTGTGGATAAATTTACTTTTGTTTCTCCCAGTAGAAACTTTGGGCTGTTTAATTAAAGGCCTCATTGCCCCATCATTAAATTCAAAGAAGCAGATCTAATGCAAGCACTTAAATGTAATGTCACTTATTAGTCTTTAATGACGAGAAACATCCTTTCTCCAAAGAACAGCTGTAGGAATAGTGCCCATGTCACCCACAAAATTATAGATTATGGAGAGCATTAGTGTGCATTTAATGGCTGTGAAAATATTCCTTTCTGCAAAGGGCTGTGTTCCTCCTTGTTCAGCTTCACTCGTGAGGGAGGTTAATTAAAGCCAGAACATCACAAATTCTGTAGCACTCCAGGTCATTCATCTGTACCAAAGTGGAACAGAATTCTGCAAAATCTCCCTGACAGGGGTGACATCAAACTGTCTGCTCCACTGCCTGGGAGAGATCCCTGGGCTGGGAACTCTGCTCAGGCTGTCAGCATCCAGCAGCCACCAAATCTCCCACTGAACACGAGATTTGGCAAACCTTTCACAGATTATTCTCTGTCAATATACCTATATATGTCAATGGAGATATAGAAAGTGTTTCTGTGCTGCTGGGGGTGGAAAAGAACTGTGAGATGGCCAAGTAACCACAATTTGGAGATTTTTGGGGCCCTCCAGGTGGGTGGCAAAACATCCCAGAGGTCAGAGAATCAAGGAAGAGCTGGGCTGGCCAAGGGATGGGGAAAGCCAAGGGAAATGCAGCAACTTCCTTTCCTGGGTTATTTTTTGAATATGGCCACATATTCAAATATTTTTGAATATTTTTCAAATATGGCCACAAACCAAAAGCAATTTGTCATTCACGGTGCCTTGTGAAGAGCTTTGAGGTTTATGAATGGAAAATATTAAATAAAGCTAAATAATACATATTTTAATATGGATATATACTTAGACAATATGGAAATGAGGTGGGAGAGTAGAAAATGTGACAGCTGAGTAGATAAACACAGACTTGTGTTTTCATTGACAAAGACCTCTGGTATATAAATGCTAATTTTTGCCTCCGTTTTAAGGCTGTGAATTCCAAAGAGAGATTTCAGCAGTCTGATGGATTATCCAGGTGTCTGTTGCTGAACCCAGTCCTTAATGGGCTGTGTCAAGTGTTTCCAGAGACAGCTGCACATCCCAGAGCTGCCCAGCTCACCTGAGGTGCCAAGTGGCACCAATCAGGGCATTCCCAGTCAGCACTGGGCACGCTCCCCAGCACACCAGGATTTGACAAGCCAGGATTTCTTTATCACAGCTGAGCAAATCTGTTTTCCTCCATGACATTGTTGCATGAACATATTATAAGTTTTTCTGCATGCAGGCCTGCAGAAAAAATATTCTTATGAGAAAGCGTTTTTACTTTGTACAAGTTTTTATGAACAAATCTTCAAGCTGTGTTTCAAGAACAGATAGGTTTCTCTGCTCTGTCTCTCAATAATAAAAAATGAGAGTTTTCTTCCTTTTAACCTATGAGGCAAAAAGTTATTATCTCTGATTATGTAAGCTATTCTAGCATTCCTTAGAGCTTAAAGCAACAGCTTCAAATGCTCCAAACTGAGCAGATAATAACCCAATTCTTTGAATTATGGAGTCATGTTAATAAATAATATTTAACCTTCTGATATTATTGTCAAAAGTCCCTTGTCAATGCACGAACCACAACAATACGACATCTCCATCAAAACCTGGGATTGAAACCATTCTTATTTTATTTACCTCCATAAAAGCTTGCCTTGAGTGGAGCCACCCTGTAAAGGCTGAATTATTTCCTAAAGCAGCTGTATCCTACTGAAGTAGCACATCGAGGTGTTTCCAGCTTCTTGTAGCTCATTCCTTTCTGTTCTTTTCTTACCTGCAGCTTTTCTTAAATCACTGCTGGGCAAAAAGGGCCTGAGACAAAAGCTTTAGGCATGGATGGAGCAGGGGTGGAACATTTCCTCTTCCCCCTGGGTGATGCTGGGATCCTGCTCTCCTCATCCTCACCCTGCTCAGGCACAACCTGTCACACACAGGGACAGAGTGCAGGACACTCAGAGGGGACATTTATGCCTCACATCAAATGTGACAGAAGCATTGCAGCTCTTTGTCAGTGCAAGATCCTCTTTTCCCTTTTTTTTTCCCCCATCCCTAAATTTTCCCCATCTCTTTTATTAAAATTGGATTTTATTTACGTCTTTGTGTGTCTCGTACCTTAAGTGAACAGTGAAAGGCACAAAGTTGTCAGGCAGGATATGAGACACTGAAATAAATTGTTTTCTTAGGGAAAAACCCACAGAGCCAGCCTCCCTGGAATTCCTCCTTCCTTAGGCAGCTGTGATGGATGAAGAGGAATGGATGCCAGTCATTATTTGCCTGTTGAATGCTTCACTAAAGTGAGGCAGGAAGAGCAGGGCTTTGCTCCTGAATGAAGGAAATCCCCACTTTTCTGGATGTTTTCTTACAACCTGTGCAGCTGCCCCACTCCTGCAGAACTGGTGCTTGGCTCTTCCCAGGGATCCCTGCCTGGGAATCCCAGGAATTGATGACATAATTAATTGGAAAAAATCCAGTTGTTCAAAATGGATTTGGCTGCTCCAAAACCCCTCTCAGTGAGGCTGCTCAGACCCCAAACTCTCCCTCTGCCCTGCAGACTCAGCCCTCAGGCTCTGGGAAGAACCTCAGGGGCTGCAATAATGCCGCTGATCACCTTTCTCTTTTCAGGGCTTTCGGTTCCGTGCTGTAAAATTAAAAGGAGCTTTTCAACATCTGCTCGTAAAAAGCCCACTGGGTCTGTTCTGGCTTCTGAAGGAGTGTGACTGAAGGCTTATTTTTCCACTCTGTTACATCTCTCCCTCTCTAAAACCTCTTCCCCCCAATTTCTCATTTTTGTCTCATCCTTACTCTGCTTTACTCATCTTTAAAATTCATTTTGTATAAGCCTTTCTGCCAGTCCCCACTCTGGATTTTTGCCTTGTGCCTGATCCCTCAATAACTTCTTGGGTTATGAGAGTTTTCTTTGCTCATCTGTTGGCTTTTAATTGTGGATTCAGAGAGAGTCATAATGAGGTGCTGCCTCTGAACTACCCAGTGGTGAGTTCATCAGCTGCTTTCCTGATGTCCTGGAGGGTGTTTGCATTCAGCATTTTCCACGTTGTAAAACTCAGCCCTGGTTAATAGGAAAATTGTGTCTTGAGTTGTAGAGCTGCTAATGGAAATGGCATCGCTTGCCACGAGATATTCTAATTTATGACTCTCTTTAAAGAACATACTTGCCAATTAGTGTCTTTATTAGAATACTTACTTTTATCATTTGAAAATATGGCTCTTAATTGGGACCAGCTTTGCCTAGGGGAGAAACAATTGTTAATAAATAAATGAATAAACCAAGGATCTCCATCAGTACCCGTGGAGGGAACCAGTTCATCCCATACAGACACCCTTACAGATCACATTACTGATTATTCTTAAACTCCTTCAATTATTGAGAAAGACAATTTCATCTAACTTTATATTGTCTTCCTGGGAAAAATATAGGCAGGATATTGGAATCTGCTTGTTTATTAAAGCAAGTAGCTCATTAGGCATAATTAAGACCAAAGAAACGAGCATTAAATTTTTATACCACACCATCAGCCCAATAGCTCTAGGAAAGGCAAAAGCACCAGAGCTGCTCCATTAGTAAATTGATCAGGTCAGTGTAATTAAGGTGCCAATTTTGTTAGAATCTGAACAGAAGATGAGGATTGTTTAGTTGTTTTTTCACTTCAAAAATGTAGTAGAGAAACTGTTTAAGAAATAGGATTTAACAGGACTGAAAACCCCACTGCTGAGTGAAGGGACAGATCTGAGCCAGAACGTGGCTCGGGGTGGTAAACTGGGGACATCACAGTGTCCTGTGCTTGTCACATCTCTGTCATTGTGACTCCTTCTCCAAAGCATGGTGACAAGCCAGGGCAGGGGACTTACAGCAAAATAAAGATGATAAGTGAGGGACTGTCCTGATCTGCACTGGGACAGCCTCACCTCGAGTCCTGGGAGCAGCTCTGGGCACCCCAAAAAAGCCCTAAAGGAAGTGTCCAGAGGAGGGGCACGGCGCTCAGCCACAAACACCTGCTTGCCTGACACCCAAAGCCGAGCTGTTTGGAAATAAAGAAACAAATACAAGCGGGCAAATTAGGTTAGCAGTCAAAGGCACCGAAGCAGCAGCGCTGTTTTCCGAGCACGGGGCATTGTGCCTCCCAAATTATCTCCCAGTCCCACCTGCTCTCAGATCTTTATGGCCCGGCCATCCTCTCTCCTCTGATTGCTCCACAGAAAAGAAACAGATGGGGCTGAGAAAAATCCAAACGAATAAATGGGGTAGAAAGTGCCTCCAGCCTTTCTGAGCAGCATCAGGGCAGCGTTTCTCTTTTCAAGGATTTTCCTTTTTTTTTTTTTTTTTTTCCCCCCTGTTTGAAAAATAAACCTGCTGGAACAGGAGATGTGAGCAGGTTTAATTCCCAGCTCCAGGAAAACACACACAAATATGCTTCAGATGCTTTTGGGCAGAGGCTCAGCTCCCTTCCACGGGCTTTGCTGCTGCTTTTAATCTGCTAATTGCCTGATCAATATTGCTATTTGAAACTTATATGAAAATGTGGGGAACTTTCTCCACGTAGGGAATGTATGGATCCTTTTGCTGTGCTGCAGGACTCCAGCAGCAGTAATTTCAGTAATTAGGCTGCTTTTCAAATAAAGGCCAGTTCCATGGATACAGGACTAAGATAAATTATGCCCAGGATAAGTTTATATTTTGCTGCATGCACTTGCCCTTTCTGTGCTCATGTAAGGAAAGCCTGAATAAACATCTTTTCTCCTCCTCCTCCCACCCCATGACAGATCTGCATCCTCTCTAAAGCTCTTCCCTTTCCTAAGCACTCCATCCCCTCCATCAGAGGTGACCTTACTTTTGTCCTTTAGAAATTATCCTTTTCTTGTCAATGCTTTTTTTTTTCATTTGTGGATTAGTTTTATGGAATGAAATTAGGTAAAAAAGCAGAGGAAAAAATCATGATTTTTCCAGTGAATGTAATCCCCCAAAAAGCAGGATATGAATGAAAGCAAGCAATATCAAGAAAAGAATGCCCTTGAATTTATTTTTTAGCCTTTTCAGTTATTTTAGATCATCTTATTAGAGCTTATTCTAATAATTTCTTGTCAATGTCAAGAAAGAGAATATAGAAAAATGCAAGATTTATTTATGATATAATTATGTGGCTATCTCAAAAAAGCACCATCACTGCCAGATATATGCAGCTTATCAGCAGGAATTTGAGCAGGGAAATTGAATATTTTTATATTTTTTGCGGACCTGGGTGCCAGCAGAGCCCACGTCATCGACTTTAGGCTTGCCAATGCCATGGCTGAACTTGGGCAACAAAATCTGGGTCACTCCAAGCATGGAAGCTGTGCCAGGATCAGCTCCATGAGGGACACAAGGAGGGGCAGGCAGGGAGCTGAAGTTTTTCCCACTGCCCCTCATCTGGGGTCAGCAGCTGTGACAGGGAAAAAATCCCAGAGATCTTGTGAGGAACGAGCCACAAAATCTCTGTGTTGGTGTCAGCAGAGCCCCTGTGCTTGTCCTGTGGGCAAAGGGACAGGGCAGGGACAGGGCTGGGAGCAGCCTGGGATGGTGGAAGGTGGCACTGAGATAGTGGAAGGTGGCACTGGGATAGTGGAAGGTGGCACTGAGATAGTGGAAGGTGGCACTGGGATAGTGGAAGGTGGCACTGAGATAGTGGAAGGTGGCACTGGGATAGTGGAAGGTGGCACTGAGATAGTGGAAGGTGGCACTGGGATAGTGGAAGGTGGCACTGAGATAGTGGAAGGTGGCACTGGGATAGTGGAAGGTGGCACTGAGATAGTGGAAGGTGGCACTGGGATAGTGGAAGGTGGCACTGAGATAGTGGAAGGTGGCACTGGGATAGTGGAAGGTGGCACTGAGATAGTGGAAGGTGGCACTGGGATAGTGGAAGGTGGCACTGAGATAGTGGAAGGTGGCACTGGGATAGTGGAAGGTGGCACTGAGATAGTGGAAGGTGGCACTGGGATAGTGGAAGGTGGCACTGAGATAGTGGAAGGTGGCACTGGGATAGTGGAAGGTGGCACTGAGATAGTGGAAGGTGGCACTGGGATAGTGGAAGGTGGCACTGAGATAGTGGAAGGTGGCACTGGGATAGTGGAAGGTGGCACTGAGATAGTGGAAGGTGGCACTGGGATAGTGGAAGGTGGCACTGAGATAGTGGAAGGTGGCACTGGGATAGTGGAAGGTGGCACTGAGATAGTGGAAGGTGGCACTGGGATAGTGGAAGGTGGCACTGAGATAGTGGAAGGTGGCACTGGGATAGTGGAAGGTGGCACTGAGATAGTGGAAGGTGGCACTGGGATAGTGGAAGGTGGCACTGAGATAGTGGAAGGTGGCACTGGGATAGTGGAAGGTGGCACTGAGATAGTGGAAGGTGGCACTGGGATAGTGGAAGGTGGCACTGAGATAGTGGAAGGTGGCACTGGGATAGTGGAAGGTGGCACTGAGATAGTGGAAGGTGGCACTGGGATAGTGGAAGGTGGCACTGAGATAGTGGAAGGTGGCACTGGGATAGTGGAAGGTGGCACTGAGATAGTGGAAGGTGGCACTGGGATAGTGGAAGGTGGCACTGAGATAGTGGAAGGTGGCACTGGGATGGTGGAAGGTGCCACTGGGTGGTCCTGAAGGTCCAGCCCAGCCCATCCTGTGAGGGTGTGGTTGTTCCTGAGGAGCTGTCACACACTCCTGGCGGGTGGAAGTTGTGCTCACATGGAGATGTTTGGCTCTGTGAAAAACACGGTTCGCTTTCCTGGTGAAATGTAAAAGTTTAATAAAGGACAACAGGAGACAGGGACAGGAAAGCAAAGGTTACAGCCAGGTGTGGCTTGGCACTCAGCCGGGAGCACACCTGCTGGTTTGGGAAACACCATTTTCATACCATTTCCATTGCATCAGCCTGTTGCATATTTAAACTTTTCTTAAAATTAGTTTACATGTTCCAAGAATGGTTTAGCATGGCCTTTCTTCAGGTCTGCCTTTTTAGAGCACGAGCATTTCTTGGCTGTGGTTTCAGTCCATTTCATCATCACCTCCAGGTCTTGGGTCTGGGTCCACATTGTGTTCAGATGGTGAGTGCTGATAGCTGGCACATCAATTACAGGGTTTTCATCATATGTTCCTGGGATATTATCCCAACCAAGCAGGCATTTTAACACAGGCATATCTAAATCAGCTACTTCTAAGTTTTATTTAACAACAGAAATAAAATCCATACAGAATCCATTCTAATATTTGTGAGAAGCCAATGCTATAATATCCATCTGCTCCGTGGTGCTGCTCCCAAGCTGAGCCCAAAGCAAACCCAAACCCCTCCTGCTTGTCACCAAGGAGGCAAATTGTCATCACAGACAGTCACCTGTGCTGGGAAAGTTTCACTCAAAAATCAGGGAGATACTCACCTGGAGGTTCAGCTGAATATTCAGCGGCAATCAGCGCTGGTGACAAAATTCCAGATGCAGATCTGCCCGGAGAGAAAAAAAAAAATCCCAGTTTCCTGGGAATTGGGTGAAACCCAGCCCTGTCTCTGTCTCTGCAGGCTCCTTGCTGTCCCTGCTGCTGCTTTGCATTTATTGTGACACATTCCATCCCTTCTGCTGACCCAAACATTCCAGAGCTAAGGCAGCTGAACTTTTCAGTTCAATTTGTTCCCATGTTCATGTGCTTTTTTTTGGTAAATATAATTTAACACAAACCACATATATACATATAATTTAATATATACAAACCACATTTATACATATAATTTAATACAAACCACATTCATAAATACAATTTAGAACAAACCACAACAATCCTTGATAGAGACACTCATGGACTTTGTTTTCAAAATCTGTTTTCTACACTTGTTTGTAATCCTTGTTGCTTTATATTTTCCATAAAATATCAGATTTCAGTGAGAGAAAACAGTGGTTATGAGGGTGTCTGACCACAGTGTGTGACCACAGATGCAGTACAGATGAATGCATAAGGGTGTCAGTCTAATGAGCCACATTTCCCAAAGTCCCATTAATTTCAAAATATGGCAAATATTTCCTTGTATTGCAGATCTTTATATCTGATTTTTTTTTGTTGTTTTCTATTTTAACCCCATGACTTTATGGAATGAGTTTGTTCGAAGTAGATGCCAGGAAAATGAGTAAAAGCTAAAAGTGACAAGTGATGTTGATCCCTTTCAACTTTAAAGCATTTGAATCAGAAGCTGCCACGCAGCTCTGTTCAAGGTCCAGCTGTATTTTTGATAGGAAATGTGTTTTGATTCAGGAATAATTTGTAGGCTTCATTAAAATGTAAATTGCTCCATGAAGAAATCTAAAAGAGATTGAGTCCAAAGATATGTAAATATTCAAATGTAATTGGGGTTCAAGCCCTACGTCTCTATTTCTGCCTGAACAGTTCAAAAGATATGAAGGTTTTCCATCCTTCTCCTCGAAATCCAACAAAATTTCTCACAGAATTCTTGAATGGTTTGGGTTGGAAGGGACCTTAAAGATCATCCAGTTCCAGCCCCCCTGGGTTTGCCTCCAAAAGCAGTCCTGAGGCACGAAATTCAATAAATAATCCTAAATTAGCAGGCTTGGAGGATTGGGAGAGGAGGGATAGCGAGAGTGAAATCAAGCTGTAAATCATGATGTACTTTGGATGGACCCACCCCCAGTGTCTGCTGCAGTTAAAGGAACATTTGGGAGGTTCATCCTCTTCCTCTGTGCCCACCTCCACAGAGCCAGGACTGTCACCCCAGCACCCCCTTTCCATCCCTGCAGCTCAGACCCCACCACAGCAGCAGGGAATGGAACCAGGAGCCCTCCTTGCCTCCCTCCCCCATCTGCCAGCTGAATCTTTGCAAATTATTTCAAAGACTACTTATATTCAATTCCCCATCTGTAAACTGGGCAGAAATACTCCTTGCAGGGACGGATAAAAAGAGCAGAGTCTATTCATGACTGGGGTGTATTTGGACACATTGATGCCAGCAGAAATGCCTTGCTGGAAGATGTATCTCCTTCTAAATTGCTTTTCTGACTTCTGGATGTGAAATCCCAGGCACAGCCCCTGACCCCTGCCTGGAGGTGCTCACAGGGCCAGCCCAGTGTGGATGGACACAGAAAAACCCAGACCCAAAAACCAGAAGAACTGCCATCCTTGGAAATCTGCTCCAGATTTCTCTAACAAAGTGACACATCCTTTGTTTAGTAGCTTCTGAATTATTTTCAGCTGTTTCCAGTCTTGTGTATCAGTAATTTCCTGTTATTAACGTGTGATGAATCCAGTGCTGGAAGGTGAAATCCACACAATCCAAACATGAGCTGCTTCATCCTGCACAGCGCTGTCACTTTTATAATGTACAAAATATCTGAGTAATTATAAAACATACATTAATATAATGACAGCTCTTGCTTATAGCCAGGGTACTGTTGAGGAACAGACTTGCAATAATCACTTTTTACGCAGTGCTTTCCCCAGAAATATTTTATGAGCTTAATCAGGGCAGGCAGTGGAAAGATCACCTTCAATTCATTGTAGAAATGTGAAAGATCAATAGAAGAGGTTGTTGTTTGAACTCCCCCATCACCTGAGCCTTCCAGATGAGCACCACCTCCCTCCCGAGGTGCTCAAACGACAAATCAACACTTCAGGGGGAGGCTGAGAGAAAGCAGAGCTGTGCTGGGAGAACAACCTGCCCTCTAAGAGCAGGGAGCTGCTGCTAAAATAAAGAAAGGCAGTGTTGTAACACTTCTGGCAGTGCCTGGAGAGTGGGGGAATGAGTTGTCCAGGTGAAGTGGTGACAGGCTGCTGTCAGGTGCCAGGGCTGCTGCTCTGACGGAGCCATTGCAGTGTCTGTGTGATGCTCCAGCCCCCCTGGCCAGCCAAGGTCACTCAGCCCTTTGGTTATTTGCTGAGGAAGTGCTGGTCAAGCAAACGAAAGGAGTTGGGAGCAGATTCACCAGATGCGCCCCATTTATCTTGGAGTTCTGCACCTTCCCTCCCTGAGTGCTGCAGGTCTGGGGACACCTTGGAGCTGGGAGAATTCCCAGCCAGGCAGGTGCAAGGGAGGGGGGAGGAAGGACGCTGGGAGAGGAAACTCAGAGAGAAAACTGGGTTTGGATAATTAAAAAATAGGCTGGACACACACGGGTGGGAGGGGTGGGGCTGCTTTCCCTAAACACCCCAGAGCGAGGAGGTTCTCGAGCCAGGGAATTACCTGGGTCTGGATTTGTCAGCAAGGAAATCAGGCTGGAATTAGAAGGCACCTAAGCTTTGTAGGAATGAGGTTCTGGGGCAATCGGGGCTGACATCCAGCTGGTTTCCAGGTGGGGTTGGGTGCACTGAGGAAAAGCACGGTGTGAGGTGGTTCCTGGGGGTGTCAGAGCTGAGGAAGCCTCAGCAGGGGCAGGTTCTGAGGCTCCTTTCTTCCCCAGAGCTCAGGAGGAACCACAGAAAGGCAGAGCCACATGGAGAAGTTAACAAGAAGCCAAGGCAGTGGCTTTCCCAACAAGTGTGAAATAGAATTTGAGTATTTGGTGACAGAAGGGAACAGGATTTTGATGGTCCTGCTGGAGAGGAAAAGCAAAGGCTGATGTGGAAAATGGTAACAGGGAAAATTCAATTGTCCACTTTCCTTCCTGGTACCTGGAGCTGTTGCAGGTACCAGGTAGGAAAGTCCTGCAGAGACCTGCAGAGAGTCCCTGCAGGGTGAAATAAGGGCAAAAAAAGGGCAAAAAAGTGCCTTCACAGAGGCTTGGACCTTTCCTGAATGGTCCATTTCAAACTTGTCTGTTCATTTTTCAGAAAGCTCTCCCTAATTCCATCACTAGGCATTCATGGGGCCATTAAAAACAGGTATCACTCCCTGGGAAGGAGATTCTTCAAGTGAGCTCTCTCTGTCTCCAAGGTCCAGCCTAGAGCGAGTCATTCTTTCCCAAAACACCTGCACCACACCCAGCTTGCCCAGGACAGTGCAGGCAACCATTTCACCCCTCGGGGCTGCATGAGGAGAACATCCAAACAAACAAAAAAAAAGGTGTAATGAAGCCTGAAACAAAGCGCTGGCAGTTCCTCGTTAATGGCAGCTGATTTTAGGGACATTGTTTCCACGAGGATCCGAGGCTGTAACTCTGCCGTTAACTGATGTGTCAGCCCTCCAGAGCTGCACACTGCCATAATTTTATTAATCACCACCAATAAACCAAACTTCTGTGGGATTTAATTACTGGAGCCATTTGTTTTCTTTACTCGTGTTTGGGGGGCAAGGCTTTTGAGGAGGATGAGAGTTATTTGTTACTCATAGCATATGTTTTTCTTTAAAATCTGAATTGGGCAAATTTCATTAGAGTATTGTTGCAGTATTCACGTCAATCAAGTTTCCACTTAGACTGAATTAAATTGTCATTGTGTGGGTCTTTGGGTTTTCTAAAGAAATCGGGTAAAATTCACTAATTTGATGGAACTTTTTAAGGAGACAGTGGGGAGAGGAGCAAGAAATTCCACATAAAATGCAAGGGAGGATCAAAACAAAAGCTTGGCTACGTGTCTTTGATATGTTGACAATTCCCATAGCTCAAGGTAACCTTTCTCTGCAACACTCCAGGGTTTCCCTTTATTACTGTCTTTTTTAATACAAGACCAGTTTTATGCTTCAAGTGCCTTTTCTGGTGAGCAAAACCACAAAGAGCAAAAGGAACGAAGGAATATAATGAGCTGGGGAAAGACAAGCAGCAAAAAGCAGATCCCCCCACCATGATGGGGACCCAGGAAAGGTGACAGTGGCACTGAAGTCTTGCCTGGGGTTATTCAGGTTGGGATTCTGAGCTGGGTGATGGACAGGAAGGGATCTGCTCTTTCCCAGCAGTTCTGTTCTCTGTGTCAAGTTTTCTATGGAAAAGGTTTTCTATACTTAGGCTGCCATTTTGATGTTTTGGTCTCTGGATTCCCATTGCTTGGCCTGAAAACCAAAGCTGTATTTTACACCCAAAAATGTCCATGCTAATCCGTTCTTGATGCACCAAACAAATCAGTCGGAAGGCCTAGAGGATTTAATTTGATGGATGCCCATATCTCACCATAAATACTGTCCAGGTTTAGTTAGGAAGTGTCCAAGGAGAGGTTGGCCAGGGCTTGGAGCAGCCTGGGACAGTGGGAGGTGTCCCTGCCATGGCAGGGGGTGGGATTGGATGGGCTTTAAGGTCCCTCCCAACCCAAACCATTCCATGATTCTATAAAGAGCAAACAGAAGCACCAAGAGGAGGTTCAAAGGCTTGGAACAATGCCATGAGCCCTCTGTTTTCCAGCTTGCTGGACTCCTTGCACTCCCTGGAGTGCTTGATTGTTCTGATTTTTAGCTGGTTTATTTTTACAGCCCTAACTCCACACATATTTTTAGGAGGCATTTTGCAGACAGACCAAGGAACTTGTACATGCTCTAAGTATAATAAACTGTTCCCAGGTACTCTGGACACAATCGACTTCTGACAAAGATGGATTGGTTCCTTGGATTTTAGGAGGCAGGGGGATTTTTGTTCCAGTGCAGAGCAAAACCAGGTCTTGCAAGGTTTTCCAGACAGCAGCATTGCCAGCTGAACACCAGCAGAGGTTTTGTTTTAACTGCAGTGACTTTGTAAGGCTTGGCCATACAAACAGCTACAGGTGATGGGCAGGTGAGCATGGAGATGATACCTGACCTTTGGGTTTTGTTTTGTGCTATCTCTGGCTTGTTGCCTTTTAATAAAGTGGGAAAAAACAAACAAACCACAAAACAATAGATGTTACCAATAAAAACAGCAGCAGCTGAAAGGAGAAATATCCTCGCCCAAGTTTTGAGCTCTGACTTTTTCAGAATTCCTGTGCCCATGCCAATCCAGGTAAAGTGCATTTTGGAAGTGTTGATCCCAGAGTGTCTTGGTGTGCTGGCACCCTGTGTCCCAGATACAGATAATCCAAAACTCAACAGTCTCACTCGCAGTAATGGCAGAGTTTGCTGTGCTCACTGACCCTCACAATTTCTTGTTTCTGGCTGATGGTGTGACAGTGGGAAGTGGGTTCAGTGAGCTGAAGTAGAGAAGCTGGGAAGGTACTAAGTCAGGACCCTAAAAGGTGTCCTAGAAAATGTAAAATAAACAGAAAATAATTCCCAAAGGAATGCAGCCCTCCTGTTTTCCCTTATATCTCTTCCCTTTACTGCTGCATGTTCTGCTCAAAGCATAAAGCAGAGCAAACATATGTTGAGAGATGCTGCCTATTTATAAAGTAAACACTGACAACAAGCAGAAAACAAAAGATAAATGAAGAACATGTTTTGCACACTAATCAAGTTGTCTTAGTTGAGAAAGTGGTGAATATACAACAGCACAAAGCTTTTAAAGGTCCAGCCGAGGTGTTGGAAGGGGATTCTGCCCCTCCCAGGTGAGACCCCACCTGCAGAGCTGCCCCAGCCCTGGCCCAGCACAGGAGGGACCTGGAGCTGCTGCAGAGAGCCCAGAGGAGGCTCCAGGGGGATCAGAGGGATGGAGCAGCTCTGCTGGGAGGAAAGGCTGGCACAGCTGGGATTGTTCACCTGCACAGGAGAAGCTTTGGGGTGACCCCAGTGTGGCCTTGCAGGGCCTGAAGGGGACACAGGGAACGTGGAGAGAGACAATTGACAGGGGATGGAGGCACAGGACACAGGGAATGGCTTCACACTGCCAGAGAGTGGGTTTAGATGGGATTTTGGGAAGGAATTGTTCCCTGTGAGGGTGGGCAGGCCCTGGCACAGGGTGCCCAGAGCAGCTGTGGCTGCCCCTGGATCCCTGGCAGTGCCCAAGGCCAGGCTGGACACTGGGGCTGGGAGCAGCCTGGGACAGTGGCAGTGTCCCTGCCATGGCAGGGGTGGCACTGGGTGGGATTTAAGGTCCCTCTCAATGCAAACCATTCTGTGACTCCATGATTCAATTGTTCCCCACATTTCAAATACCTCTGTATAATTGTTCCAGACACACCTTGGGAGGGGACCTGGCACAGTTTTTAAGGTTGGTGCCTGAACTGAAAAACGAGACATCACTAGGGAAAAACAAAGGCATTAGCACATTTCCAGAAAATCTAGTTTAAACTTGAAATAAGTCTTTAATAAAACGAAGTGAGCAGTGTCCATGCATATTGCTGGGGACACTTTAAGCCAGCCTAGAGATTCAGACCAGCTTGAGCAAAACACTCATTCGTGGAGGTCACCCTAGGCTCAGCTGACGTGTCAGGAAGGTTAGAGATGAAAAGTTTTCTTCATCTGCTTTCTTCACTCCAATTACAAATATCAGCAGTGCTGGAATTCACCTTTGGCTGCACACCTCCCGCTGCCTCGCCGGGGTGGCAGGAGGGTTCACACGCAGTGTCACCACCGGGGATGTGTGTCATCAAAAATGAAAGCCCCTGAAATGCAGCACTGGCTGAGGTGCTTATTTCAGCAAGATATCCTTCTTCAAATACGGCTCTCAATAAAAATATTACAGATAGTAGTTTAAATTCCACTGCTATTTGGAGTGTGTGCTGGGCAAAATGACAGAAGAGATCCAAGCTGTTCTGATCTGATTGTGAATATCAGGCTGTAAAAGTCGGGAGATATGAGAGAGTGACATCGTTTTCTTATTTTATTTTGCCTTGGATGAGACAGCTTCACTTTCACTTGTGGGAGGTTATTGTTGAGGCACAACAGCAGATTCTGACGGGGGGAAATCAGACTTTTCCCAGGATTTCTCTTCCTTATGTGTTCCTAGGGAATCCAGGTGGGAAGCGTGAGTGGAGATGACCCAGAGCAGCCCTGCTGACCTCGCTCTGTGGGCAGTGAGCAGCGTGGGGCCCCTGAGCTCTGCACAGCCAGGTGGGAGAGCCCAGCCCAGCCCAACCCAGCCCAACCCANAGGTGGTGACAGCCCTGACCTGCCCCAGGTGGGGCATTGGCATCACATCCCAGCCCAGCCCAGCCCAGCCCAGCCCAGCCCAACCCAGCCCAGCCCAGCCCAGCCCAGCCCAGCCCAGCCACCCCTGTGCTGCTGGTGGTGCTGGCAGGGCTGGAGCAGCAGCAGCTGTGGGGACACAGTCCCCTCTCATCCCCTGTCCCCTCTGCTGGGACAAGCTGGCTCCTCCAGGATGTCACTGCCAGCTGGGATGCACCTCCCTCTCTGCCCGTGCCCGTGCTGCCTGCAGGGCAGGGATTGTGCCCTGCTGGCCACTGGCAGGTGACATCCCACATGGCACAGCCTGGGACAGCCCTCCCTGCCCCACTTGGCCAGGAGAATCTCCCAGCACGGAAAAGGATGATCTTGCAGGGCTGTAAAGTCTCTGCAGCTCGAGGTGAGGGGGTGGAAGTGAAGATGTACAATATGTTGTCAGCGAGTGGCGTTATTTTTTTCTCCCCGCCCCTCCTGTCCTGCTCTGTTTTATAAATCCACAATGCTTAAAAATACCAGGGTGAGTGCCTGTGTCTGCACACACAGAGCTGTCCTGGGTTAAATGGAGCAGAGCTGAGCTGGGACTGCATTGACTGACTTCAATTCCATTTTAAATTTATTTGGGTTAGCTGATTTGGGTTATTTTATTTAATTTTATTTCATTTAATTTCATTTTTTCTACTGTTTAAGTACTCAGTTGTTCATAAGTGTTGTGTTTCTACCAAATCATAAATGGCAATTTAGCCTGAGTTGGAAGAGACCTCAAAGCTCATCCAGTGCCACCCCTGCCATGGCAGGGACACCTTCCACTGTCCCAGGCTGCTCCCAGCCCCATCCAGCCTGGCCTTGGGCACTGCCAGGGATCCAGGGGCAGCCACAGCTGCTCTGGGCACCTGTGCCAGGGCTGCCCACCCTCCCAGGATGGAATTCCTTCCTGATATCCCACCTAACCCTGCCCTCTGGCAGTTCAAAGCCAGCTTGGAGACATTTCACTGATTCAGCTTCACAGCCTAAAGCTCAAAGTAGGGCAAAAATAGGATGTGGTCCTTCACTGGCTTTTTGACTGGGAATAAATTATTTCCATGGAATGTAATGCATGGTTTTTACTCATTTATGGTCTCCATGTGAAACAAAGCCTCTGTGATGTGCTTACAGCAAAGGTACATTATTAAAGCCCATGTAAGTGGTAGTTGGGGAAGAGTGTAAACAGGTTCTGACACTGATTTCCAACAGATTAACATGCAGGAATAAAAAGGGAAGGGAGAGAGGGGGGAAGGAAAGCCAGGCTGATGTGACAGCCGTAACTGAGCCATAATTGCTTGTAAAGTCAGAAGGGAGTTGAGTTTCGAGACGAATGTCATGAATATTACCAAAGCATTAAAAAAAAATCCAGCTGCTGGCCTTGTCTGCAGCCTGACCATGCCCAGGTGTACATGGGCTCCATGGGATGGGTGCCAGGTGGGTGTTCCATGGGCCAGAACTTGGGACACTTGTGGAAAGCTCAGGAGGATGGGATTGTTCCATGAGAAAAATGATCCCTGTGTCAAAGAGCACTGGACTCTTATTCATGTATAATTCTTATCTCTATGTGATTCTTTTACTTGATGGCTATCTCTGGATCCCTGGAAGTGTCTAAGGCCAGCTTGGATGGGGCTTGGAGCAGCCTGGGACAGTGGGAGGTGTCCCTGCCATGGCAGGAGTGGCACTGGATGAGCTTTAATGTCCCTTCCAACCCAAACCATTCTGTGGTTTGTGATTCTATGTTAGCAAACTAATTATCACTGAATTTATCCACATCGATATCACAGAGCAGCAAATAATTATTTAAGAGACCTGTGACTGCAGTTGGGGGCTGCAGGCTGCACAGTGCCTTTGTGTAAAAATAAAAATGAAGCCTGCTCAGGTTCCCCAAACAAACGATGGAGTACCAGATCCATGTTGGGTTTGTGGCACAAGCCAAGCCCTGCTGGAGCTCTGCCTCCAGCAAGACAGAAAGACAACCTGAGAAAGAACAAGCCCAGTTAGACACAGCTAATTGCTGAGCATTCCTCAGATCTAAAAATAATCCAGAGAGGAAGATGCCAGAGACAAAGCACACTGAGCTGCACAGAATGCACAGCAAAGGAACCTGCAGCAGGCATCAAACATTCTACATGGCTGCATCAGCTGGGTGGCTCTGCAGGAGAGGAGAGACTGGGATTCTTTGTTCTTGCTGCCTTCTTCTCTTCTTTCTCTTTATTTACCATCTGTGATTTGAAATCAAGACAAGGAGCAGGGATCCCAAAAGGAGGAAAGGACACACATTCTTCACCCTTATTGCCTCCTGGACACAGCACAGGGATCAGCTCTCACTGTCACATTGAGGCACATGTCAAGACAGGGATGTTTCAGAAGGGAAAGCTCCTTTCTGATAAGGATGGCTTGGATCAGCTCTTTTGTGCCATCTTTTGTCTCCCTGCAGGGGTTCTGCTGAAGCTGGAGAGAACAGGAAACCCTTCTTTGTTCAGGCAGGATTTAACTGGTGTAAAACCCAGCCAGGACCTTTCTCCTGGGACTGTTTGAGCTCTGAGTCCCACAAGCACCGAGTTTCAGAATCAGAAAGTTCCTGATCAGTCCCTTGACAATGTCATTTTTGCTCCCTGGGCTGAGCTGACCCTGGGTGGCACAGCCTGAGCCGTGGCACACTCCCAGCCACTCCAGGGGAATTCCTCCCAGAACGCTTGTGATGTCCCTTGTGCCCTTCCCAAGGCAGAGCAGCACTCTGAGGACAGTTTTGGCAGATAATGACTCTGAGGGAAAACCCTCGGGGTGGCACTCAGGGACAGGGTGGCACTCAGGGACAGGGTGGCACTCAGGGACGCTGTCTCCTTGGGAAAGAACAAGTGTTCAGGGGGGATGGATGTGCAAATCAACCCCAGCCCCCTTCCTACAATTAACAGCCAGCCTTGGAGGAGATGTTTCCCCAGAGAGCCCTGGATGATCACAGCCTTGCACAGCTCCTTTCTGACAGGATCAGGCCCTGACAGGGAAGGGGGTGGGAGAGGAGTTTCCTTCAGTACCTCGACACAATGGTTTGATGATCCTGCACTTCCCTCTCTTGGGATGTCTGAGCTTTGGCAATGCTGTTTGCCCCCACTGATCATCAGATCCAGGCTTCTTCCCACACCTCAGCAGGAATTGGTGTGCTGGGATGACAGGGTTCCTGTTTGCTCCAGAAAAATCGGGATTGTGCACAGTAACCATCAATGGAACCATTCCCATTTTGAGTTTCCAGCCCTGTGTCCAATCCAGCAGAATGCTGCCATGTCTCTGATACCAGAGTCACAGAATTATAGAGTGGTTTGGGTTGGAAGGGTCCTTAATGCTCATCTTCTTCCAGTCCTGTGTCATGCACATTTCCACTGTCCCAGGCTGCTCCGAGCCCCTTCCAACCTGGCCTTGGACACTGCCAGGGGTGGGGCAGCCACAGCTGCTCTGAGCAATGTGTCAGCTTCTCTCTGCCCTGCAGACCAGACAAAAGCCTGCTCCTCTCTGCCAGGAGCATCCTCAAAGCCAAACCCCAGGGCAGATCAAGGAGCAGTGCAGGTATTCAAAGGGGCAGCTCCTGCAGCTCCCCATCCTGACAGGAACCTTCCCCTGCTCACTGACTCCCTGCCCTGGGCATCACTCCAATTTCTCTGCATTCTGATCAGCAGATGCCCTAAATCTGTCGATTTGCAGCACAAAAGGGCCTTGCTAATGGTGCAACTCCTCTGTTTGTCTTGGGCAGTGCTATCCATCTTCCCTCACCCCTGTGCATTAGCTGGCAATCATTTCCAGGGGCTGGAGCTCCCACTTGGGGCTCTAAAGCCTCTCCCTTGGTGCTGCTGCCTCCTTCTCAGTGGGCTTGATTCTCCATATATCACATTTCTACGGCTGCAGTGGGCTCAGGGCTCAGTCTCCTTGTTCTCCTTGCTTTCCTGTTTTCCACCCTCATATTGGTGTGCTTGAATTATTCACTCCATTTCTCAGAAGCAGGCATTAAGAATGTAATCTTCTGTTCATAAATCCATTGGAAGACTCTTAATAATGTAAGCCTTAGTGGAACCTCCCAGGCCTGCAAAGGGAGGAGAGAGCTTTTCCTCAGGGTTTCCAGTGGTTCCCTCCCCTCTCCTGTGGCAGAGCAAAATCCGTTCCCTGGAGAGAAAACAACTCTGAACTTCTGAAAGATTTCAAATATTCTCTTCTTCTTCTTCCTTGTAACGAATCATCACTGCAGGAAGGCCCATGAAACTTGCAGAATGCACAAAAGCCAAATTCAGGACCATTTATGTTCATCACTTAACACTAATGCACGGCCTGGTCCCCACGCAAAGAGGTTTTGCTTTTCCACAGATATTCAAGAACTCTCTGGACAGCACAGGGGTTAATTTTGAAGAGATACGTGATGACAGAACTACTTATTTTTGCAACAAAAAATTATCTATAAAATACTAGAATTCCAGCAAATTGTTAGTTAAAGAAATGGCAGCATTTCAGGTGGTATCTCTCCCCCATCAGGCAGAAGAAGACATTAATATTCCACTCTAACTTGGGCTGATACCACAACTCCTTTAAATGTCGTCCCACAAGTGATGGTAATTTCCCACAAGTGAAGGAATTGCAGTGTCATTTGCAAGTCTGGCAGGTATGGAGATGCAGATCAGGAAAATAAACCTTAGGAGCCATGGAATGTCTCATGGACTCGGTGGTCCAGCACTTTGAACCCTCTACAAGTTGTTTACACTGATCTGAATTTTTCTGGCCTCATCACATATCTAAAACCTCTCCTGTGTTTATATAAATATCATAAATACATTTGGGCCCGAGCTGTTTGGGTTTGTTTTCTCCCCCAGGATGGATCCAATTCAGGATATTATTCTCAGATAATGACTTAAACGGAAATATTTGTGTTCCTCCACTGCTAACACGACTTCCATAATAACATGATCCCTTTTAGGAAATTATGTATGCACAATCTGTGCCTTGCTGACTGCTGTGTAAAGCCAAAACTCCAAAAGTGACAGTTAATAACTTATCTGTCGAATGTACCCAACTGTCCTCAGGGAAAAAAAATAATTGTTTCAATTAAAAAAAAAAAAAAAGTCAGCTTTGTTTTATTCTTCTAACAGCCATGAAAGTATTTGTCTTTATCTTTATTATTGACAGGCTACTATTCTTCAAATACAAATGTACCCTATCATTACTGAAATAAACTTTATCTGTTATTCATAAGCTGCAGAGAGATGTTTTCCCTCACTTTCTTTTTTTTCACCACTCTCTGCTGTTTTTAATGGATTTCTATAGAAATCCTTCAAATAAAAATTTGTATGACTTTCTCCTTCCTCGGCACAAATATATTTCCCCCTGTATTTCTGTGCTGAAATTAATACAGTTCTATTTTTGGCCTTCCTTATCTGTACATTAACAATAGGCTGTGTCTTGCTCAGAATTGTCTCCGTGGCTCCCATTCTAGTGGAAACCTTAAAGCCTTTCCTGTTCTCATTACTGGGAAGAGCAGTTCCTATTTTGAAGGGGTTTCCATGAGCTCCCAGTGACTTTCATCCAGTCCAAACCCCCCGGGTGGTGCGTGGAGAGATCACACCAAGCCCACGCCGCTGCTCCGGAATCGGAGGCTCTGCTGTGGAAGGGGCAGCTCTGCCCCTTTCAAAAAACACAAAGTGTGTTTGTGGCAGATAAAAGTACAAAAGTGCCACCGCAGCTCCTGAATTTGGGAGTATTAAAATCACAGACACTGCAAAAAGTTTCCTGTGGGCAGTTATTCCCAAAAGTTCTCCCGTTCCTTGGAGTCGTGGCGGTGCTGCTGGCGGTTGGATCCATGGGCTGACACCAAAGTACCCAACCTCACACTTTTGGATTTCCACCTTCCCCGTGTCCCAGAGGAAGGAGACATTTCTCGCTCCTTTCCCTGGAATAAGTCCTGACAGCCATGATTTCAGGCAAGATGTTGGATAAGACAGACCAGGGTTTGATTTGATAATTCTTGTCTCGTGACATTAACTCCTGAGTGCCTCGAGTTGATTTTCTCTGGATACTTGGAATTTTATCTGGCTTGGAGAGCCTGTCTCCACAGGCTTCCCTGAGAGGGACAGCTGCCACTTTGTCCCAGATCACATCTCATGGAGGATCATGCAGAGGTTCCTTGGAATCTGTGGAGCTGATTGAAGCTAGAGGAGCTTCATTATAAAAACACAGAATCCTGGAATGGTTTGGGTGGGAAGAGACCCTGAAGATTGTCTCATTCCATCCCCTGCCATGGCAGGGACACCTTCCACTGTCCCAGGCTGCTCCAAGCCCTGTCCAGCCTGGTCTTGGAGTCTTCCAGGGATCCAGGGGCAGCCACAGCTGCTCTGGGCACCCTGTGCCTCTCCACCCTCCCAGGGAACAATTCCTTCCCAATATCCCATACAAACCTACAAACTCTTGAAGCTCAAAGTGCAGATTCCTTCCCCAAAAGCCAAAGTTTTCAGTGGGATATTTACAGCAGAGAACACCTGGGAGTGCCTGGGAATCCTGGATACCTTTGGAAGAAGAATCAGCCCCACGGTTGATGAGGCTGTTGGTTGAGGCTCCTTCATCCAAAATCCATCGTGGTCTTTAGGAAGATCCTGCCTGAACACAACCAAAATTATTGGTATAAAGTCCTGCCTAAAGGATCTGAGGGAATGCTGGAGTTATCGGCACCAAGTGCCACCTTTTGAAGGACTCCAAAATGGAACATAGAGGGCATTTTATTCCATGTTTATCAGGTGATGGATGATTAATAGGTCTGAGCACACAATGAATGTGTATCTCCCTTCACATGCTAATCACATGGCATTTATAAATGTCACCACCTTATCGTGGAGACACACTCGGAATTCTGGGGGCCTTCAAAGTATTTATTCTTACCATTTTTAATGTGGGCATTATTAAGGTTGTGTCATTGGAAACGTCCCTTTGGCCGTGCTTGAGGAAAATGGGGAGATTTTATTTGGATTTCTGAGGTAATTGAATTATTGCATTTTCAATCTGCTCTCAAAAAAAAATCACTGCAGATAATGAAGCTTATCTTGTGTTTCTTTAACTATGAAAATGTAGCACTGCCTGTCACCTTGGAATTTTAATAACCAAAAAAAAAATTTATAATTATTAGACTGAGAAGCTTCAGGGTTCTCTCATTCTGCTTTTTCTTTGCTGTGCAACCTAAGGCCTTAATTTAGAGTTATAAATTACAGTTTTACCGTTGGAGAATTGCATAATTTTCATTTAAAAAATTCCGAATTCCACAATTTGGTCATAAAAAATGTGCATTATTATCAACAGTTATTAGGAAGTTTGAGCCTTAAGGAAATTTTATAAAGGTTCAGGGAGAGTTTGGGTACAGAAAGTCCAACGACAAACATGGAAAGATTCTGGACTCAGTCTCTACTTAAGCTGAGCTATTTAAACTATTAAAGACTTTCCCAGCTATGATGTTTAGGTCCTTTGCTGTGCTCCTTGATTCAGACAGAACTGCTGCTGTCTTCCAGAGAACTTATAGACCAGAAGAATTTGGAATTAAACTAAAGAAATTAGGATTCCTTTAGGAATCTGTGCCTTGAAAGCACTTGTTTTTTATACTTGGACAGCGAAGTTGTTGAAGCCACACCTGAAGGCACAAAGTTTGTAGGTTTAAGTCTTTGGTTCTCAACTATTTGTCAGTGCTAAATATCCATATTTTCAAAATATCCCACTGAAATTGGCGATAGCTGGCACCTTTGGCCAAAGATTGAGGAGCAAACATGGAATGTGGATCTCTGAAACAATCACTGAGTTATGCTGGCACAGCACCGAGGGTTTGCTTCAGTTTCTTCCCTTTCAATCTGCTCTCCATCAGCCCTGTCCCATGGCCCATAAACCCAGGGCCATTTATCTGCCATCTTTCCACTCCAACCTTGTGGAAAGGATTTATTTCCCTACAAATCCCCACCTGTGGTGTCACAGAGCTGTGGACTCAAGAATATTTACAGATCCCATCCACAAATAATTCTCAACCAGTTGCTGCTTACACTTTTCTTACTGCATCACATTAAAAATTATCAATTTGATGCGTTGTCCTAAAATGGAACTCATACAATGCAAGGCTGGTGATGATAAAAAAGGGCAGATTTCTCCAAAATTCCTTGTGAGCTGCATTGCTCCCTGAGATACCACTGAGATACAAGCAGGACTTAGACAAAACCTCAGAGGACTTTACAAATAGCCATCACCATGTAAAGAGAGCCTTGGTATTTTAATTAAAGGTCAGACAAAACTCCAGCGTAAACCTTGGGGATGTTTTGCAGCAGTCATTTAAAGCAGAACCACTTACCAAACTCTTACTGTATCAGTAAAACCGTGCCCAAACCTTTCCTAAGATTTACACAAACTGCAGCTTAAACACAGGAGCCTCTGCCAAGTTCAGGCTGCGAGTTCAGCAGCCATAAATCACTGCCCGTGTCTGCTCCACCTCTACTCCTGGTTGTAGCAGCACGGCAGGGCTGTGCAGGGCTGTGTTTACTCCTCTGTGCAGGCACACGTGGGGGGTCATTTTTGGGTGATGCATTTTTGGGACTGCCTAAAAACAGAGGCCAGACAGAATGAAGGGAATAAAAAGCAGTTCTATTTATTGAAGGGCCTTCAGGTACATTTAGGGCAGACAAAGCCCACCCAGGGGTTATACCCAAAAATGGATGATGGGTCATGGGTTTTCACACTTTTATAAGTTTGGTCCATTTGCATATTGGGGGTGAATCTCCCAATTACAGCTTCAGGTAATGAAGGCATTTACCCCAAGTTTGCTGCCCCAAGTCACTTTTGTTTCCATCTCTCAGGCCTGAGGCAGTGAGGTGTCCTTGATTCCAGGCCTGGAGAGGAATTGTTGTGTCTGCCCAAACTGGGGAAGCAGCAGCTCACACTGTGTGTGGAGTTTGGAGTTACACACTAAAGAACTGCAGGGATACAAATAGATGGAAAATAGAAAAGCTGGAATCCTAAGCCTTCATGGGCACCCTCCGTGACATTGTCCCAGGGCAGGACTTGGGGCCAGCTCTGCCCCTTCGTGGCTCTGTGCACACACACGTGGCAGCCTCCACGGCGATTCAGAGTGGTTTGTTTATAGCTAATTAACACGAGCGTGCTAAATGTGGTGGCGATGCTGTGGCAGGGATCTCCTGTCAGTCACGGGCACGGCGGTGCAGGAGTTTCTGAAGGTCGTGCTGTAAGGCTTGATTCAAAGTGTCAGCTCCACTCTTACAACCCAGATTAAAAACCCGCCAGGCGCTTTTCCTTGCCAGATTGACGAAGTATTTGAGACTATTTGTTCAAGAGAATACGTCTGAATTTTCAACGGGAGGCGTTGATTGCCGACTCTTCTACCTTTGGCCTTATTTGTGGATTTGTTGGGGATAAAAAAATCAAAAAGCAGGTGACCTGGTTTGCTTGTTCATTCAGGGGTGAGTTAAAGGTGCACAGGGAAGGTGGCACAAGCAAAAGGCTTTCCAGGGAAGCCATCTGTCTGCTCCCACCACCACCCTGCCTGCACCTTTCAGCTCTCATTTGCTGCTGCTTGCCACCCAGCCGAGGGTGGGAGATGTTTCTCCGCGCTGCCTGCGAGGATGTTGCACGCTCAGCTGGGTTATGATGATGATGATGATGCATTCAATGCATGCTCCCTTTGAAAAATTCAGCAGCGTTTCCAGCGTTGATTTCCCTGCAGAGTCATTACACCCCACACAGATTGGCAGCGCCGTGCCACCGTGCCAGGATTTATGAGGTGACCTTGGGGACACGGGCGCTCCCAAATTGAAAACACTTGGCGCTCAACTTTATTTTGGATTGCTGAGCAGGCTCCCCTCCTGTATAAATCAGGATGAGATTACACAAATAATACACAACATTTATATAACATTTCAAAACACGAGGGGATTCTTCCATGCATGGCTCGAGTGCAGCACTCCTGCCTCCTCCAGACTTTGAGTCACTCTTGGGCCCAGCCTTAAACTCTCAGCAAAGGCAGCGCCAGCCTCTCCTGCTCTCTCCAGGAGCTCTGAACTGTGTGCAGGGCCACCCTCCATCATCAGGGTTGGACCTGATGATCTTGGAGGTGCTTTCCAGCCATGATTCCATGACAAAGGTATTGAGCATTCCCAGGACACCAGAGGTACCTAAGGACTGCTCAGGACTGGGCGGCCACAGCTGGTCCATCAGCCTGGAGGTGCTCCGGGGTGCTGTCACCGCTCCATGAAGGGCTCACAACCCCTTGGACCTGCAGAGCTGACCCCTGCGTGGGGTTCAGCCACCCTCCTGAGCTGCCCAGGGTGCTTCCCAACCTTTGGGAGCAGGGAGGTGTGTGAGTAAAGAGGCTCTGATAGATGGTGATGAACCCCCTGAGTGCAGGCACGTTGAGGAGGAACCTGTGAGAAGCGGTAAAAGCCAACCCAACCTGCACTAACGTTAATTGTCATTCCGTTTCTATCGACGTGCAGTTTATTAAACCATAAAGCAAGGCAGCAAGCACAGAGAGCAACTCCAGAGATAATTAAACATAATAAGGGTGTCACTTAATCCCTCAAAACCCAGGGGAGGCACAGTTAAGACTGAATACCCTCTTTGCACTGCAAGGCTTTTTTTTGCACAAGCATTTAAGAGCACTTCCCAGGATCGGATTTTGGGACAGGGGTAAAGGTAGGTCCCACATTCACTTCTGAATACTTTTTTTTCTTATCTTTGTGCCTTTACATTATGCTGTTTATTAAGCCCGAACTCATGACTTTCAAAACAATTTGTGGCTCATCGTTTGCATTGCAGCAGCGAGCAGAGACCCTGATGAGGGATCCTGAGGAAGGTTTGGGAGCATCACTGGGCACAGGGACAGCCAGCAGAGCTTGGGAGCAGCCGGGCTGGTACCCAGGTGCGCTGTGCTCGCGGGCTCCTCATCTCCCGGCACAACGCACACGTTTCTTGGACGAGGAGGAACGGGAAGGGGATGAAAGGAGGCGGTGGATGCAAAAGGCTGAGCGAGAGGCTGGCAGAGCAGGCGGGTGAGGAGAGGCTCCCTTCAAAGAGCGAAATAATTACGGCAAATTTGGGATTAAAACCGGAGGGCAACGC